>CM053759.1:32733444-32772569 GCA_028658305.1 Pachyuromys duprasi | reverse complement strand
AGAAATGGGGGAGGTTGGTGAGACTTGGGGAGAACAAGAGCTCCACAAAGACCAAACTGAGCAGGGCACAGGGGTCTTGTATGAGATGGTTTCTACAATCAAGGACCATGTGTGGATGTGACCTGGAACCCCTGCTCAGATGTGGCCCATGATAGCTCGGTGTTGGACTGAAGACCCTAGTGAGGGAAACAGGGACTGTTTCAGTCATGATCTTGATGGCTGACTCTTTGACCCTCCCCCATACATGCCGGGGAGTGACAGACTGGCTAGATCCCAGGGGAGGACATTGCAGTCAGCCCTGAGGAGACAGGATGAGCTGGGGTTGGATGGAAGGGAAGGAGGTCCTCCCCTGTAGGTGCACTTGGAGGGGGCGGGAAGGAGGGAGACGAGGGAGGGAGGGAGAGGGTGGAAGGGAATGAAGGAAGGGGCTATGCCTGGGATGCAAAGTACCTAACCTGTGATTGATATAAAAATTAATAAGTTTATATAAAAAAAGATATGCTGGTACAACAGGGGCACAAATGTTATGGAGATAACCAACCACTTTTTGCTTGGATTTAAGGTCCACTACATGAAATGGAACTCATACCTGACACTGCTAAAGAACTTGAAACTGGATGAGTCATTGGCCCTAGAGGAAATCTTCCACTTTTTTGTTCTGAAGGAACATAGCAATAAAAATGACTTCTGTTGACATATAGCTATATCCCTGTAACAGAGTATTGTTCAACCTTCATCAGAGAAACTTCTTTCAGTAGATAAAAATTAGCACAGAGACCCACAACTAGACAGTGTATAGTGACTTTGACACACTCAGCCCTGAGTGGGATGTCTTTATCAAAACCTTCCCCTCAAGTCTCAGGGATCTATGCAGAAAAAATTATAAGAGCCAGAGGTGGTAGATGAGACCAAGGAAACAACACCATCTAGAACCAACAGGGCTGACATGCATATGAACTCACAGAGATCATGATTGCACATACAAGATCTGCATAATTTCAAACCATACAAAATCCCAGCAGGGAGGAGGGGAAGAAGACACCTAAAGTCCTACACCTAACAAAGGTGCAACTCATACTTTCTGGGAAAGGGAAAACCATTTGTATTTTAACCAGTGAAGTATTACTGGGTGTATCAACTACTTTTCAGGGCAGGTTCCATGCCTAGGAGCAGTTGGCCAATACAGAAAGATTCCATAAATTGTTATGTAATTTTCAATTTTAATAACTTTAGTATTAATGCTTTATTGTTTCTTTGACCTTTTTGTTTTCTGTTTTTGTGTTTGGGGGGTTAGAGTTGGGTTGGGAAAGTTGGGGAAGGAAAAGAATACAATCAAAATATATTGCATAAATTTTTATATTAATTATTTTTTCAGACAGAGTTTCTCTGTGTAGTCCTGACTGTCCTGGAATTAACAATGTTGATCAGGCTGGCTTCAAACTCAAAGATCTGCCTGCCTCTACATCCCAAGTACTAGGATTAAAGACATGTACCACACTGCTTGGCTTAATTATTATTATTATTTTTTGATTTGGAATAGTCTCTTGAGATTTAGGGTTTAATACTATAGAAAAGATTCCACAGAGATAGTAAATTGGTTATGAAGATGACTTCTGGAATTATTAAAAAGTGGTAACCCACACTGAGTAAAAATGAAATGCCAAATTTTCCAAAGGAGGAGACAGAAAAAAATTAATAAGAAAAGACACAGGGAAGTAGATACACTGAGCTAGATGTGTGCAGTGTAAAGACAAAACCTTTATTGTTCTGTTCCATGGGAAAACCAGGCAACATGGGATTTATCAAGCTGTAAGAAAAGCTCTGATAAGAGGGTTGCCAGCATGAAGAAGTTCGGTGATTTCTGTTGCTTACAGGTCAGAGTTAGTGGGAAGTGAAACCATCAGAGAGCACTCACTGATGGCATTGCCTTGCCCAAACAATCAAGGCCAGGTGTCAGCACTAAACAGTTGGGTGCATGTAATTTTTATAGAGAGCAGCAACCTCGAAATGGTAGCTAAGAAGATGTGATCTTCAGAGTTCTGAATTGTTAAAAAGCCTGTGATATTGCTAGGGGCTAAATAGATGTGCACCTGACACAGGTATTTTCAACCTGTATCACCAGAAGAAATAAAGGACGGAGCATCAGGAGCCTGAAGCGGCCAGCCTAGTAGAAATCACTGTTCTTTGCCCACTTTCTGGTCCTTAGGGTATTTTTTGTTATTGTTATTGTTGTTGTTTTGGTTTGGTTTGGTTTTGGTTTGGTTGGTTGGTTGGTTGGTTTTATCCTGAAACTATTGATTAAGGAGAAGACAGAGCCTTGGAAAAAAACTGTGCCATGCCACATCGAAGATACACAGTGATGAGCCTTCTAGTCTACCCTCAAGAAGCTGTGTCATGATGGTGTTGAGAGATGGTGTGAAGGGGTCATGTCCAAATAGTTCAAAGACTGCAGAACACAACCAGATAGGGTTAACACTGCTACCAGAAGATGGAGGTGTTCTTTTGGTCATCTCTTCATGAAGAGAGAGATAACTGGGCTTAGGTAAAACTAGAGACTCTGATAAAGTTGAGGCTGTAAGTTTTTCATTCTATTCAGAAAATAGAAATGAGACAGATATAGTTGCAAATTGCTGTAACCTCACTTGAGTCTTTATCCTGTCAGGTCTAAGGCACCTTTTAAGGGAGTCAAATACAGTGTCTGACTTTGTCCCATCCCAGAAGTGAGGAGGACAGACTTAGTGCTACTGTTATAGATCTTTAAAGCAGCGGTTTTCAACCTGTGGGTTGCAACTTTCAGAAAACACATATTTTTCTATGGTCTTAGGAACACCCCCAAATAAAGTTATTTTTGTTGCTACTTCATAATTCTAATTTTGCTACTGAACCATATCCTAAGACCATAACAAAAATATGTGTTTCCTGATGGTTGTGACACATAGGTTGAGAACTGCCCCTGTAAAGGAATCAGGAGTAGTGATCCTCACCACATTTCCATTTTCTTAAAGAAAACCCATAATCTTCTCATAAATCATACCAGGTTGTAATCACTGTTGCATTTCTAATGCCAGAAGGGGTATTTACTTCTAAATAAGGTTAGCATGGCTTCAGGTATATGATTTGCCAAATGTGTTTTTTAGCTCTATTTGTATAACAGGATGAGAAATGGTTGCCCTGCCATAAATTTGACAATATATGTTTTCATTTTCCATCTTTTCCATGGCTATACTAAGTTTTCCATTTCCTATCAAAGTGATCTAGATCTTTTAAATAACCCAAAGAACATTGATACACAAACTCAAAAACACTAGATTAATCAAATTGAGAAAATGAGAAGTGACTTGTGTCTTTGAGGCTGGGATAAAATGTTTGCTCTCAGGAGGGTGGAGAGAAACTCCATGAAGATGTGGGGCCTACATTAGCAAAATTTGCAAGAGTCAAATGGCCAGGGCATTTTAGGATATTACCTTCAAATTAATGACAAGTTATTACTTCTTCTTACTCCTTCTTCTGAAAGGAAGAAAAGAACTATAGTCATTTCAGGACCTAAAAAGAGTTTTTCATACCTGGAATTAATGCTTCATCCCAAATGTCAAGTGATACAAAAGACTTTGAATGGAGTTTAGAACAGGAAATGACTCTAGCAGATTTAGCCTGATACCTAGGTTATCTAAAAAGCAGAGCTTAGATATGATAAGCAATCTTAGTAACTTGATCAGATTAGGATCATTAGAAGATTAAGGCAGTTCACCTCTAAATGTTTTTCCAGAGAGAATTAACTAATTCTCAAATGTGGGTGGCACTAGCCAATAGGTGTTGGTGGGGTCAGATTGACTCAGTCAATGTACTCAGTCACTTTCTCATTCTATTTCTTTGTTCCCTGCCCACCACTGTTAAGCTGATCTACTACCTTGTCCCCGCCATAGCAAACCGAAACCTCTAAAACTGTGAGCCAAACTACGCCTTTCCTTCTTTAACTCGATTTCTGCAAGAATGTTATCACAGCCTCTAAAAGTCCGACTTGTGCATAAATGAAGAAGATGGAAGATGAGAACCCCTGAAATTTATGGCAAGTGCCAACAGAATTGCAAGATACCTTGTATGTCTGGAGCAAGGCCAAGTAAGAATTGAACAGTGAGACCTGAACTATTTCTAAAGCAACATCTGGCATACTATTGGTCCCTTGTAGAGACAGACTTGGCATAGATCATGAAACCCCTAGTGATCAAGCCTTTAGACCTCATTAGAATGTTTATTTAATTAGGCTCATAAAATTGTTAAGGTTGGGCAGACTCATATGGTGCTAGGCAAATGAAGGATAAAATGTATATATGAACAATTTATACAGGGACCTGCTCTGTTTCCATCAGTGCTACCTCTCAGTTCATATATGTAGCCTTTGTATTCAGCATGTGTAAACTGAAACAACTAAATTTGGTCTAATAACTATTTGGTCTTTGTGTGGTTATGTGCTGAAAAGGGCTATCAGGAGCATTACATGATCACTCATAGGTAGACACAAAAGACTGCCAAGAAAAATCTTCTTAATATAGAGAATCCATACCAAACACTATCATAAAATAGGTGTTAAGAGAAAAGTGTCATAAGGTTGATCTATGTGGTCTTATAGGGAAGAAAATTTCCTAGAGGATTTTTTAAAAACATCTAAGTAAAATAAAATAAACATCGAAGACAGAAACCAAGAAAATGTGGAGTTGAGGTAAATGGGTGTGTAAAAGTAGACACAAAATTCGAAGACTTTCTAAAAAAAATGATGTTAATTCTTAACAAAGTATAGTCATCATGAACTAGATTCTAAATAACCAAAAAGCAACAATAACTTGGTCCCCTGATGTCAAAAATCTACTTCCATTGGTGAGTGCAGCGCTAACCTAATGGTCCCATAATGAAATCATAGTGGTAGAACCATGCTTGGACTGTGAACGTTTAAACATGGACTTTCATCTACCTAAACTGATATCGCTACTTCCACCAAAAGCTACTTACAATGACATCAAGACTTAGCACCACTTCCTAAGAAAACCAACCACACAATTAATGAAAAATAGATTATACTGAATTTATCCCATTCTGGAAGAGTGGGTCATTCAGAGAAGAGTAGATTTTCCTTTATTGTATTTAGGAATGCAGCAAACACTAATGTTGGAGGCTTTTCAACATTCAGTCCATTGGTATAGATATTACATATCATCATACCACAGGAAGGGACCCAGTATATAGTATTTGAGATCTTTACATGGTGTTTTGTTCCCTATTAGTAAGACATGTGAATCTGGGGATCAAACAGGGAAAGGCAGATCATGCCATTTATTATCATTCTAGGATCTGTATGTTTGGAGATCTTTGTCCCTGAATGGATCAGACTTTCATGAAGTGATCCAGAAAGAGTCCTGCTGAAGTATAAATTGTGGTTACCATCTGGGGACATAGAAGGCCTCGTGTCTACCAGCAGGCAAAGAGAAGCACGATCTTTGCAGTATTAACTGATGTTTACTTAAGAAAAAGTTCCATTGCTCTTACCCAGAGATTGTAATAGTCACCCCAGTAATCTGACCAATTTCTCCATTGTCTGTTGCCTAGTTATGATGGATGGCAAATGGAAAAGCACAGCGATCATCCTGAAGAACATGTGTCCGGTTACTCAAAACACGAAAGGATAAGGATGCCTGTCATACCACCAGGGCAATACGGAGAAGAGCAGAGACACAGCCTAGAAGTGAAGAGAATGCGGGAAGAATTGTATAGCAGGAGGGTGATCAGTGCTAGTTGTGCTTGTGAGATCAGCTGTAATTATTCCAACAACTAGAGTGAGGCTGCAAGATGCCTCTGTTGTAAAATATAAGCAGACACCATCAGAATCACACATATATACCTATTAGGATTACCTAATCGTAAAGCTGACTATATACACCCTTGGTGCAAGGAAAATAATTATAGTCTATAACTCTATAGAACTACTTTTTAAATTTTTGTTTGTTTGTTTGTTTTTGAACAGGCTAATTGACAAATTGTTTAATTGACAAATCATGCAATAAACAAGCAACACAACACAACAAATATAGTATTTTACCATTGCATCAAGGGTTTAGGTATTGGTTAGCTGATTTATTTTAGTTCAGAGACTCCAGGAGGTGAGAGTTAAGACATCAACTGGATCTACGGATCTGAAGACACTGCTTCTAATTTGCATAGCTGGCAAAATCCAAAACTAAAACCAAAACTTAACCAAACAACCAATCAAACAACAAAAACAACCCCAAAGTTCAGTTCTCTCCAGGTGAGCCTCTCCACAGTCGAGCCTGTGTGATCTCCCATCACATCTGCTGCCTCCTGCACAACAGGTGACTCTAGAGAGAGTCAATGGTGTGGTGGCTTCAATAACCAACTCTTTAAGCTTATGTGTTGTCGCTTCTATCGTAGTCTCTTCACTAAACGAGACACAATAAAATTAGCCTTCAGGGGACAGGAATTATATTCCGTCTCTTGATGGAAGGATCATCAGAGACTTTGTAGGTGTATTTTAAAGTTTCACAAATGGGCCAGTGAGCAAATGAATTAGGAAACTAGAAGGCTGAGGTGGGAAATCGTCTGTTTGTTTTTGAGACAGGGTTTCTTTGTGTAGCCGTGGCTGTCCTAGAGCTTTCTCTGCACACCAGGCTGTTCTCAAATTCAGAGCTCCACCTGCCTCTCCCTCCCGAGTGATGGAATAAAAGGCATGTGCCACCACACCCCGCTTAGAACTACTTAAGAGGTCTTTAATTACTTCTTTCTGTCTCTTCTCTATTTTTTCTTTTCCACTCACGTCTTACACTGTAGCTAAACATGTACACACACATGACGTGGAAGCAATTTGACCTCCTAGAAGATTTGTAGGGCAGGTTATCATGTCCGGAACTTGGGCACAAATCTGAGGAAGGCCTGTTGGTGGGCAGAAGCTACCTTTGATGAGCAGACTATGGAACTTAGGACATGAGTCAAGAAAAACTTTTATTGGCACCCTTATGCAAAGAATTGCCCATCTCTCTCATTCCATGACCACTGCTTACAGAATAACTCCCGCCAGATATGTGATCAGAGAATCCCTATGTTACTTCTAACAGAACTTGGACAGCTTTCTTCTCACATTTAAGGTTTTTCTTTTACATCTAAGCAAAATCTTCTAAAAATTGAAATGGAAAAAAATTAAAAATAATCTGAGTTGACATTTTACTTTTTATTACTTCAATCATTCCAATAAAGTAGGAGAACTAACATGAGCTGAAGGATTGTCAGTTATACAAGGGGATGAGAGTGACCATGTGGCTGATCTTACAGTGGTTGCTACATAGATGTGATGGGGGTGAGAGGTTTTTAAACTGTGCCATTGTATGACTAGAAGGGCGTATCACTTTTAGCCATTCTCCCTTCACTTTAAAGATACTTTATATCAAGTTTTCTCTCCTTTGAGGTTTTGGAAGAATGAGAGTCTGAAAGAGAATAATGGAAGGGACAAACTGAGTGAAGTCACTTGTCTGGCAGGTCTGGTCATGTGTCTAAGTTGAAGGTAGACTTTAGCAGATGAATCTAAGAAATAGAGAGTGAAATAGAGAGTATTCGTAATTGATAGTGACAATAAGTCAATCACCTTGTAGATTCCAAGAGAGAGCTCTGGACCACAGTATAAAAGCAGAGTCAAGTGCAGGTACTGCTCCTATTTGTCTATCCATTTGTTCATTAGCCTGCTTTTGTTCTGTGTTTAATGCAGGAGTGTTGAATAAAATGTAGCCTTATGGAATTGTAGCAAATACTGGATCCAGAGTACCCATTTCAGTACAATGTGACAAAGCCATGAACTGGATAGCAAGGCAGGATAGGAGAACAGGGAGGAGCGTCTGTATTGGATTAGGAAGCTCAAAAAAGGTTTCTTGGAAGAGGTGATACTTGAGCTGAATATAAAAAAGATGAGTTAGCCTTAGATGCCATGGGGGTCGGGATAGCATTTTTTCCTGGAAGAAAGAGCAAAATGTACAAGACTTGGATGCCTAAAACAGCTTATCACATTTCAAAGAACCACAAATGGTTTCTAATAACTGTTCCAAAGGTGTGTGTGGAGGCCTGGAGTGTAGAGGCGTAGAGGAGAGCTGTGTAGAAGTGGAGAGAAGAGACAAATAGGGGAGGGCATCACCCAAATACGTGACCTTGATTCTGACAGCTCTCTGATAGTGACATGGCCGGAATTGCATTTTACAAACTGAACGGGACTGTCAGAAAAGATTGAAGCCTGGAGACAGGAAGCTTGGTGCGAGTCTGAGCAACAGCAAGAGGGCATAAACTAAGGCAGGGACCTGGCTGGAGGAATGGAGGAATGAGAACAGAGCTAATAGAATCTGCAGAATGGAGAGCACAGAGCCCTGTGGCTAGGTCTTGGGAATACTAGGATGACAAGTCAAGATGTCTGCCTCAGAAGCCAAAGAGCACAGATCATTTAGGTCTGGTCACTTGCTTTTTCTTCTTAATATTTCTTGTCCCCATCTGGGAGTGTAGCTATCTGCTAATGGTCCAACAGCTTTCTGGCTTGGGAAGGGATGTCAAGCATCATTCCCAACTCCACTCAGTCAGAGGACCTCTCCCACTATCAATCATGCTCTGCCTGTTATTTCCTCAAAGCAGCTGAGCTCATTACATCAGCCTTTCCCTCACTGCCCACCTTCTCTGGGAGGCCCCTGGTGCCTCACAGTGGGTCTGTACCACACAGTGAGTGGTGGCCATGGGCAGCCTTCTCTACAGGGTCTGCCGCAGCTCCTGCCCCGCTCCCTGCCCCCCAGAACGCATGCCATCTTCTGTCGGAAGTGACAGATGATATTTTGGTCTTGGGATTTCCTCTTAGGAGTGCGTCTGTCACCTCTCTGCTGTGTGATGAATGCATTCTAAGGAGCTTAAAGGCTGTTTGACTGGGGCTGAGGCAGCTATTTTAGGTTGAGAATTACTGACATCCAGGAACAATTTTTAAATAAGATTAAAGAAAAAAAAAGTGTTAGAAAAAAAAGTGTTCCCTACAATGTAGCAACAGTCCTGTGCTTCCCAGTGAACAAGGGTGGCATGGCACTCTGCAAGAACCATAAAGTGGAACCTGGGCTTTATTACAAAATAGCCACAATTTCTTCCACGTTCAGTATCCACACTCTTGCAATGTGGCTTTGCAGTTCTTTCCATCAAAGGGGGAAGACTCTTTTTCTTGGGGCCTGCGAAAATTGAATTTTAAAGGGAATGTGCCATTGGGGAGACATAGTGATTTACTTGGCATAGCATTAGGAAAGGTTGGAATGGGGGCTGTCTGAGTAGGGGGGGGGCAGAATGCACTGTCAGTCTCAGAGGTTGATAAATTCCTAGGAAAGTAAACTATTATTATTATTAATTCTGAAAAAGAGAGCTCTATACCACACAGGGATCCTCCCCCACCCCCATCCCCCCAAAAATCCTAGACCGTGGCTATCTCTGTCTATTGTTCCATTCATTCACTCTAATTTGTGTCCCTTAGGCATTGGGAACATTGAGGGAGGTCCATGGGCCATATATTTGAATTCTGGTTGAGGGTAGCTGATCCCGTGCTAGCCCAAGCTAAAAGAAAAACCAGAAAAAAAATGATACATGAAAAGGTGGTTGTGTTCTAAACCCTCAGATTTTAGGGTGTTTGTGTATACAGCAAAACCTGACTGATGCACAAATTTGGAAAGTGTTTCCTTTGCTCCCTGTTCCCCTAAGAACTTGGTAAAATATTCCCTGAAGTTGACCCTGAAGGTGCCAGCATTTAAGGTTTACATGATGAGTGTGCTGGAGTGGAGAAAGAAGATCATATGAAAGTGAAGGAAAATGAAAGGATCATAGCAGAACATGAAACTCCACCAAGGACAGTTAATTTTCTAAAGGTATACAAGGAAGGCTATCCCCCAATAACCTCTGGCATTTAGAAGCTTACAAATATAATTAAAAATATTCCTTTAATTTGTATTGCCTTAGGTGATAATTGATTTGGTGAGCTTTCTATTTCCTTTTTATTAAAATGTTTTACCCATAAATCCCTTTTCTAAGCTTGTCATAAAAAAAAATTGCCTCTGAGTTTTTTCTTGGTAATCTGTAAATTCTATCTTCTTTACCAAAAGTAAACCATGGTCCCTGGGACAGTGTAAAACATGCAATGGTTATTTTTGAGAATAATAATGTAAATAAGAGTAAGCTATTAATTAACTGTTATTATAAAATTAGTATGCACCAGGCATTATCTTTGGGATCAGTGCTTAATATCATATTCAATCACTTTATGCACTCATATGAGGTGGAAACCTCTCTTGTTAGTGATTCTGTGCATGAGGTAACTGAGGATCAGTGACCTCCTTAATGCCCACGGGCTGAGAGGCAGCCATACTATTGGTATTAGGGCATTATCATCCTTGTCATTACTTTCCATGCTGCATTTGACTTAGATAGAACCCACACCCTACCATTGTTCACCATGATTGATCTCAGAACAGGTATCAAATGTGTCTAAATTTTAGGTTTTTTTTTAATCTATTAAAGAGATGATGGTAAAGACCTGCAGAAGTTGAGACCTGGAAAATGTCATATCATATTATTGTCATTATAAATACGGATATTCTCAGAAAGTTAAACAATACTTGGTTTATTTTTTGCCCTCACAAAGACCATTGCAGCAAGAAAGGAGAGCATGTATGCTTGGGGATCTCAACATTCCCCTCTCCATCCTAAATTTGATTGATGTCATCTATGATATATATTTTGAATGGCTGCAGGTTCTGATCCACTAATCTGAACCCCAGCCACCTCCTACCTCTTATCTTTAAGTTCGGGGACACTGAGTGACCTGTTACTACATTTTAAGAGATGCATAGACAGAAACAAGGTGGCCAGTGAGGAATAAGGGTGGCAAAATGTCTGTGATAATAAATGGTAGTCACTGAGTGAGAAGGTTTTGGAAACCCACCAATGTGGCAAATGCACAAAGCAGGCTACAAATGTTCCCTGTTTACTTCCTATAGAATGCAAACCTACTCTAGACCCACAATGTACTCTAGACCCACAATGGATATGCTGAATGTTTAGAGGCAATGGTATTTCACTTTTTAACTTGGCATTAGGATCTGCCCCTTGAGTGGTTCCAAGGAGTCAGAATCATGCTAAGGTATGATATGCAGGCACATGTACAGATTCAAGTACATAGGAACGCACAGAGACGAATACACACCAACTCATGTGCACACCACAGAAGATGCGCTTAAGCTGCACTGCCCCCTCTATGTTTAACATGTTTCATAAATGTTGAAGAAGGAAAGAAAAAATCAATAAATAATGCAAGGCGAAATGAATCCTTAACTCCTTAAAAAAGAAGAAAGGAAGATATGTAAAATGTTGGCATCGGGTGCAGGGCTATTGATGACTGTTGCCTCTCTGGTCCCATAAATCCTATGTAACAAGACACAGATTACCAGCCATAAAGCATTTCATTCTCTCATGGTGTCATTTCCATAAATACAGTATATAAAGAATGCAATGATGAGTGCTAACTCAGGTCACTGGGGGAAAGACAAGCATTCATAGAGGAGCTTTTGTTGTCAGAGTGAGGTTTTAAACTTCTCTCAAAAGATGTTACAAACTGCTATAATGAAATAGACATATATATGTATATATACATATGAATAATTGTTTTTTCAAGCATTTCCCCATCAGCACAAACGAAGACTGCTGATCCTTGAGTTCAAAGAGGCATCGACTCTTTCATTTTTTTTTTCTGCTCACCTTCTTAAATGGTGTCACAGAGAAGCTTTTTCCATGGCTACATCTGGTTCTGCTGATAGACAGTCAGGTTTGCTGGATGATTTTAGTCCTGGTCATTATCAGGTTAGTCTGGTTAATTGCGAGAACTTCCATACTTGTTTCATGCCTTTGAGTGAAAAGCAGATTCCTCTCTACTTCGAGGAAAAGCAAAGCAAAATTTCTAAGCCTATTTCTCTCTTTCTCTCTCCCTCTCTCCTCCTTCTCCTCTTCCTCCTCTCCTCTCTGTGACTATGTGTTCGAGAGAAAACAGAAGTTTTGAAATCAAGTGTCTTCCTTGATTGTTCTGTCCTCCACATTAATTTTTAAAACAGGGTCTCACTGAATCTGAAGATCACTGATTGGCTGGCCTGGCTGGCCAATGAGCCCCAAGATCCTGCTGTCAACTTCTTCCCCAGGCAGCACTGAGATTACTTGCCTTGCTTTTTCTGTGGGTCCTGAAGATTTAAGCTCAGGTCCCCAAGTTTGTGCGGTGTGGCAGGTACTGGGCTAACTGTACCATGGCCCCAACCTCCTTCCGAATCGATCATTTATGGGTGATTTTTAATCCCCTTCACCTCAGAAAATCCCCAGTAGTACCCCAGTCTCCCTGTTTTGATGAAACAATGTTTACCCTTAATGAGCTTCTGGATTTCTCTAAACTGGAAATATGAAGGTGTATGGAATCAGTTCCTTTTTCTCACTCTTTGGAGGCTGGGCTGTCTGCTGAGCTACATGGACAGATGCAGAATTGAGCATAGGATAAAGAAATACTTTCTGAGAAGCAGACACATTAAACATACAAACAGAAACCCATACAGGCCTGCTCTTTATAGGAGGGATTTCATGCCCATGGTTAGAGAAATCATAGGCCCTAGAGGGAAACTACTACTGTTACTTTGCTAAGTGATCCTGGGCCTAACCCGCCTTCTGATGTCTATACTTCCATCCATAGAATTGTATTGCTCTCAATTCGGTCAGGGAAGCTTCTTTCTCAAGGGGGCAGTGGTTTGTGTGTTCAGTGTGCCCAAGATAAGTAACTGCGAGTGCTCAGCTGTTGATGGGGCATCTATGTTAACCTCACACCACCACAAGAGCTTAGGGAAATCACCAGAGTGGGGGCAGAAGGAATGGAAGAGCCAGGGGATGGAGAGGAGTGCTGTGAAATGCATGTCTACTGGACATGACCTGCATAAGGCATGCACAAGAGCAAGGCGCTTGACCATTCCAGCACGGAGAGAGGAGGGTCTACTGAGACTTTACAGACAGCAGAGTAGTTTTTGGCTGTTGAGGGAAGGCCACTTTTCTTTTCTGCTGTGGTAGGTTGCCCAAGCTCCAGTGGCAGCACTAATTAGACTCAAGGGGCTACACATTTATAAAAAGAAAGAGATGAAGCTAAGAAGAGTATGTGTTTGGGGAGTTATTGGGGGAGGAGCTGGAAGAGGACCTGATCAAGGTACATTATAGACATGAATGCAATTTTCAAATAATAAATAGCTTTTTCTTTTAAAAACCGACTATTGGGCTCTAGAAACAGATCTAGGCAATCTAGTCAGAGTGCCAGTAAGCTGAGATTACACTAAGTTATCTATTTGTTCATCTAGTCAACCACTCATCAGTTTAATAGACACTTATCCCAGGACATATACTGGGCTGCGGTGATACTTCAAAGATAAAATATCTCTGCCCTCCGTGAGCTTCAAAATCTGATAGTGACTTGGGGTTTGATTACATCTGAACTTGCTATGACAATATTTCAGGGATTCTTTAAGGGAAAGAAACCAGGAATTAGTCACTCAAAGGAGGACGGATAAAGCGAAGGACTGGAAAATGAGGACTGTTAGGAAAAGCTGGATGATGCACTATTATTTAGCACAGAAGGAAAAGGCTGATATGTGATGATTTAATGAGGGTATGGACGTGCAAAGAGGATGGACCCTGTTATGGTTCTGCCCTCCAGGAATTTATCTAAGAATCTGTCTGAGCCAAATTATCTTTTTTTAGTCTGTGCTAGCTCCTAGAATAATGAATCTCTTATGTGGGCTCCCCGCTGTGTTAAATAACAGCCTCTTTTTGTTTGTTCTGAAAATTCTCCCTCTAAGCATATAGGAACTCCTATTAATTCTCATTTTCCAGGATTTAGTAAGGTGGTCCTTATATTACATCCACTACCTGTACCCCACATAATTTTTCAGGCTTCAGTTTTACCCTCTGTCAAGCCTGGTTTGCTGTTCTTGCCTCAAAGAGGACTGTCGAACTTTGTTACCACCTTAACTACGTATTTTCTTGCCTCCGCAAGTCTATGTAATGATGTGCAAAAATACAATGGATCAGTCAACCAATACACCTTTTTTCAATGACTCTAAACATGTTTCCTTATGTTTTAGCATCTCTGAAGACAAGATTCTGCATTAGAGGGTTTCATACCTTATGTATCCAAGGAAGGTACAGTAAAGGAACTGTAGGTACAATGTCTCTGTGGTATTGTTATGGCTTTCATTTTAGATGTGTGAGAAAGAGAATAAACAGAGGTCTCTGGGAATCAGAACAAGGGGAAAAACAGAAACATATTGGACATGGAAAGTAGGCTGGACATTACCAAGTATCTGTAAGAGAGGGGAGAATAACAGGAGGTAGAGAATAGAGAAAGCTTATCTTGTACTATACGGCTAAAATCCACTTATGAGTACATAGCATGTGTGTCTTTCTGGGTTTGGGTTACCTCACTCAGGATGATCTTTTCTAGTTTCTACAAATTTGCCTGTAAATTTCATGATTTCTTTGTTTTTAATAACTCAGCAATATTCCATTGTATAAATGTGCCACAGTTTCTGTATCCATTCTTTGGTTGAGGGACATCTAGGTTGTGTCCAGATTCTGGCTATTACAGATAAAACTGCTATGAACATAGCTGAGCAAGTGTTCTTGTTGTATGGCAGGATGTCATTTGGGTATATACCCAGGAGAGGTATAGCTGGGTCTTGAGGTAAAGTTATTCTCAATTTTCTAAGAAAGTGCCAGATTGATTTACAGACAGGTTGTACAAGTGTACACTCCCACCAGCAATGGAGGCATGTTACCCTTTCTCTACACATTTACCAGCATGTGTTGTCACTTGAGATTTTTATCTTAGCCATTCTGACTGGTGTGAGATGGAATATGAGAATTGTTGCTGTGTTTTTGTTTTTTACTTTAAATTTTTTATTTAAATTTTAATTTTTACAATGTATTCATTTTATATCCCAATTGTAGCCCTCTCCTTCATCTCCTCCCAGTTGTACCCTCCCTCCATCTTCCCCCCTACATCCTTCCCCTAGTCCACTGAAAGGGGGAGTCTTCCTCCCATGCCGTCTTATCCTAGCCTATTAAGTCTCATCAGGATTACCCGAATCCTTTCTCTATGGCTGGCAAGGCTGTATCACCAGGGGGAAGTGATAAAAGAGAAGGCAACCAAGTTCATGACAAAGGCAGCCTTTGCTCTCCTAACTTAGGGACCCACATGGACACAGAACTGCCCATGGGGTACATCTGAGCAGGGAGTCTTGGGGAACAGTGGGAGGAAAGAGAAGAGGACCTGGAAGTAACAGGAGCTCCACAAGAAAAACAACAGAGGCAACTAACCAGGGCCCAGAGAGGCTTGCTGAGACTGTAGCATCAACCAAGAACCATGCACAAACTGGACCTAGGCCCCCTACAAAGATGTAGCAGATGGGCAGCTTAGGCTTCAAGTGGGTACTCTAGAAAGGGAAGTAAGGATGGCATCTGGACACAGACACTTGCTAGCTTTTTGATGACTTTCATCTGGCAGGAGTTTCCTTGACAGGCCACAGGGGAAGAGGACACGTTCAGCCCTGATTCAACTTGATGAGCTGGGTGGATGGGAAAGGGCGCTCCCCTTTTCTGAGGAATAGGGGGGAGGAGGGAGAAGGATGGAAAGGTGGGATTGGGAGAGGAGCAAGGAAGGGGCTACAAGGATGTAAAGTGAATAAAGTAAATAAATGAGAGAAAAAAGAGAATAGGGAAAGCATAGTGAGGTAGGACAAGGGAATAGTGAGAAGAGCCAGCTTACAGGGTGAGTAGCTGGGAGAGTGAAGGCCTTGAGCTGGGGGAGTACAGGGTAGAAGAGGAGGTGTGAAGGGCCAGGATGCTAGTGTGGACTTTGAAAGGTGTAACCTGTACCCGTGATACTGAGGGAAACTGGAGACTACATTCCCTTCGGTATGCTGCTAAGAACCACAGGTTCCCTTCTGCCTGAGTTGAGGGAAATGACTCCTTTTGGAAGACAAGAACTGGCTTCACAAGTTCCTGAGGAATGATGGCTTTTATCTAACCACAGAAATCCTCCTCTGGGTCCAGGTTGAGCTCGTTTCTGGATTTTTGGACTGCCTTTGGGGACTTGGAGAAGTAGAATTTCCTTTGACCTTACTAATGGGTCTTACAATCAACTATAAGAAAATAATGTGTCAAAATTTAATTTGTATAAGTATTTATTTATTTATTTATTTAGTGATAGGGAAAGATAATGATGTGTCTTCACCTTAACTTTCAACTTCATAAAATCCTGTGCGAATATATCGTTGGTCTTCTCTGGGGAGCAACAGTTGCCAAGGCAAGGTGGTGTGGGGCTTTTTGTTCTTGTTGGTGGTGGTTGGTTTTTGTCCCCCCACCTCTCCAAGAGATTTCTCTGTACAGCTCTGGCTGTCCTCTTCTCTGTTTGTAGACCAGGCTGGCCTCAAACTCACAGAGATCCTGTTAGGGTCTGGAATATGCTGAAAGAAGGACCCCAGACTCGAGTAGCACACAAGCAACAAAGGACATTTATTCTGCAGAGGTCCAGCGTTCTTGGAGCATCACCTTCACAACATGGCGGAGGCCCTGGGGGGAGCTGGAAGGTCCTTTTTTAAAGCCAGGAAGGAGAATTCCTATTGTAGCTACATAACCTCGATTGGGATTGGCTGGTGACCATGGAGGTTACATGACTCTGGTCAGGACTTAGGTGCTTTTCAAACTGGTAGTTAAGCAACCTTATCTTCCTCAGGCCAGATGTCTTGGCTGTTTCTGATTGGTTACCCTCTTCCCTGTAATTTTTTTCCTGCAACTCTTAGGCCTATTCTGTCTAGCAAGAAAATGAAGCCCGTCATGGAGTTGATCAGTCTTATTTAAAGCCAGGCTCCTTCAATCCACCTGCCTCTGCCTCCCAGAGTGCTGGGATTAGAGGCGTGCACCTGCATAGCTGGCCTCATAGTGGTGGTTTGTGAACTGCCATGTAGATAGCTTGGAATTTAGTGTTTACTCAACACTGCATTTTCAGGCCCTTTCTGTCTATCAACACCTTTGCTCTGTCAGAGGCCGAGTGCTTTTCTATCAGAGTTATGGGTCTTGGTATGTTGCACTCAGCTCTTAGGGTCCCCCCAAACCACCAAGAGCCAGACCACATATGCAAAAGCAAAGAGCTTTATTCAAACTTAAGCTCGATCTCTCCACTGTCATCAACACAGTAGATCAGAGAGGAGAGCCCCAGCAGCTGCACAGTCGGGTTTTTATTGGGGTTTGAGGAAGCACTGGGAATTTCCAGTCTTACAGTTACACAATTTGGTGACCAAGGGCAAGCTTGTTACAAAGTGATTGGCTAACATAACATTGACTAGACCTCAGGAATGTTAGGTTGGTGGGCTGCCCAGCATGGATGCCCTACCCTGAAATAAAATACCTTCCCATTCTTGTGGTTACCTCCAGACTATTCCTTTGGTAGGGAATTTTATGGTTTTCTTATTCCTGGAATTGGTGACCTACGGCCTACTTCCTGGGACTGATGACTTTTGGGGGAGGGGGTCAGCCCTGGTAATTTCAGGTAGAACATCACTCACCCGTCAGTGCTTAAATCATACCAAAATCTGGTGAAGACACAGCTGTCACTTGGCTTCATTTTCTAACATTGTTCCTTAGCCAAATCCCCTACTGCCCCCTCCACCTCTAACGAATGTATCTAGAAATTCAGTTTAAAATGGAAAAGCTCTCTACTCCCATACTCACCTCTGGGTTTGAGGCTAAAGGCCAAGACCATGTAAAAATGGTACTCTGAGTACTTTAGGAAAAGAAATCGTGGAAAACAGCATGATCTAATTATTATTATCATGTTGACCATGCCCCTTGAAATCTCAGCCATTCCAGAGAACCGATTTTCAGCGACAACATAGCTCTGTAATGGGGTCTTAATTGTAAGCCGAGTCTTGTTCAGCAAGCTTCTCTGCATGATTCTCCTTTCCATGGCAGATTGGTATTTTACTTTGCATAATGAGGCAATCTTTCTATTTACTGATTATTTTTTTATGTAACTTGAACACTGAAAGGAAGTCACTACCAAGACCTCAAACCAACTAATGAACACACTTCCAACTCTTAATGCACAGAGCACTTAAGACACTTTTCTTGCTTTCAGATGGAAGTCTGTACACAATGTATGTCAGAGGTCGTGTTTTACCAGAAGGCAAAGTTTACAATCAGGGCATTTTAGAAAGCCAGGAGGAAGAAAACAAGTAATGTCTCCATGACAGGCATCTTGAGGGTATGAAATACAGTGTGAACTTCTTAGAGTTGGTTTCATAATAGCACAAGTAACATTTGTATACTGCTTTACAATTCCCTACTATTTGCTTCTCACCAGCACTGTGAAATGAATAAGTAGAACAGGTACCATCTCACTTAGTGTATGAGAAAAGCAATAACTGGAACAGGCCCTTGTTCAAAAGCACAGTTAATGATTGGTGGCACCAAGAACTGACTCGGATAAGGCACCCATGATAGACCTGATGCTTCAGGCCTTCAAGCTCAGCTACCTGGAGGCTGAGGTAGAAAAACTGCAGGTTCAACTGCCCGGAAAAGTTAATGAGACCACTTCTGCAAATTAAAAAAAAAAAGTAAAAGAAGGAAGGGCATGTAGCTCAGTGGTAGAACACTTACCTAGTGTGTGAGAGTCCTAGGTTCAAGCCCCAGCACCTGCACAAGTTAAACGTCATATTCTACTTTCTTCAATTCTCTGATTGTATTGGTAGCATGAGCAGGGTGGGCTTAGGCACTCTGATGGAGAACTTGGCCATCCAGGAATGCAGCCTTTCTACCTATAACATTTTCTCATTTGCTTTTGTATAGAAGTTATCTTGATAGACACTTTTTGTTATTTATATATCTGTTTACTGTCAGTCTCTAGAATAGAATATGAGGCCTTTCTTATATACAGAGGGTATAGCATGTACCTTGACATACAGTTAGCATCCCACATATATTCATCAAATGAATGGATGAATAAAAGGTGTTCTAAGTGGCTGAATTTTCCAATCCACACCAAAATTAAAAGGATGTGTATAAGTGAGCCATTTAACTATGGGTTTTATTTGCCAAATAAACATGCATTTGAGGTAGTCATGGCATTATGGAATGTCAACTTAGAGTCTTGAATTGTACTTCTAGGAATAGCCTATCATCTGCATTTAATTATACATTTAAAGTATTATAAACCATGGTTATCTCATTACAACTGGAGGCAAATTAAAAGTAATGCCAAATAGTCCACCAGGGACCACTATAGCGATATGGTCTAGACTTCAGAATAGCAGTGACCATATTTATGCTCTCTTTTCTTGGCTCAAGTACTTTCATAATTCTTGATATTAACCCAGTGAACCTTCTAATTTTTCTAAATGTATGTAAGCAACTTTGGGAACTGGGTAAAACAAGAAGAAATACTGCATCCAATGTAGTACCTTGTGTGTTCGACAAATCTAGATTCCTCATCTGCCAATGAACCATTCACTGTAAAGCTCAGCAAAGCTCTAGGAAAAATCTCTAGCTTTATAGAATTGAGTTCCTCTGTGCAGACATTGTACACGTTGGTCGATGTGCTTGTTGAATTGATGCACAGCATATGTTTTAGTTAACATTGACACTGACATAAGTCAATATTACTTATCACTGACCTTGATCAATTCTCAGGGCAAGAACTGCATGCATCTGCTTTCAACAGGTTGGATAGACATTGGCAATAAATAATAAATTATAATTATAGGTGGCCTGCTGGAGAAGCCTGAGCTCAGGATAGTTGAACCAATAATAACTCATCATCTCCCCTTTTCAACCTACTTTTCTTTTCAAATATATACTTTCCTTCATTCTTTCTGTCTGTCTTTCTTCCTTCTTTCTGTCTTCCCTCCTTCCTCTTTTTAAAAGAAATCTTCAACAGCCTTAACTCCCATATCACTACATGATACCGAATGCAGAGACACTTTTGAAATATACCAACACATTTCTGCTTAAAAAAAATAAGAACACACCCAGAAAAAGTCCCTGGTCCTCAACTTATGGGACTGCATATTCACTTACATGGTTTACTAATAATTAGCTTAGCCAATAACTGAATCCAGGTATTTTGATAGATAAAAATAAAAGGAAAATTTTAAATTCTGTTGTAATAAACACAAATGAAACAATCAACAGTCTTTCAATCAGTATGTTTGAGAAGACTAAGATCTAGTCATCTAATATCTTCTGAAACAGAAGGAAATGAAGACCCAGGGAAGCTGTATGGTTCATCCAAGGTCATGTACTAACTTAGAAATGAATGGCAAAATTTTAATGTTGGAATCAATTCCATCTGTCAATCTTAGGAAGGAGGAATGGCTGCTATTATGGTTGGTTTTGATGTCAACTTGCTACAAATTAGAGTCACTGAATGTGGAACCTCATCTGGAGAAATGTCCTGACTGTCTTGACTGATGAAGGAAGGTCCATCCAGACGTTGGGTGATACACTAAGGTAGCAGCCCAGATTTAAAAAAAAAGTGTGTGTGTGTGTGTGTGTGTGTGTGTGTGTGTGTGTGTGTGTGTGTTGAGGGGTGGTGATTCCAGATTGTCTGTCTTTTGCTGGCTTGGCTTTCTTCTTGCTGACTGACTGGATCTCCCTAGAGTTGTGGCCCCTTTGCTGATGGCAGAATCAGCACTTTGAAGCTTTCATTGTAGACTGGAGACCATTGGCTATCCGGGAGCTCTCTAGCTTCTAGCATCAGAATGGGGATACCGAAATACCCCACCTTGTGGATTGAATAACTACGAATTAATACTTCCTCACTCAAAGTGAGAGACAGCTATTCTGGAACTACTCCAACTGTTGAGATACCCTCAAGTACTGGATTCTCAGGGTCTCAGTATGATTTGCTTATCATTATTATTTTTAAATGTACTTAATAAATTTGTGCTGGTGTGGGGGGTGTCGTAATTCTTGGTTTTGTTCCTCTAGAGAACCTTACTAGGGTAGCCAAGTTTGTGTAAAGAAGAATAATATATCTAATGTATCTAAAGTATACCACACTTTCTGAGTAGTATAGCCTCAGCATTTGGAAGATGTGGGTAGTTTGAATGTAAATATCCAGCTTTCTGGAAATAAGGTCACCCTTGGGAGCCTTACAGGGTCCTTGTTGTCACTGTAGGATGTGGTTGTCTCAGTGTATTGATTTGATCTGCTAGAGGAGGAACATGGAAAATAAAGAGAGCAGGGTCTCTGTGCACCTAGAATGTTAATCACGAAGGCGAGAAAATCCCCGCTCCTCATTCCAGCTTCTCAAGCTTGAAGCTGAATCCCCCTGCCTTGTCTCCTCTAGCGCCTGACCTCAGAATGGAATAGTTTAGTAGGAAACACTGGTTTGTTGTAGTCTAGGAAAGCCTTCTTTTGTTTTAGGTTACTAGCAGATGCCTTACTTGCTAGTCAATATTCTTGATTTCTAAAAACAACTAGTATCGGTGGCAGGAAAAATAAGGATGCGTTTCCAATGTAACTTAGCTGGGTCCTGGGCTACTCCTGAGAATTTAATGAAAAAAAAAAAGTTTATGATTAAAAAGTTGCAATAAGGAAAAGGTTGCATTATTGATTGTATTCATATCATAGGTCATCAAAAAATTAAATTCTAGTCTCTAAGTTAAAGATGACTCTAATTTTTAGCTTTGGGGTCAGGGCACAGGTAGAGTTTGTGTGTGGAGTGGATACACAGGAAAATTGAAGAGATATCCTTAGATACTTTGGTCCACAAATGCCCAGCTCTAGTTTTCTCATATTCCCTCAGAGTGTTTGCCTCCCATACTTCATGCTTCTGGAACATTAGCTATTCTGTTTGATTCATATCCTAAGTCCCTATACAGTGCAATGTGTCACTGGGCTAGGCTTTATCACTTACCCTCTGAAGTTCCTTTACATGTGTCTAGTGAGCTTGAGTGAAAATATCTTTGAAGTGATAGAACTTGGTGCAAACAACCACTGTGTAAGGGCTTCCTTTAAAAGAAAATCCTAGCTTACCACTTTCAATGCAGTGCTACTACAAAATGTGGATTACTTCAAGGACCTGAAAGTATGAACATGTCACTAGTTAACTTGCATCTATGTCAGATCCAAGCCTTTCTGCTTCAAATCTACCAAGAATTTGCTAGAGGGCCAATGCTGGAGGTGAGTGTCTAGTATGTGATAAATTGTTTATGAGGTGTGCCTTAATCTGGTGGTTGGGACTGGTTAGCTTTTGGAGCATGGGCTGTTCCAGCAGACATATTATATATGTATACACACACACACAATACTTTCTCTCCAACACACACACAAACACACACAAACACACACATGAGCTTGAGCAAAATTATTTTTGAAGTGATAGAATTTGCTGCAACCAAACACTATGTAAAGGCTTACTTTAAAAGAAAATCTCTCTCTCTCTCTCTCTCTCTCTCTCTCTCTCTCTCTCTCTCTCTCTCTCTCTCTCTCTCTCTCTGTGTGTGTGTGTGTGTGTATGTGTGTGTGTGTGTGTGTGTGTGTGTGTGTGTTTTGGAGAGAAAGTATAGTGCAGCATGTAAGAGCTTGAACACTGAAACTCTATTGCTTGTGTATGAAATATGGACCACTACCTATCAGGTCTCTGACCTTTGCACAGGTTGTTTGTATGTTGATCTTCTGACTCATTGTCCATTTAAATGAACTACAATATCACTAATCTTAGAGGGATGTTGGAGTAGTTAGAGTAACGAAATGTGCTAACTTTTATAAAGTATTAGAGTAATAGCTGGTACACCATAAGTTCTGCAAAGCATTACAATTAATGATAAGTGTAGAAAACTGTCCAATAGCAATCTTGAGAAGGGAGCAAAACAAACAAAAATTCGTATTTTTTTTTGTCAGCATGAACATTGCTGTCTGACCGCAGTGGAAAAAGTCCATTGACCCAGACCCATACCTTGTTGTGCTACCCTATTTATCCTAAGATCTCATTTGTTACCTGTAGGTTTAAATAGTGATCTCTATTTCGTAGAGTTGCTATGAACTCAAATAACATCATTGTTTGGCTTCAATTTATCTACCAAAGTTCATGTATTAAAAACTCAACCACTAAATTCATGTTTTGATATTTGGAGTGGAGGCTTTGGGGAAAATCATTATTAAAAACTCATCAGGGTGAGATCATGATGTTATTAGTGGATTTATAAGAAGTGATAAAGGAATGAAAGCTAGCATGCTTCCTGTGCCTCACCATGTGATGCCCTCTACAATTCTAACATACAGCAAAAAGGCTCTCCCCAGATGCTGTCCCTATGTTGTTTCACTTATCAGGACTCTAGCTTGAAAGACAAGATGTAGGCAACCTATTATTTAGAAAGTAGTCAGTCTCTGATATTTTGTTATAGTAGTGAAAAAAGACTAAGACAATCATGGCTAGAAAATATTTTGCCTGATACAGAGTAGTAGTGTTCAGTGTCGTAATATTGCTGTGAAAAGACACCATGACCAAGGCAACTTATAAAAGAAAGCCTTTAATTTGGGGGTTCACAGTTCCAGAGGGTTTGAGTCCATGGTCATCTTGACAGGGAGTAAGGCAGCAGGCAGGCTGGTGCTAGAGATGTAGCAAAGACCTCACATCTGATCTACAATCTTAAGACAGAGAGGGAGTTAACTGTGAATGATGTTGGCTTTTGAACCCTCAAAGCCCACCCCCATGACACATCTCCCCCACAAGGCCACACCTCTTAATCCTTCCCAAATAGCTGCACCAACTCAGGGCCAACCACTTCACTACATGAGCCAAGAGGTTCTATAAAGTTTAAAGTACCAAAGCTAGGGTTACCTTCCGTCTGTTCCCCAGCCAATCTAAGACAGCTGGAAAAGAACGAACTTCTCTGCATCATAGTTTTCAGAAGCACAAAGGAAATCCATTTAGTTATTAGTTATTAACCTGGTGAGCAGTTATTGAGAGCTGATAGCATACTAAACATTTGGGATATCGTGGAGAATGGCTCGGTGAAACAACCTTGCAATGTGTAGGAAGAAAGCAGCCTCAGGGTACAGTCTCTTACTTGATATCCAAGAAGACAGAATAGGGAACATTGGCAGTTAACATCTCTTGAAAGAGGAGATCCAAGGAAATTTTAGTTTGAGAAGGAAGTTGCCTTTGGATGCTTCTCTCTTCTTGAGTTGATCTGCCAAGCCCCATCATGCCCCTGCACCCAAACTGCTGGTTCACTCCCTGTGAGGAAGTAGATATCCAAGGGAACTGCAGGCACTGATTGGGCTAATTTCCCTGCCCCATCTGTCTTCATGGCTCGAGATCTCACATGCAGTTCCAGAACCCTTCAGAACTTAATACTAAATAGTGCTCCTCACTAAGAACTTATTGGCTGCTTTAGTGAAATTTGCAAAGGCGGCTGCCTGTCAATGTGCTTTTGTGCAGATCAGAATCACGAAGTCCTTCCTTGGGGAGCTTAAAGTTTTACCTCATCAAAGCTACACAAACCAAATGAAGTATTTATGGGAAAAAACACTGAATCTGTAGAAAGACCTGTGGCAGAACTGAGGAAGTGTGTGCTTGGAACTTGGAGAAATCTGGAATCAAGAGAGGAACATGGTTATCTATGGAGTAAGAAAGCTGTTGGTTTCATCAACTTACTGGCTGTCTGATTTGGAGAATGCTTACAAAACATTTTATATCTTTGCTTCTCAAACTGAAACACAGGAAAAAATAATGTTAACGGCTTCAGATACCTAAGTCTAATTCAGATTGTCCTCAAAGTGTTTTGGGAGACAAAAGTGTTGTTCCAGGATCAAAAAGGGTGTGACAAGTGAGCAGAGTGTGATAGGCATGGAAATGACAAAAGAGAGAAAATATGTTGTGTGTTTACTGAAGAATCTACTCTGTGCTTTGCCCTTTTCTGGGGAAAAGGAGAAAGAGGGGAAACAGAAAAGGGAAAGTATTAATTGAGTATATGAGTGCCAGACATCTTCCACACATTACCTAATTAAATCTTGACAAAGTCCTGAAGAGAAGGAAGTTTGCATGCTTCATAGCTTGCAACAGAAGAAACAAATGTACACTCCAAATGTTTATATAGAGAACAAAAGACAGACTGAAAAGCAAATGCCATAAGTCTGGTCTACAAATCCAATCTTCAAAAGATGACCAAGACCAAAACTTTCTTCCAAGAAGCCCATACTTCAGGATGAGAGTGTGCCTCCATTATATCAATGGCATGGCTTTTATAATTATAGAATCCACTATGAAATTTGACTTCTCTCTACTTCCTTATATCTGCATGTCCCTTCATCCTCAAATCTCATGGTCCATCAATGGGTAGATTTTGATCTTATCTATTTAAGGTAAACACAATGACTTCTACCATCTCCCTGCTTACATTTCTTTGGATGAATGGTAGGGTCAAGAAATTTTCCTTCTCTCCATTTACTCACAGGCAGCCTAAGTTCTAAGCACTAGAATAATTTTCTGGTACTTCATTTGTGTCTGTATCAGTTCTTTGATCTTGCTCATCTTTGCTGAGAAGGAATACGTTCTCTTGAATCCCCACTGCTCTTGTGCCCATTTGCGTAGTCCCCAGATGGTCCACCGCCAAAATAAGACTCATTCATGACATTCTCTTGGTTAGAATTTCCTCATTAGTCTTCTTAACAAACGGAAGCACTTCAGGACAAAATGAGATTAATAACAAAGACAGATATAAACTGTCAGCTTGTAAGGCATGAACTTAACCTGAAACCAGAGACCTCTCCAGAAACTTAGAGCTTCATTTTAACATAATATCACAGCTAATAAGCAGCATTGAAGTTTTTCCATGGTTTCCTACTGAGTTTTCAAGTTAAGGACTTTGAGTTCCTGGCACATATCATTGCCAGGTACCTGGTGAATGCTCAATAAATGCCTATTTTAAAGCAATCCAGCAGGCGGTGCTTTTGAGACACCTGCCTGCAACCACCTTGCCGTGATCAGTTTCCTCTGTGATCTGAAATGGGTCTGGATCTCTTAAGTTCCAATGTGTAGTTGATGTAAACATCAGTAGAGAGCATGGGGAAAAGGGGCTGAGGTAGAAGCAGGCTGTATACTAGCCTTTCCTTGGTAGTGGAAAGGCAATGTCTATCTCAAATATGCCTTTGTCTTCCACTAGCAATGGTATTACCTAACTCTTGAAACTATGGCTCAACAGATTTCCAATATTTTCCTCAAGGACTTAAATGTTAAGGAATTAGTTGGTATCTGTTGAGGTGCCAGGAAGAATGTGGGTGAAGGAGAACCACTTCTCATTAGACTTAGATTCAAAATCCAGACACAGGCTATGGACTTGGTATCTCATGTAGCCATAGCAACACAGACTTATGGTGTACTTAATACCCACAGGATAAAAATCTGACTAATTGGAGACAAGAGAGAACAACTCCCATAAATTCTACCTTCTCTCTCCCATGAACGGATTTAAAATACTGCTTCTTTCTAAAAGCGTGGTCTATTGGGAGATCTGCCCCTCCCCCACCACCGAAACATCCATCAGATATCCAATGATAGTCTCTAAGGCAGAAGATGAAGGAAAGACCAGCTGAGAGGTTCATGACCTCACATTACTTTTTATTTCTTTTTTGTCTTGTGTGTGTGTGTGTGTGTGTGTGTGTGTTGATTTGGAGGTACAATGAAAGTATGACAGTAATTAGGGAGGAAGAGGAAAACCTTTACTGAAACTTCTCCTCCCATACCTAACCGAAGATCCGGAATGACTCAAACCCAGATTTCAGAAATTAAGGCTTACTTTGCCCTATTTTCCCTGGGATTGAGGGGCTGTGACTCATCTGACAGCGCAGCTAGCTAATTTAGAACCTCAGTTTTAGATTCAGCAGGGCCACTTTTATTGAGAGAGCTCTAACAGTGAGAATGAAGTTTACCCAAGATATCAAGTGGCAGAGCCAGAATTCTAATCAGAATCTATCTGTCCCAAAGGTGTCTTTCTTTCCTAACAGATATTCCCTCGATCAGTGCTGGTCTTTGCCGAGTGATGGTCACAGAAAGCTGACAGTGGCCTGATCCTTATGCCTAAAAGATAATATTAGTCTAGAGACAAAGTTCCACCTACATGTAGTGGCTCTGGGTAAGCTGATTCTATAAAGAAGTCAGACTGAAAGCCCCTCCCTGAGGGCTAGCTTTTGTAGTCCCTGAAGGTGCCATGCAAGCTTCCAAGGGAGAGAAGCAAGCAATAGTCCTACCCAGCTATAAACTGTGACACCTACAAACTCTAACAACAACCAGCTATAAAGTTATAACACAATAACCTAAGGGCGCAACAGTAGGGTGACTATCCTGGCAGAGGCCAACAGCTCTCTAGTTGGGCTTAAAGCCTGCTCATCAAGAAAGAAATGATGTCTGGATGGAAACTTAGCCAACTCCTTGGAGCTAGTGATGTCATGGATCTTGGAAGAGAACCTATAACCTCAGTTTGACTCAACAAGCATAATGTCTATTTGCATTCTATATGTTCATACTTAAAATCATGGATACATGTAGCTCTTATAACTCATCAGAGAAACTTCTCTTTGCAAAAGGCATAGACTACTGCAGAAATCCATACTGATAAAAATGCAGAAACCAAGTGATCACGTGGTTCCATCCCGAACTGTTAGATCTACCACATGCACTTCCTGCAACTAAAGCTCGGGGAACATCCTGGAAGAATTGAAGAAAGAGGATAAGAGCCAGGGGTTCTGCTGCGGGATCCTGTCTCCTAGAAGTGTCAGAGAAGCTACCCTCACGAAATTGCAGCAGCATGGCTCCCTAAGCAAACTGGAACAAGGATGAAACCAATAGATACGCTAATGTGGAAGAGTAAACATCATTGGTTTCCAATCTTACGGGGGAAAAACTACAGGGAACTAGAGAATGCTGACAGTGGGAAAGGGAGTTTCCTGCTGGGAAGAGGCAGTTGGTTACCCAGTACAGGTGGTCAGCCCTGAAACCGTGTACATACAGGTCACATTATAGGGACTGTGCAGGTTGTACCTATTCATTTGCGGGTATATAGTCTACAATATATTATGTAAAATATGGAAATAAAAAATATATATTTCTAAATACATAAACATATTTTATATACATTTATAATGTATAATATGCACACACACATCACAGAAGAGAGGACAGGAAGACTGTAGGAGGCAGAGGGTTAGTCATCAGAAATTACAAAGAGGCCCTGGAGTCCAGAGAGAAATGGGGAGGGGTACATATGAAGCTTGAGGGAGGAAGGGAAAGAGAAAAATGATCCAAATGTATTTTAATTAAAAGTTATGAGTAAAAAAAATCAGAAGGCTGGGTGTGGTGGGGCATGTCTTTCATCCCAGCACTTGGGAGGCAGAAGCAGGTAGATCTCTGTGAATTCAAGGCCAGCCTGAGTCCAGGACAGCCAGGGTTCTGTTACAGAGAGCCCCTGTCTCAAAAGACAACAGCAGCAACAACAACAGAAGCAAAAACATTCAGACAGGCTATCTAGAGTGGCTGCCCCTTGGTTCCAGTAAGTGTGTCAATGCTAGCGATCCTGAAAGTGATAAAATAAGCTGAGCAAGCAAATGAAGAGGGAAGACCGGGACAAGAATACTGGCAAGTGCTTAGGGGAGTCGCCTGCATGCTTCCACACTCAGACCACAGGCCATGCGGAATGTGGGGAGGAGCCTGGAGACAGCTACAGGATGCAGCAGACAAGGAAATGCTTCTTGGAAAGAGGCTGGAGTCTCTGAAGAGTATTAACCCCACTTCCCAGACATAGACCCTTGGGTGTGTTCTGTGATGGACATTAAGAATGCAGAGGTCCCCAGCAGCATCATGACACAGAGCAGAAAGGTCATGAACAAAGTTCTGAATGTTTGTGTTACCAAGAGGAAGAGTCTGAGAGGCCGGACAACTTCAGCTGTGTGCACCTCTACCTTCGTGGCCCTGTGCTAGGACCCTAATGCATGGTCACATGCCTGTGCTGCTAGGAGCTCCAGTATACCAGGCATGGGCATGTAGGTGTCAGAATGGGAGACACACACACAACACACACGCAACACACACCACATCACATACACACACATACACACACATACCATACACCATACACACAACACATCACATACACACACCACACACAACATATCACATACACACACATACACACACATACCACAGACCACACACACAACACATCACACACACACATACACACACACAACACACACCATACGCACAACACACCACATATACACATACCACATACATACCATGCACACACACAAATGCTATACCACACACATATCACATACACACACATCACACTATATATACACACATACACATATATATACACACCACAGCACTCCCACACATACACACACACACACCACACATAAACTGTACCACACACACATACTACATACATACACATACACACATGCATACAGACACACAAATACTATACTACACACATACCACATAGACACATACACCACACCATATACACACACATACGGATACACACCATATCACTCCCACACACATACACATTCACACATATATACACCACACACATACACATACATAAACACACATCATACACACATGCCACACACACAATACCTACACACATATACATACACATATACAGCACACACATACACACATACACACATACCACACACACAAACCACACACACATAAACACATGCCATACAACCACACACACATACACATATATACACACCTCATACACACAACACACAGACACAAATGCATACGCTTGCAGAGAAATGGAAGAAATCCAACTACTGTATAAATGTAGCCTACAGGCTAAATAGTTGCTGGGAGGCAAGACAAGAGGTTTGGCTGAACGCCTACTACTTGTCACCTGTAGGTTTGGGGGGAGAGAGCACTGGTGACCCGGTAGGTCACCTCATCACAGAGGTCACCATCTAGTGGATGAGGGGTGTCTTTAGAGTTGCTATGAGAGAAATGGCTTGCACTAGCTGGGTGTGTTGTATATACCTGCAATCCCAGCATGTGAGAATTAGAGGCAGGAGGATTATAATTTCCCAAAGAAATGGCATGTGTTGTCAAAAGTAGCAGAGAAAAAGCCTTCATTGAGTCACTTTGTAATTTAGAGAATATGAAATACATATTTGTCCTTTCTGTTAATTGGACAAAAGTAAGTATAACGTATTGACATTTTCTCACTGGCCACATGTGGCCCGTGGCTTGAATATTGGAATTCTTTGCCTTTACAAATACAGAAAGATAGTTGATAGATAGGAGAAGCTGATCTGAAGGTAGACATTCCTAAACCATATGCTAACTGTTGTGTGCTCAGATTTAACTCTTTTTTCTGTCTCAGGTTCATTGTTTTAATCTGAAGATTTATAGTCTTAATAAAATTTAGAGAAAAAAGAAAGAAAATAAAATGGTGTAATAATTGGATTCATGAACACTGAGCAGAACACTTAAAAACCAAAGACAAGGCTCCCTGGCTGGAGACCAGGAAGGGACTCCCATACTTCTCCCCTAAAGAGCTTAGTTTAGCTTTGCACACAGTGCAGTTCAGGGACAAAGAAGGAAATCAAATGGCACCTTAACTGTGAAAAGATGGAGCAAGTGGTGGCCGTTAACTATACCCTGGGAGTTTTGATGTTCTCTCGTCTGGAGATAGGGAGAAGAAATCTTGGTGCTGGTTAAATTATGGTTGGTTGTTTGGTCAGCTATGACTCCAGTACTGAAAGATACCACAAAATTAACAGTAGTGACTAGGCCTGAACACAAACAAAACCCAAATATGATAACCTGAAAAGGAGAAAGACACTGAGTTACTGTGACATTTTGGGGATCTTCAAGCATGCCAACCTACAACAGTTCTAGGAGTGTTATGACACCCTTTTCACAAAGAAGGCAGAGAAGGCTCCGAGAACTTGGAAAAATGTTTAATTGTTAAGTAATAGTCTCTTGCACCTGAGGTTGGGTTTTCTAGGGTCTGAGCATGCTGGGGGGGCACAGCACAGGCTTGAAACTAGAGCCGGAAAGTCAAACTTGGTGTTCACGGTCCCGAAAGGAACCCTGGCAGGACCATGGACCAAAAGACCTCAATCTGCAGCTTTGGGATTTGGGTGTGTGTGAAAAGAGAAGGTGGTATCCAGGCTTGCAGCTTAGGAAGAGTAAGAGTACTTCAGGGATTAGAGCAGCCCATGATAGTATCCAGAGCTCTGAGGCTGACCCTGAGGCATGTCTCAGGCAGGATCGATGCCGTCTGCTAGGCCCAAGTAGAAAGAGCAGGCGAGAAGACGGAGCTAGAGTCTACAGATGGTTCTCTTCTAGAACAGCTTCAGAGCCTTTTGAGTAACACAAAGCAGTTTGACAAAACACCGTAGCTTTAACGTTGGAAATGGCAATTTCGATGTAAGCTTGTCTTCAAGCTGAGAAACAGAAAAGTGGAGGTCAAAGTTAGGACAAGACCTGGGAACGTACCCCCACCCCCACCCCGAAGATAAAGTGATGAGGAGGAATTAAATGAATGATTAGGTTGGTCTGGACTTAGGTGTTGAAGAGAATTTGATATGATTGGGGTAAGGATCACAATTTATTTACCAGTTACTTGATCAAAGGAAACATGCATACTTTGGATTTGTAACTATTGGTGCTACTTGTAAAAACCAGTAACCCCTTTTGATTCTCTAACACTGCTGCATGATGATAGGAAGAGAAGAGCATCATGATGTGGGCTGTTCCCTTCGAGATACAGCTGTAGGAAGGACAAAGAATTTAGATACAGAAGGGAATGCTGCCCCCGTTCTTCGTGGCTGGCATTGGGAAACCTGTGCTAGGAGTGACCTAGATACAGCGATCAGTTCCCCGGCACTTTCTGCCGCTGCTCTCTTGTGTTCTCATGTGTTCTTGAGAAATGAGAAGATTCTACCTCTTCCTTTACCCAGTAAACAGATAAAATACAGGAAGGCCATCCATGACATCATTTTTAAAAGCCGGAGCACGTGAGTTCACAACAGGATGGGCCCGATGGCTTCCGCACTCAGCGCCATTAGCATCTGTCTTCCTTTAATGGCGGCAAAGCCAACTCATAAAGAACAATACATCGTGGCCCCGGGGTAGGATTTTCAATTTTCTATGAAACATCTAGCTCCCATCCAACTATCAGTTTCTTCCTGCTCCCTGGGCTGGTGTCGGGATATTGGCTGTCTGGAGGAGTGGTGTACTCCTCGGGTGGTGTGCCAAGCCACCGCGTCGCCTTATTGAACACCACCCGGAGCTGCAAGTCCTCACTCCGGCTTTTTACACATCTACCACCAGCATCAAGTTTTATTAACAGGGGAGACAGCTTCCTAATGAAATATGGCCCTTAACTTCCTTTTATATTTGGTAATATCCTGAACTCTTTATCCAAATGAAGCATAAAGCACTTACAACTGTGTTTTGCCATTGCACTGACCGAGGAATATATTCATTTGCAGGAACATGGGATTCAATGGAGTGGAAAATAAGCTCTGAAAATTGCTCTTGCCACGAAATTGTATCAATAAATAGGAAAAGCCCATTTAGATTTCACTGACCAATCTCCCCCCTGTGACAGAAATTAATATGGCCAAGTGGTGTCTATCGAAGGTACTAAGCAGAAGATGCCAGTGGCCGAGCTAGACCTGTGACAAGGAAGGCCTGTCTGGTACAACTTATTTCACTGTTCACGGAGGCGGGTGAGGCTGCCTTTGTGTGAGCATGGGTAAGGGTGCAAAAAATGTGATGGAGAGGGTGGTGACACAGGAGAGGGGCCAGAAAGTCACATCTAAAGGTCCTCACTAGGCTCTTATGGCTGTATGTCTAAATTGGCATAGGCTGAAACCTTTCCCCAGAGGCATCCAGCCCCAAAATAAGAAAACAGAAAGCAGGCTCATATTGTGCTTTGAGTCAGTGTGTTTTCTCGCTGTTAATTCAATATATAATGCAATATTTTCATAATAAAATTCCAGCAGATATAGCCGAAAATAAGCATATGGCTGATCTGTGGGGATTTTTTTTCTCCTGTGGAGATGAATAAACATCGATTCCAGGTATAAAGTGGTCAATTATTATGTTAGAAATCTATGGAAACTACAAAGGCTTGTGATTGCTGATGATATGGGAATAAAGTTAAGAAAAGAGAGAGAGCTGAGGGTTTGTTTCTGCATAGTTTCAGGCAAAGTGACTGATCTCTCTGAACCCAGTGGCCAAGTTTGTACAATGGACGTACTTGTGGCTGGCACCCTTGAAAATAATATTTTTTTGAATCAAATTAGACTGTGTGGGTGGAAGTAGTTGTGATGCCCAGAAATGTCTTTGGTACCATTATCATTCTCCACCATTAGTGCTGATGTTGGGAACAACTGTCAATGTAAAATTTACCACCAAGAACTGCTTCTCTGTGGCTGGAGACAGAGCCCAACGGGTAAGAGAACCGGCTGCACAAACAAGAAGACCTGGGTTCAGATTCTAACACACACTAAAATGTCAGGCACGGTCGTGTATGCCTGTAATCCCAGCACTATGGGGTACAGGTAGCACTGTGGGGTTCTGGCTGCCAAACTAGATCCAGGTCCAAATACAGACATGAATCCAAAGGAATAAGGTTAGGAGTGTAAAGCAAGATATCTGGTGTCTTCAAGAGTACACACACGTGCACACAAGCACACACTTACATGTGTACACACACATGCACACACATGGGGTGGTGTGTGTGTGGAAGTATGAGTAGCTGGATCCCAGGGCATCACATGCCATGACTGTACCGGGAGTCCCTGGACAGCTAGCTAGCTCTACATGTCTTCTCTTCCTATGGTCCAAAAGAAATGGCTGTCCTGGAATATCTCTAAAATTCCTCTCTAGCATCAAGTTTTGTGTGTCTTTGATCAAAGAGACACCACAATAAAAACTAAGTTGTTAAGGATGAAAGAATGCTTTGCCATTTGAAAACAAAGAGATCACAATTCTCCTGTGACCAGATGTGAAAGGACAAGGTCAGGGAGGCAATTTTGGAGCTATCTTCAGAAAGCAAGAATCCCTAAGGCAAACTTGTCTTTAACTGAAATCACAGCACTCAAGCTATATCTGAAACCTTCCAATTTCTCCTTTTTATTTCTTTTTTGAATCGTCTATTCAATGTCAACAAAGCTTGTTAGAGGTAGTGGAATGCTCTCATCTCCAACTACCCATGGAGAGTCTCAGGTCTTGGCAAGGATGGGAAAACTAGTTTCCATGTGCCTGCTGCCACCCTCAAAGAGTCTGGTCATATTACCTCCTCCCTTTGCCGAAAGAGGTGCCTTGGGGAAGCTTGTCCCCCCCACCCCGCACCCCCCTCCCCGTGAACATGAAGAATAACAGCAAGAGAGGATTGTTCCAGGCCTGTTGCTTGTTGGCTAAGCTCCTCTCTTGCCTTCTAAATGTTTGTCAAGAGGCCCTGACAAGTGGTAACTCCATGTGGTGCTCAGCACCACATCTTATCTCTGTGTGTGCTCTTGTCAAACTGCCCCTTCTGCCCTGCAGGGTTTCTGCTGCCTTCATTAGGCAGAGTCTAGCAGATGAGCACACAGACTTGCAGCAGGTGGAACATGGAAAGGAACATTGACTTGTCGTCAGCATCCCATTAGCAAGGAGGGTAAAAAGGGCCTGTGCTGTGTTCTGTAGCTCCAATTAGCTGCCAATTATTCTCTTAGAAAAACAAGTGTGTATCTTTAATCAGACTTTGTGAGAACTTTATCAGTGTAGTCAGTGGCGTTCACCAAAATCTGGTGGTTAATACTGAGACTTGTAACTTTGGCTGCCTTGACTAAGAGACCCATGGTATCTCTAGAAGCCAGACAGTATGCTAAATCATTGAACAGAACATATGAACACACTCTCTTTGTATAAAACCCAAATGACACAGACAAACTAAAACCTACTTACCGCTGCTCACCATCTCATACTCCTCCCCCAAAGAAAATATTTTCAGTAAGTTTTGTTTATAACAGTATGTCATAGCGTGATGAATGGTAATTTGGTTGAGGAGTCCTTTACTTCCTGCCCGATACTTCAAGAGACCCTCCCCTAGCATCCTTTAACTTCTTTTTTCAAATTGCATAAAGAAGGAAGTGATCTTTTCATTTAGGGAACAAGTACTGCTCTTTCTCCCTTCCTGCTTCCTAGTCATCCAAGGGTGGCATTTCAGCTTAGCCCCAGTGTTCTGCTTTGAATTTGAAATATCCCAGCAGGCTCAGGTTTTAAATGCTCGGTGCCTCCTCTGCAGTGGTGCTTTGTGGTTTGAAGAGTCTTTAAGAGGTAGGGTTTAGCTGATGGAAGTGAGCAACTAGCTGCAGGCCTTTAGGAGTTGTACCCAGTCCTGATTCCAGCCTTTTCTCTTTCACTCTATTCTCTACCATGTGATCAACAAAATCTATATACACACCTTCCCTCTGGCAGTCTGCCCCATGCTTCCCATTATGGTGGTTTGAGTTTCTGAAACTGTGAGCCAAAATAGACCTTGCTCTATCAGAAGTTTAGTCACAGTGACACAAAAGTGAGTAAATGAGGGAGATTCCAATAAATCTATATTTATATTTGAGGAGTGTCTGCAAAGAGGGGGAGATGAGTTTGTAAGGCACATACTGCACATCTCTTAGAGCATACATTGCTTCACTCAGGGTGCAGCTAGTAGAAGGAGAAATGGATGAAGAAGGTGAAAAATGAACAATGAAAGTAGGTTTGGTGAGAACAATTGAGGTTCTGTGTCTTCAACAGACATAGAAGAAGGTAGCATGCTTGACCAATATGGATGAACTACAAGAGAGGAGAACCTTCCCCCAAGAATGTGGTTCGTGGGCTGGAGAGCTGGATCAGATAGTAAGAGTATTGGCTACTCTTCCCAAGGACCTGGGTTTGGTTCTCAATGCCCATGTGGCAGCTCACAACTCTTTGTAACCCTGCACTGCATGGTACACAGCTATACATGCAGACAAAACATCCATGCACATAAAAATAAATACTTTTCTAAATAGAGAGCATAATTTTTATACCCTACTGAGGTGAATCAGAAGTGGCCAAATCAGAGCCTTTCATCTAGTTGAGAAAGAACCTACCCTAAAGAAAGCTGTCTGCTCTCTATGTGGCATCAAACACCAGATAGTGTCAGCAAGCACACACCTCACCAGTTCCAATGCTCCAGTGCAGTAGAAGCAAGAACACAAAAAGAGAAACAATAATACAAAAAGAGAGAAACAGCAGAGCCATCTCCCTCCTCACTTCAAATTCTTCCAGCTGGGGTGATGCTGAACTAGGCGACAAGGAAGGTCAGGAGACTGATGATCTAACCTGGGACAATTGGACAGGAACAACCTGAATGTTTAATGTGTGAGAATGTTCAGAAAGCTGTGCCTATTCCATTTCACCCACAAGGGCTTGGAAGGGGAAATAAAAACCAGATAAAAGCAGTGAATGGGGAAAAAAGTTAATTGTACATTTTTGTCCCAATGAATCAGACTTTTCAATAAACCAGTTATGTAAAGAAAAGCATAGTGCTGTTTTTGTTGTTAAGATTAATAATGTGTAAATCATACTGTAATTGTTTTCTCTCACTAATATGTCTTAGAGATGTTTATATGTCAATACACTAGGATTTCATTCTTATTTATAATTGCTGCATAGTCTTCCACAATATTGCATTTAATCGAGAGTGCACTTAACCATTTCGTGATGATGCCATTGCAGCATAGCACAACTGGAAGAGGGAATAACATCTAGAGGAGTTCAAAAGCAAGCAATGGTTTCTGAACTTACTGTGAACATCTAAGACCTGAAATCCAGCAGGCTTTTTTGAGCTGGGCTATAAGTATATGGAGATCAGAGAAAGTGGCAAAAAAAATGGGTTATGACTGTCCTCTTCAACCTCCCACTTATTGCTCTCCAAAATGCTATCTTACTGAGATGGAAGGAAAGCCATAGTTTGGAATCAGTCCTCTGTTTTCAGCCTAAAAGCTGAAATCAGTTCGTTTCATTTTCTAAATGTTGGTTCCATGATAGTTGAACAATAATATGAGAAAAGTATGTTGAAAATCTGAACTGGAGAACTGGAAGATTAATTAAAATGATCCACCACCCGACCAGCGAGATGTGGTATTTCATATGCATTTGTCAAATACATATATTTTGACTTCTAATTTGTGTTTTCAAAGCAATATATGCTCAGAACAGCAGGGCGTTTTGCTTGTGACACTATGCCTCATTGCCAGTAATTACTGAGCAGATGTAAGGGTATCCAAACAAATGTATGCAGTATTAAGCATACAATGCGGAGCGCAGAATATATTAATGATTTCACATTCTGTGGGGCTCTCATTATTGTGGTCAAGTATCCATAGCCTATCTTTGAATTTGGCGGGCTATTTCTTCTAATGTAGAAAATACCATTTGTTTACTGTCCCTTTGTTTCCTCCCTCACTCATCCAAGAGCATTCACAACAAAAACTTCTCTCCAAAATATTTTTTCTTCATTTTTCTCTCCAGAGTAGAAAATTTTGACACTGTCCCTTCTCTCATTATGAGTTTGGGAAGATCTCAATGGTTTTCCTGTTCCATTTTGTAGTTGGTTTCACCTGCTTTCCAGACTCTCAATATTTTAAAGACAGTTGTGTGGTCTAAGGTGGCCCCACACCCTGGATTCTTTTGCCTCAGTATTCCATTATTGAGACTTACTACTAAACTTTTAACAAGTACCTCACAGTTATCTCTGAGCATTGGCGCGGGATGGCTAACAGCATCTGTGCGCATTCCAAGTCAAGGTTGGGAAAGATAGTCACTCCACACATACCTTCTTGATTTCTAATTTAGTTTCTATTTGCAGGCATTAATCAAGTGCCACGGGATAGTTAAAGAGTACTATTCAGATTTTTAAATGGCCTAATTCCTCCTGAAATTTTAGCAGCCATATGAACCACCTGCCAGTGATTTTTTTTTAATTCAGAAGAAAATTAATTGTAAATTGTGTTACATATTTGACACATTTTTATTTGGGGTATTTCTAGAATCACATGACTAAATACATGAGAAGCTAGGTCCACAGAGTTCAGCACTTTGCCTTTGGGTAGCTCAACAGGTGATGTTCCAAATAAACTGTACTCTTTTCTTACTATTCTTTTCAATGACAGCCTATTCCACATTCTGAGTAGCTCATTGGTTATTTTTCTTTTAACCTCTCCACAAATTAGAGTTAGAATCTGTACATGTCCCTGGTAAAGCTTTCTCTTTGTTTAGGTGACATCATTTGCTACATTTGAAGATGCTATTTTGCGGGGGGTTAGGGGGAGGCAAATAAGTTTGTGTTTTTATCATCTTGGTGGGTGTTTCTGTCTATACTTTTTATAGATGATCACAATCAGAATAAACACCTACCACTGTGGGCAGACTGGGATAAACATAAAAAGAACATTTATGATTTCCTAAGAATAGATATGTTCAGAAAAGACAGATGACTTCTTGTATAGCTGATAAAGTCCCATTTAGTACACATCTGTGACAAGAATGGGAGGTATTTACTTTGAGGCCTTATTTGTGTTTGTGGGGATCAAATGTAAGCCTGAGTGCCTTCCATGGGGGTAGTAGAACTCTGTGGGCAGGAGTTCTGGGAATCTGCTTCCCTCCTTGGCCCTGGAGATAGTATTTCCTTCTCTGTGCCAAGGCAAGCAGAGTTTATTCTGTCATTACATCCTTTGTGATTCCATCCACTTAAAGCTCTTCAGGCCAATAACACATTTTATAGGGATAGGCTACAGTTCAAGGCATTTCTTTTATTTTTCTTTTTGGCATTTTTTTTTCGTTATCAATCACAGGTTAGGTACTTTGCATCCCAAGCGTAGCCCCCTCCCTCATTCCCTCTCACCCTCCCCAACCCTCCCTCATCTCCTTCCCGCCCCCTCCAAGTCCACCAACA
>CM053759.1:32644058-32732944 GCA_028658305.1 Pachyuromys duprasi | reverse complement strand
TGTAAAAGTACCACAATTTCTGTATCCATTCCTCAACTGAGAGACATCTGGGTTGTCTCCAGGTTCTGGCTATTACAAATAGAGCAGCCACGAACATAGTTGAGCAAATGTCCTTGTTGTGTACTTGAGCATTTTTTGGATATATGTCAAGGCATTTCTTATTTCTTGACTTTGTAGCACAAGTTTTCTTCAGTTCAACAGGCAAAGATATCCTAGAATTGATGCAGGATGGGAGATTAGGTGTAGAATCTGAGGGTCTGATGGACAACTCATATTCCACCTCTTTGTTAAATGGAAAGCATGTATGGCCAACATCAAAGATGCTTGTCGCCTTCAGTCTGTGTTTTAGGGAAAAAATAAAAAACAAAAACAAGGGGCATATAACTAGGACTCTGAAGTGGCTGAAAGATCAGAATAAGGAATTAAAACTTTTTGTGAGAAGTGTTATATTCTGTAAGCGATCAGATATTTAAAAGTGTTTTCCTACTGAGCTATTATTTATGTGATACTCAATACAATCAAGTGAAGATTTCCACCTGCAAGGTGCCCCGGAGACATATGTCTGAAGTCTTGTTCTAGAACTGGTAGCAGCATTTCAGGAGTTTTGGACCTTCAAGGTGTGTGACCTAGCTAGTAGAACTGGTAGCTTTAGGTAGGTCTGAAAGTTTACATCTGCTTCTGGTTCTAACTTTAGTTCTCTGTTTCCTGATCCACCAAGGTATGAGCAAGCTGCAGCTCAGCTTCTGGCTACTAGAAGCCATGTTACCTTAGCTGCTGTACTTTTCCTCATCACAATGACCTGTTCTTCTGAACTGTGAGCCAAAGCGTATCTTTTCTCCCTTCTAGTAATAGTTCTATTGAGTATTTTATCAGAGTGGCAAGACAAGTAATTATGTAGACATATTACCTCTTTTTTTCCCTTTTTTTTCTTTTCTTTCTTTTTTATAAATTTATTTATTTTTATTACCTCTTTTTAAGAGTGTGGGCTTGCCAGAGAAGTCCTTTACAACTTATGATAAGTGGTGGTAAACAATGCTATGGGGAGATGATCCCAAACCAGGTGATAACTATTTAGATTACTGAAAGAAGAGGGGAATCCAGTTAGGGAATAGGGGAGAAGAAGGAGTTGCTCAGCGAAGATGATGAAGTAAGAGTGAATATCTCTTTTACACAGTGGAATGTGTTAATTCAAGGAGGCCCATGATAGGTTGTGAGGCTGGATGGCTGTGACAAAGGCCAGTTCTACTAAAAGTGAGTGAGAAACTGGAGGTAATAAGAAACTACCTCAGAACAAAGACATCATTGACGAGTTATTTTTAAAGTCATCTGGGTCGCAGAAGGAGAGGTGTGAAAAGAATGTAGATAAAGATGGAGTCAGAGTGCTTATTTCAAGGATTATTGAAATAACTCATGAAATAGGTTGAATGGTATGAACGCAGATGGTACCATGGGAAACAGAATGTGAGAGGGGAGCGTTTGAAGCTCATTATGGAGGAAGAGCCAGTGCAGCCATGGTTGAGGAAGAAGGCATTCAGGAAGCAGGAGTTCCAAGGTATGGCTATTGCAAAAAGGTGTGCTGTAAATTTTAGATTTGTATGTGGATTATTTAACTATACGATGTCTCAGTCTACAAATGTACGTGTATAAAAATGAAATTTCAGTAGAAAATATGCAGAGAAATATCAAATATGCACACATTATCCTCCCTCAGCCCTGAAGCACAGACTGTAAGGTTTCAAACCTAATGTCCAGCATTTGTGTTGTTTTTCTCTCCTGGACATTGGTAGACAAATATCCTGACATTGTTATTTTGCTTTCTGCCTAGCCTGAATATTATGCTGTTTCTTTGTAGCTACATCATCCATTATTGTAAACTCCACAATACTTCATAATCCATTTTGTTTTCAGAAAAAAAAAATGTAGTAGACAAATATTCTTTTTCTGGCAGTATAAATACATGTCTTAATTTAGGTTTTTAGCTATATTCACATGCCAAAGTAAAACGAGGTTAAAGAAAAGTCCTTCCAGTATATGTTGATGCCTCTGACGTGGCTTCACCAAGTGACAACTCCCTGCCTTATTGTCAAACGTGGAGGCGGGTTATTTTGCTTTTAATTTAGTTCCTTGACTACCAGAGCTTGAGTCTGATACTGTCACCGTGTTGGTTTCCACACAACAGTCTGTACGTCTATTTGTGCCTGACCACTTATGAATTGTGGTGAATGTTTTTAGGATGGGTACGCAGAGGAGGAAAGGCTTTAAAAACTTGATTTTCTCAGGCCTGACCAAAAAAAGGTAAATATTTTTAGATTTTGAAGAAACACAATTCAGAGCAGCAAGTAAGTGTGTCTTAGCATTCTGAGGCATCCGGATGCTCTAAATGAGGCTGTTCTCAAGTGGCATCTGTGCCTGCATCTCCGCCGTGTCCCTGATCCCCTTGGAGACACTGGGAAGGAAGATGATATTGAGAACAAATTGCTTGAAAACTTCTTTCCTGAAAAAAAAAAAAGATCAGTGCTAGCAGGCCTCTCAATTTGCAGATGCTGCCTAGTTGAGTAAAAGAATATTCTAAGTAGGAGTATGAGCATCCTGGGGACTGGATTTTGTATTTCTAAAATAGGACTCTATGGAAAAGCCTCCATGCTTCTAAAATCTATTCAGATGGAGAGGATGGAATTTTGTGACTGTTTTAATGCTATTTTATTCATTTCTAATTTGAGACCCTGTGGGATACAAATGCCTAGATGTGTCATGTGTGAATAACTCAGGTCATCTGTATGCTTGTGTTGTTTCCTGGTCTTCTTTCACTAGCAAAAACTGGGTATGTTTCTGGCTGCATAGGTTGGGAGAAGTTGACAAGATGGCGTTGCAAGTGTGACCTGGACTTTTGTGACATACCTAGGGCAAGTTTGTCTTCAGAGGCATATCTTTTGTACTGGTAACAAATGCTGCCAATCAGAGTACCATCCCGAGAGGCAGCATATTGTATTCTGAATATTTTTTATTGAGATGGCAAAAAAAAAATATCTCAAAAAGCAAGACCTAAGCCCAGCAGATTGATTGAACTCAGGAGAGATGTTGGAAGTTGGTGGTAAGAGGAAGCAAACACAATTCTCAGTAGAAGTGTGACACTCAAAATGAATTCTGGGTAAGACACGTGACCTAGAAAGGAAGAACATATGAATTCATTCTGGAGTTCTGGGCAGTAGGGTATTAGAAACAGAAATTAAATAACCTGAAATTTTACTAAAATTTTATGTTAAGAACTATCCCAAGCAGTCCACTGTACAATTAAGTGACATCTTGCAACCAAAGAAGAAGCTGATTAAACCAGAAACAGCAGTCTAGCATTACTGATGGCATAAGTAGAAGCGAATGTGGCAGGCAGCTTTCCAGGCATTGCCATTGCCAGGGGCACTGTTGGTATGGGTCTGCATAATTTTGTGTGTGTGTGTGTGTAAGTTATGGTAGCAGCAGGTAATTGGTAATCTGAAAACTAAGAGCACTTCCAATGAATCACTGTATTTTCTGTTATTTTCCCTCCACACAGAGCCTGAGAATGAATATTTTATGTATTGTCATGGCCTCTCTCTGTTTCTCTCTTTCTCGGACACACACACACTCACACACACAAACACTCCTGTACCTGAAAGTCATCTGGCTTTGTTGAAAGCTATATAACATCTCTAGGCTCAGCACTGTAGTGTATTCACATGGCCTAGCAGATAATGGAAACACAATGGTCCACTTTAGAAAGGATGACAAGGTAAAAAATGATAGGAGAGTTTAAGATGCTGCTGATCCAAAGCTGCATGATCTCCATGGCACAGGGCAACAACAGGATGACCAGGAAGAGGCCCAGTGAAGATCCAGTATTTATGGTGTCAAAGAAACCAGAGACCTTGAACCAGACCAATGACTCATTACAATGAACATTTGCAAGAGAAGATGTGTGGACAGAGGGATATACTAGGGAACATACTGTGACATTCTACAGCTTCCAGGATGAAATGTTTTCTGTTATTTGGTTTTTGTTGTTGTGGTGGTGGTGGTTTGTTTGTTTGTCTGTGTGTGTGCATGTGTGTTTATTTTTTATTTGGGGTGGGGAAGGTTGCAAGGATGAAGGCTGGATATGAGGGGACTGGGAGATGAGCAGGCCTGGGGTGCATAATGTGAAACTCACAAAGAATCAATAAAAAGCTTAAAGAAAGAAAGGAAGGGAGAGAGGAAGGAAAGAAAGAAGGAAAAAAGAAGAAAGAGTATAGGTAGCTTAGAGAGCTGGTAGAATAAACTGATCAGAGGTCAAACAAGGCAAAAGGAACAACTATATCAATCAAGACAGTTAGGAAACAGTGCTAGAATCAGATATGGTAGGAACATCCTCACACTTGTAGCCAGCCATGTTTAATTCCAGCTCTCTGGGGACAGCTTTTACTCTGTGTGCTGAGTATGGTTTCCTAAAAGGAGAGCCTACAGCAGGGATTTGTGTGCATGTGATTTATGGAGGAGATTTCTCCAGATAAATGAAGACGGTAGGACAATACAAGAGAAAGAGCTTATGAAAGTGACCTCACCTTGACCCCACGGGAGTTCTGGAACATCAGTTGTCCCAGGGTTCGGGTATTCAATTTAGCTTCTAGATTGCCTGAGGCCAACCTTTCAGATAGTAGCACTCTTCCTAATGCGGGTGCTGGGAGATGAGACTTGAAAACAAGGAAAGAGGATCTGGCAGAAGGATGTTGCAGACTCTCACCTCCCCTTTACAGATGGGTTAATACAGGCTGGAAGGTAAGTCTTACATCAAATAAGTGGTCAGTACACATTTGAATGGAGGCAGAAGTTAGTACGTGAGAGCTGACTGGTATTTGCCATGACCTACTCTCTCTATGTGTGAGACTCTAGGTCCACAAGGAGTGTAAGTTTTCAAAACTTAAATTATAGTCTTGCATGTGTCCCTGCTCTGGCTAAGGCCATCATAGAAGGTAGAAAATTATTTTTGCATAATTTAAACATAGTTCTCCATAGAACTTTGTCTTGTGTCTTAGGAAAAGGAGCATTGTTGATCTTCCTGGCCATCTTTTCAATGTTTTTAGACAATATAACTTTAGGTAGAGGATAGTCAAGCTTGCTATTCTAAAAGGGTCAGGAATACAGAGTTTGGTTTTCCTGTACTGTAGCAACACAAACTGAGTCTGTAAGTATCACCTAGCCCTCAGACACTGCCTTTTGTGAATTAGCCTCAAAGAACCTCTTTTTAAAAAGAGTTCTCTGACGATTTAAAAGAAAAAAAACTCTGAAAAAAAAATAAAATGCCCCTTGTTTCCGACTCTAAAAATTCAATGTCTTTTGCCAGTATCTATTAAGTTGTGGAAGGCTCATCTGTTGTTAGCATGCAAACAGGTGAAGTCTTAGACCCCCTTACACATCTAGTTATAAAAAGAGATTTAACGTTGTCAATGGTAATTTGAATTTCTCAGAAATCTTCAGAGCATTTCCCTCAAAATTAAATATGTGTTTCTGTGTCACATAACTGTCCAGCTGGGAGTGGCTAGTAAACATTGTTTGCTCTCACAGGGATGAAGAGCCTCTTCATTAGGTTAATCAGGTCGATTAATGCAAGTGGTAGATCTCATTAATGGTCTCAAAACCTTACCCTTTTGGTCAATGGAACATTAAAAATGTGACTCCAGCAGAGCCTTGAAAATGCTTGTATGGTTGGGTTTTTACTTGTTCTCTGCTGTCACTATCGAAAGAACAGTCAAGGCTACCATGCTAGTTCCATAATGAGGATGAAAACATGGAGCAGCTGCCCTCCACCATATTCCACTTGAGTTAGTGACAACCAGCTGATCAGGTGTGTAAGAGCCCTAGGCAAAGACTAGGCCATAAGTATCACCTAGCCCTTTGGCTAGTGCATTAAACATGGTCTTTTCTATTCAAGAAAGATATTTTTAGTATGTTCTAACCTTTGCTAAGCATGACAGGTTCTAAATACTTATTAAATTCAGCTCTGCAGATATTAAGACTCACAACCAAACCTTTGGCAGAGTGCAGGGAATCATATGAAAGAAGGGGGAGTTAGTAAGACCTGGAGAGGACAGGAGCTCTACAAGGACCAAATATATCAGGGCACAAGGGTCTTTTATGAGACTCTTTCTCCAACCAAGGACCATGTATGGATATAACCTAGAACCCATGCTCGGATATAGCCCATGGTAGCTCAGTATCCAACTGGGTATCCTAGTAAGGGGAACAGGGACTATTTCTGTCATGAACTCAATGGCTGGCTCTTCGACACCCCTACCGAAAGAGGAGCAGCCTTGCTAGACCCCAGAAGAGGACATTGCAGCCAACCCTGAAGAGACCTGATAAGCTAGGGTCAGATGGAATGGGAGGAGGTCCTCCCCTATCAGTGGACTTGGAAAGGGGCAGGGAGGAGATGAGGGAAGGATGGGGAGAGTGGGAGGGAATGAGAGAGGGGGTTACAGCTGGGATAAAAAGTACATAACCTGTAATTAATATAAAAATAAATACATTTAAAAAATTCACGCTGAAAAAAAATTTTATATATTGATCTTAATTATAGTAGCTTGACAATTTCCCAGTTTGTAACACAGCTATTTCTGAGACACTTTTTACTCTAGCTTAAGATCAATATTGTAGTATTATTGTGATTGACTTCATCTCCTCCTCTCCCTTCCTCCTTCTTCCAAGGCTAGGATTCAACCTTCATGCCACCCTTCAAGATCCATTTCTGATTCTTTGGTAAGAGGTCATATATACACACAAGCACCTTTGTTCACCTCCAGAGGCAGGTCCTCTTAATGAGTGATGTGTTTTCTTAGGTGATCCTCTTAGGAGGATGGGAGAGGAAATGCTCATCCTCTACCTACCCTGCCCACCCTTTGCTCTTCTATTTCTTTGAAAGCCTCATTGAAGAATGCATGCGAAGGGAATTTTCACAGCATAAGCATGTTTGCAGGCCTGACCTCACTAGCTACCAAGTATGATGACTGACTTGGTATTGGTGCTGCTACCATTTATAGGCACTAAATATTCCTTAACCTTGGCTTACATGATTAATGTGATCCTGAGAGACATATCAGAAAAATAGTAGAAATGGAGAAACAAAGGTATAGCAATTCAAACAAGCAACTCTGTAAAAGAATTTGATTTTCATCCAAGGGACTGGGAGACAGAAACGATGTTGAGTAAATGGCTAGTCACAGAAATAACTTGAGAATCTCCCAAAAACATGCCGAAGAAATAAAGGAAAACTGAGAGTGAGGACAAAGAATACAGAAGACAAAACTTTCCAGAAAATTAGAAATGCTTTTTGAAAAATATCCCCCCAAATGGTAACTAGTTGGAACTTAAAAAGTTATTGAAAATATTACTTGGTTTAAGAAAAGCTCTCACACTCAGTGACTAAAATGTCTTGCTTATTTAATAGCATTTATAAAATAAGAACTATACTTATATATAATCGGACACAACTTTTGAATTATAAAGTTTATAGAAGATCCCTGGGGCCCCTTGACAACAGGCAGAAAATTAAGAGTTTGTTTACAGAGACATTAAAGTTAGGATAGTGACAAATTTGTTCTATTTTCTTGAATGAGAGACACTAGAATACAATAGAATTATATCTGAATTGCATAGTTGTAAAAGGATGAAATTTTACTTCAAATTTTATGCCCAATCTAGCAATTATTCATTCTTATATATTTTTACAAAATGACTAGATTAGTATATACTGAAACACCAGTTTTGAAAAAGTTAAGTGCAGCCATTCTGCCACTGAATAAGAAAATTTGAATGCTGACATGAGGAAATCATTACTAAACACATACAAAACTCCATGCCTGGGTGGATTTCTCATTTATGTTTCTGATAATTTTCAAGTGATCCAAAAACTCTTGACATGGAACAGTTTTTAATTTTATTGAAGGTGAAAGATAGAGCTAAGGGTTGGAGAGCTAATCTCCTAGAACCGCAACTTCTATATCTTCACATATGGGTTTTTTTTCCTTCTATGTGAACATAAGAAAACTTCCTAGAATGATCAAACATGAACTTCTTCCTTAAAGGAGTCCATCATGTGCAAGAAAAATATTGACCAAATTCTAAAAGGCAATAAAGTAAGGCTGGGAGGTCATTCTCAACAAACACACATCATAAATGTGTATATTGTATTATTATAAAATATTTACTGAGTTTTAATTGTGTACTGGCCTTGGTCTCAAACCTGATAAAATGATGACAGTGTTGGAAATAGGTATGATATCTTACAAAACTCATGCAGCAATTAAATAAACAAGCAAATTAAATAATTAAAGTTTGTGATGGTGCTTAGTTAAAGAATGAGAAAAAAAGACTTTCTTTGATAAGATACTAAAAGCATGTGCTAAAAAAGATTATTTTTAAAAGGATCTTGAAGGATATGACATCATTATTATGACATTTGAGAGTCTTTTATACTATGAGTGGGTAAGGATGAAGGAAGGAAAATCTGTGTTCCAGGTAAAGATGGAATCCATGCAGCAGACAGAATGTCATGGAAAAAGTTAGCGGTAATGGAAAATACTGTTCTAGCCTTTGACATGACGAGCTTGAGATGTCTTCCTGACATTCAGTCAGAGATGTCCAGTAAGTAGTTCAGGGTGTAATTCCTCAGGTCAGAGAAGCGAAAGATACAAGTCTAACTTGAGAACCAGCAGCATCGAGATGACATTTCAAACCACGAACATCGATGATATCACCGGAGAGAGTGTGGAGAGAGAAAACCATCAGAACTTAGTCCTGGCTTAGAGCCAGGTTCATGGAGCTTTCTTGCCCACTTGCAATAGAACTCGCTAGTTTTTAACTTCCAGCTGACCTTCCGAGTCCAAAAGATGGTGCTTATGTACCCTATGCTGCTGTCAAAGAACCTAAGTCATTTTAAGGCTGAGAGATGTAGATTTAGCCACGGCTATCACTTTAAGAACATAGGTGACTAGGTGGTAAGGGTCAGTTGACTAACCAAACCCCTGGAGGCAGGGCATTCTTATCTGAGTCATAGAAGGAAGTACATTGTAATAACAGCTGGGAGGGGACAATTTCCAGAATAAATAGTATAAACTACGTCAGCAGCATTTGCTGCAACAGACCGGAGTTTGAAAAATACTGACAACATTATAGCGCTCCTCTAGTGACATTTGTTTTAAACATCAGAACGCAGTTTCCCATCCCTCCTCTCCTCCCAATTTCTCCCCACCTGCCCCATCTCCCCCTCCATCCCCTATCCACTCCTTCTCCTCCTTTTCTCTTCAGAAAAGGACAGGCCTCCCATGGATATCAACCAGCCACGACATATCCAATTTGAAGTAAGATTAGGTGTCTCCTTTCCTATTAAGGCTAGATGAGGCAACCCAGTAGGAGGAAAGGGTCCCAAAAGCAGGCAACAGAGTCAGAGACAGCTCCTGCTCCTACTGTTAGATGTGGCAGAAGAAGACTAAGCTATGTAACTGTAACATGTGCAGAGGGCTTAGGTCTGTTCCATGTAGGCTTTTTGGTTGGCAGTTTAGTCTCTGTGAGTTCCTAAAAGCCCAGGTTACTTGATTCTGTGGGGTTTTTTTGTGGTACCCTTGACCCCTCTGGCTCCTATAATCCTTCCTCCCCATCTTTCTCAGGATTCCCCAAGCTCTGCCTAATGTTTGGCTGTTGGTCTGTGCATCTGTTTACATCAGTTGCTGGGTGAAGTCTCTGTGATGACAATTGGGTTAGGTACGAATCTATGAGTGTAGTAGAGTATCATTAGAAAAAAAAAAAATATATATATATATATGCCATTTGTGTTTGCTTCTATCCTAGATGGTCTCTGAACCATCTAGCCTCTGGTTCCTGGCCCTTCAGACAGTGTCCTTGGGCTTCATTCTTGAATAAAGAGCCTCCTGCATGCTTGCTTGGGTTTCAGTTCTATGATAGGTTTGTTGGTGGGTGAGACACTAAGTGGCATAATCCAAAAGGCATGGGAAGTAAGCAAACCATTGGAGTTATCAGGATATACAAATTGGCTGCCATTTTCCCTAGCACACCTGGTACCAAAGTCACCCAACTCTGTGACAGATTAGCTAAGAAGGTCACTACTGGTAAGACACTCACCAATGAACTTAGAATATCCTAGATGACAATTGTTTTGGAAGCATTCGACTTCAATTATTAAACATCCATATTTGTTATTATAGGCATTGCCCAGCCATCTGTTTCTAATGTTTCTTTCCTTTGAAATAGAACGGTTTCTTTTTTTCCTGAAAGATTCCTTCTTGACTCACACTTGGACCTTATCAGAGACCTTGTTGAACCCACCACCTCTATCCGCTCTAAACGTAATGTTCTGCTTTTTCCACTTTCACATATTCACTCTCAAGATAAGCACAGTGGCATGGTACCAGTTATTGGAAAACACATGGGTCGAAGTCAGGGCTCTGAAGCTCTATAGCATATGGGATAACATAAAAGGAATACAGATTCCCTGAGGCACATGACTAACAGTAACTGTTTAGGAAAAAGCAGGAAATTCAGCATGATATCTTCTCTGTTCTTGGCACAGAGTGTAGACCAAATGATTTAACCTCTTGGGAGAGTTAGGATAGTCCAGTAGTACCTCTAACTTGCATAGATTCTAAGGAACACAAAATTATTTTTATTGTTCTAGTGGCTTTTAAAGTCTAAGATCAAAGGGCTGGCATAGTCAGTCTTTGGTAAGTCCTTTTTCTGGACAAAATTGATGCCTTATTACAGTATTGCCACATTGTGAGAGTAACAAATGAATTGTTTGAGGTTTCTTTTTTTAATTTATTTTAATTTATTTATTATAATTTATTCACTTGGTATCCCAGCTGTAGCCCCTCCCTTGTCCCCTACCAATACTGCCCTCCCTCTACTCCTCCTATGCCCCTCCCCGGGTCCACTGATAGAAGAGGACCTCCTCCCCTTCCCTCTGACCCTAGCCTATCTGGTCTCATCAGGACTGGTTGCATTGTCTTCCTCTGTGGCCTGGTTAAGGTCACCACTAAGGGAGAGGTGATGAAAGAGCCATCCATTGAGTTCATATCAGAGACAGCTCCTGTCCCCCTTACTAAGAAACCCAATTGGAGACTGAGCTGCCATGGACTACACCCATGCAGGGGTTCGAGGTTATCTCCATGCATGGTCTTTGGTTGGAGTATCAATTTCAGAAAAGACCCTGTGGCTAGGTTTTTTGGTTCTGTTGCACTCCTTTTGGAGCTTCTGTCCCCTCCAGGTCACTGTATCTCCCCCTTCTTTCATAAGATTCCCTGTACTCTTCCCAAAGTTTGGCAATGAGTGTCAGCATCTGCTTTAATACCCTGCTGGGTAGAGTCTTTCAGAGGCCCTCTGTGGTAGACTCCTGTCTTGTTCTGGAAACAACCCAGATGTTCCACAACAGAGGAATGGATACAGAAATTGTGGTACATTTACACAATGGAATACTAATCAGCAATTAAGAACAAGGAATCATGACATTTGAAGGCAAATGGTGGGAACTAGAAAAGATCATCCTGAGTGTGGTATCCCAGAAGCAGAAAGACACACACACAGTATATACTCACCTATAAATGGATATTAGATATATAATATAGGATAAACACACTAAGATTTGTATACCTAAAGAAGCTAAGCAAGGAGGCAGACCCTGGGTAAGATGCTCAATTCTCAGTTAGAAAGGCAAACGGTATAGACATCGGAAGAGGGAAGCGATGAGGTTTCTTTCTTAAGGACATAAGGAACTCTCTGGATCTCATCATCTCCTCAAAGATCCTCCTTCAAACACCGTCACGTTGGAAAATGCACCTCAATATATATGAAAGATACAACTATTCCATTCATAACATTACCTCAATGAGACTGAGATGAGGAATGTGAGTGATAGGCCTAGATGAAGTATATCATAGGAAAAGCAGTTAGAGCAAAACACAGCAGAGGGTTGCAGAGGGTGGAGTCATATTTAAAACAAGGAGAAAAAGTAAAGCTTACATTCTGTAAAGCACACACCACCCTCCCCTATATTTATCTCCTAGAACATTACCTGGTCTGATGAAGATTTAGGTGGTCTTTCCTGGGGAATTAAGTTAATTCAGAGAAAAGACTCGCAAACAACATCCACTTGGAAGTATGTGGAGACACATGACAAATGAAATACAAATTTACTAGCAAATATGCATACATCATTATATATTATATGTAATGTATATGTATCAAATTTAATATATGCATGCATTTTATAATTATACACATATGACTCGTGCATGTGCATGCGTGCATGAGTGTGTGTGTGTGTGATGGTTTCTCTTGATTGTCAACTTGACTTAGAATCACCATGGAAATAAACCTTTGGGCATGTCTATGAAAGTTTCTAAACTGGATGAAATGAATGAGAAAGACCTATCCTAACTGTGGATGGCACCCTTCCATAGGTTGGTGTCCTAGGGTGAATGCACAGGAGAAAATGAGCTGAGTATCAACGATCCATGCTCTTTGCTTTTTAACTTCAAACTCCTGCTGCTCCGACTTCCATGAATAAGCACACCCCAGAACTAAGAACCAGAACAACCTTTTTCTTCCTTAAGTCGCTTTTGTCAGAGCAATGTAACAAGTAACCATTTACAATTTGCAACATTGAGGAGTTAGAGATGAAGTGACATTGAAATATGCATTTAGAAGCTGCTTTAGCTACAAAGTGCTTGGCCCACAGGTAATTAAAAGCAGGATAAAGACCTGAAACCTTGCCTCCTTTGCTTTGGGTCACCTGTCTACCTCTGTACATAAACATATTAATCACTCACTGAGTATCTGTCTACTCAATCTTTTCCTCCTTTAAGTCTAAAGGCACAGATAATAATTGTCCTAAGTTGTTGTCTCCCTGGATTCCAAAAATTATAAAACAGACCTCCTCCCACATAAAGACAATTATCCATGATGGTGAGACCAGCACTCTGGAGCTGAATTCATCATCTAATGGGAGCTGTGTCCTGAGCGCCCTTGTGTCTTTCCATGAGGTCTGAATTTATTGACTAGCAGTGAATTCACAATATATGGCTTTAATAGCAAACACAGATTCTTTTATTCTAATCTTAATGACTAATTTTAGTATCAACATATACATGGTTCTTGATAATTTTAAAATATTTGCAAACTTCTATGTGTGGATGTATGCCTACTTGTCTGGAGGCATACCACATGTGTTCAGGTGCCCATAGAAGTCAGAAGAAGGTTCTGAGCCACCTGGAACTGGAGTCACAGTTGGTTTTGAGCTTCCAATGTGGGTACTGGTTCCCCTGAAAAAGCAGCAAGAACACTATATTACTGTCATCTTTCCATCCCTTGATAAGTACTTTAAGATTCTAGATTGCAGGAGAGATAAGGCATAAGGCAAAACTCAGTCTTTGAAAATACAAGGATTTGAAATCAACTACAACACAGTTACTTCTGGAAATTTCACAAGCCCCAGTAATATATATTTTGTTTAGGAATTAGGAGGATTTGGGTTTTGTCACATTGTTACTTTGAAACATCAGAGGATTTTGTGTGAGTGTGTGTGTGTGTGTGTGTGTGTGTGTGTGAGGGAGAATGCCTTTATGTGTTACTTATGTCACAGAAAAATCTATGTATATGAATGCTAATAATAGTTATATTTATGAAACAGAATGGGTGATTTTGGTAATTAGGTTTTTCTGTGCATTTCAAATTTTATAAAAAGGAACACTTTAAAATCTTGAGATAAGTGTTATCTCTCTGTCCATTTATTGATGGATTGATTGATTATTTTCCTGCAGATAAAGGAAGTTTTGTTTTGTTTTGTTTTGTTTTTCAGGGACAGATAGTCTACCAAAAGGATGGTACTTTAACTAAGTTGACATAATTTAAAACACTTTGCCTTTTGGGGAATGATTTCTTTTTGCCTCAGGGGATGAGTGGATGGTTTAACAGAATTCTGAAAAAAACAAAAAATCATGCCAGGTCTTCCCTCCCCTCTGCATAGTGCCCTCTCCTTGCTAATCTCAGTTGTCTCAGCCTGCCTCTCACTGTTCCCCAGGCTTGTCTCTCACTCCCTCAGGCTATTTTCAGTTCACCCCCTCCCACTGCCTGATCTAGTTTTATGTAAAGAACATGATTTCTAAGAGTCCTACTTCATCTTTTCTGCTTTCCCAGTAGACTGGCCTGAATGCACATTGTCAGGGAATTGTGTTTCACCAACTGCAAGGAATGAAATGTGTTGCAAGTAGGGTTCATTCTCATTCTGGATACAGGAAAAATCAAAAGCAAACTGGATGCATTGTCCTGTCTATAGGACTCTGCTCCAGTGTGCTGGGACCCTAGTTTAACTCCAGCTCTCTGGCACCGTCACTGGGTCTAGAATAAAATGGCCACAGATTAGAAACTTAGCACCTGGCTACTTGAACAGCTTTAGGGAGCATTCTCTAAGAATGGAGGTTGTCATGTGTGACAAAGGGCAGTGATATATACCACAGTAACTTAAAGACTAGAAAAACACTGCCCCAAATAGAAGAAGCATTCAGAAAACAGATATTTCCATTATTTATCCTACTTGAACTTTCTACTTCTTCTCTTCCAGTTTATTTCCATAACTAGAGAATTAGAATGCTCCTGTCACAACATGGAGATGGGCTTGTCTTCATTTCCCCAGCTGTATCTAGGCTAAGTTCAGACACCAGCAGAGACAGAAATCAACGATTTTAACTATCGGGGAATGACAGCCAAGAGCTTCTCTTTTAAGGAAAGCTTTCTCAATTAAAATGAACAAAATATAACAACCTGCTTATCTCTTACACTTCCCTGTGTGATCTTAGTCATTTATTCTGACCCAGGTTCTGTGATAGCTACTTTTTATGTTCAACCTTGTTTAAGCCTTAAGCAACCTGCTGAGATATTATCATCCCCATATCACAGAGAAGAAAAATGAAGCTCAGAGTGTTTGCTCAAGGTCAAATTACTGGTAAGCATTGGGAGCATGACTGAAAACTAAAAGACCAACCTGATGGGGAGTCACTTGCTTCAATTTTGCTGTGATTTCCTGTCCCTACTGCAAGTAGAGAGGCAATAAGAAATGAAGTTTGAAGACACTAATTAATCCTAAACATTGATATGCTTTAGTTATTAGCCTTGTTCTCTTTGAAAAGGATTTCCTTCTTTTTTGTTTTTTTTTCTGTTGCCTTCCTTTTAATAATTTGTAATTCATACCAAAGAATCAAAATCATTTCCTTTCTTATCAAGATGATGGTGGAATAACACTAGGAATCAGTAGCAACAGAAACTTCACAAATACTTGGAGACTGAATGAATTAACATTAACAATGTGTCTTTGTAGAAATAAAGGAGAACTTTTTTTCTTTTTTCTTTCTCTTTTTTTCTTTTTTGCCCTAGGAGAACCACTCCCTTCTGGGAACTCCACAGCCACCACACTTGGTAGGAACCAAGGTAGGCTACCTGTACCCTCCTTCCCCTCCTCCATTTTGATTTCATTAGGCCGTTCTTAGACCTGCAGTTGTTGTGGGCCTCAGCCTGGCTTCCCAGGATACTTCCACTTCCTGGAGACTTGCTGTTTATGTAGAGCAAGCACCCCAGCCCTCCAGCTCTGTTGCTATTCTTCTAAGCTGTTCCTCCCAACCCAACACCATTTCTTTGTGACTTCCTACCAACCACAACCTACTCTCTTCCAAGGACCCCATAGCTATCATACTTGGTGCGGACCAAGTAGGGTACCCGCATTCTCCTTCCCCTTCCCAACTCTGGTTGCTCTATGGTACAGCCAATCTAATCTTGCCATCTCAGCCCTCCCTCTAGTCCATCTCCATTCCCTTGGGACTCACTGCCATCTGTGGCTAGACCTAGGGTGCCCTTAGTTCTGCCTCTGCCACCTTTATAGAGCTGGACCCTGAGCCCTGCTTGGGAGATTTCCAGAGTCAGTCAGCTTTACCCACCTGCTAAACTCTCTCCCATTTCACCCAGTGTACCCATCTTGAATTGCGTGGGTCTAAGCTCAAATAAGAACTTCAGGTCTAGAATCGGTCGGAGTATGAACTTTGAGACCTAAAGAGGCACTGAGACAGACAACCAAGCATCAATTGGCTGATCTGAAACCTGTCCACACAGCAATCAAAGAACCAAATATTCACCCAAACCCACAGACCAGATATCGACACAAAGAAACAGCTAAGTGCTAACTCAAATCCTAGATCATAGTATGAAAACACAAATATAAACAACAAAGCCCATATGCTGCCTCCAGAAGCCAGCATACCTGCTAAAATCTTCTCCAAGGAAAGCAATTTATCCGAAGCACAAGACAAGGACTTCAAAACAGCAATTAAGGAACAAATGACTCAATGAAGACAATGAAGACACAGTTGAATGAACCAGTGGAAACAACTGAGCATTTAGCCTTTAGCCTGCTGTTATAGTATCTCAAAAAGGAAAGCTTATAGCATTTTTTCATTAACAATTAAGAGACATCGGAAATACATAATCAAATGATGCAACCCAAGTTTTAGAGAAACAAGAAGACAAATTCCAAAATAGCCAGATGAAAAGAAATAAAAAATGAACCATAAATTTAAAGTAGAAACTAAAAGCCAATAAAACAATTGATTCTGTCATTTAAAAAGGAACCCAGACACAAATACATGAAAACTATAACCAACATACCTGAAGAAAACATATATAAAAATTCTCAATAAACTACTTGAAAACTGAATTAAAGAACACATTGAGAATACAATACACAAATAGGAAGTCAGTTTCATTGCAGGAACATAATTCAGTGTATGTAACCAGTAAATGTAACATAGTACATAAATAGACTTCAGGGCAGAAATCACATGATGTCTCAAAAAGTGCAGAAAAGACTTTTGACAAAATGACATAACCCTTTAAGATAAAAACCCTGAAAAAAAAATGAAATAGAAGGAACATTTCTCAGTAAAGGAGATAGATAGGTAGGTAGGTAGGTAGATAGATAGATAGATAGATAGATAGATATTCAGTGTTATAATAAATAAAAATCTAGAAGAATAAAACAAGGGTTCTCTGTGCTCATATTCAATGCAGTTCTCAAGATCCTAGAGACATACAAGTAAGAAATAAAAAAGATACAAATAGGAAAGGAAAGGGGTTTATCATTATTTGCAATTGGTATGATCTTATGCTTAAAAGATTTGTACTTATTACTTTTCTCAATGCTTTGACAAATTGTCACACCAACTGAAGAAAAGAGGGGCTTATTCTGACTCATGGTTTGAGGTGATACTCTCCACCATGATGAAAAGTCCTAGTGACAAGGCCATTAAGTGGCTGGACATATTGCATGCAAAGTTGGGAAGTTGAGGGACTGAATACTGGAGATCCATTGCTTTTTCCATTCTTTCTTTCTTTTTTTTTTATTCAGTTCAGGATGCAAGCCAATGAGATGATATTGCTCATATTTAGGGAGAGCCTTAAATTAATCCTCTGTCCATGTCCCTTCAAAGATATGTTCAGAATTGTGTCTAGTTGCTGATTAAAAAAACGATGTCTAATTGGATTATTTGGTCTGTTGGAGTTTAATTTCTTGAGTTCATTCTATATTTTCAATATTAGCCTTCCATCGGACCTAGGTTTGAAGATCTGTTCCCAGTCTGCTTTGTTCTGTTGACAGTGTCCTTTGCTTTACAGAAGCTTTTTAGTTTCATGAAACTGATCTTAGAGCTTGTGTTTTTGGTGTTCTATTCAGGAATTTGTCTCCTGTGCCAATGAGTTCAAGGTTCTTCCCCACTTTTTCTTCTAATAGTTTTAGTGTGTCTGGTTTTATATTGAGGTCTTTGATCTAGTTGGACTTCAGTATAGTGCAGGGTAATAAATATGGATCTATTTGCAGTTTTCTACATGTAAACATCCAGTTAGACCCGCACCATTTGTTGAAGATGCTATCTCTTTTCCATTGTATGGTTTTGGCTCCTTTGTCAGAAATCAAGCTTCTGTAAGTGTGTGGGTTTATTTCTGGGTCTTTGACTCAATTCCATTGATCCACCAGTCTGTTTCTATGCCAGTACCATGCAATTTTTATTACTGTTGCTCTAAGTACAGCTTGTGATCGGGGATGGAGATACCTCCTGAAGATTTTTTATCATACAAGATGTGAAGTGAATAAATTATGAAAATATAAATTTAAATTAAAATAATCAAATCTAGTTGACAATAAAATCTACCCCTTGTCAACTTGACACCCTAACTATAGCATTTTACCTTTTATCATCTTCAAAGACTTATGGCCATCTCATAATGCAAAACTCATTTAGTTTAACTTAAACAGCTCCAATAGTTACAGGAAAATAAATGGAATTAGAGATCACTTACGTTGAGTGAAACAAGCCAGACTCAGGAAGACAATATATGTGTTTTCTCTCATCTACAGAATCCAACTTTAAATTTTAAGTTTAAATTTATCATGTATCTATCTACTCTCTACCATCTATCTCTCTATCTGTCTATCCTCAGGAAATGAAAGGAAAGAGGGGAAATTATATGCAGGCAGGAATGGTTTAAAGGAACAAGAGATGTAAAGATTTCTAAATAAATAGAACAATAGTTTAATGAATTAGATTTCTCTGAGAACTAGCAAGGGAATCATGCATTAATTGGCTTATAACCTTTGCCACAATAATTCTCCTGTGTGGTGGCATGTGTACAAGATACTGAAGACAGATGATGAGCACACAGCCTTGGGTGTAGAGAAGGATGCCATTGCACGGGCTTGTGTTAAGGGAGCATTGAGGAATACTCTTTCTACTCAATTGAGAATAGGTGCACTGAGTAAGCAAGAGGCATTTAACTTCATATATCATGAAACTCAGCTCACATTGATTTTTAAAGTCAGAAAATATATTATTCCACAATACAAAATGCCTGAGATACAGTAAGCAGAAGTTGCAGTGTAGCTAGAGATCCAGCTTCCACTCCTCTTCTCTGCCAGCCTTCTCCCTTTTAATGGGCTGCATGTGAGCTCATCTTCCCTGGTGGATACAAGATGATGGCCAGTAGCATGCTCCTCTTCTCCATGAGGACACTGACAAACTCATGATATTCCCGGAGGCTGTTTCTGTACTTGCTGATGAGATCCAGGATGGGTCTGAGACCTGAGTTACATAGTTAGACCACTTCTCAGGTCAAACCTACTCTGCCTATGGTTAACAGAGGAGAAGCCTGTCAGCATCTACTCCTGGCTCACAGTGTGGAGATAAAGGGACTAGGGCATGTCTTTCTTGGTAGTCTTTCAGTTTTAAGACTTTGAATTCTCCTGGATTCTATTCCTCCCCAGTCCAGCAGATCACTAAGGAATCCTTCCAACTCTAGGGTGGGAATCTGCTAGGTGGGGTGGTAACAGTTCCCTCCCATGGCAAGCATCAGGAATAGATGTTCTCCTCTCCTCTCCTCTTTAATTTCTCCTTTCTAATAGGTGATTCCTGACAGTATCAAAACATGCTACGGGAGGCTGGGGAGATGGCTCAGTGGTTAAGAGAACTTGCTGCTCTTTCAAAGGACCCGAGTTCAGTTCCCAGCACCCACATATGACAACTCACAATACCTGTAACTCCAGCTTCCAAGAATCTGACACCCCTGGTCTCCTTGGCCCATGCACACACATCCACATACCCAGACAGACACGCAGGCACACACATATACCACATTGCATGATAAAAACAACAGACATAGAGGCCTCTTTGATCCCTTTGTTTTTCCAATTACCAGTACATTCCACGTTTTCTCAATCTGTGGCCCAAACTGTCTCTAAGTCTCTGCTCAATCCTCTCTCATTACACTGCTGTGTGGGAACCATCCAGGCAAACGCATCAGCAATATTAACCTGGTAAACCCAGTGTTCATTCCTCAGTCTTCATTTTTTTCAGTTTCTCAGAACATTTGACACATTTGGCCAGTTTCCTCTTTTGAGATTCTTATCTCCCCTGGACTTACCAGGCTGTATCTACCTCCTTTAACTGCCTCAGGTCACAGTGCTAGAGTCTTGAGTCTCTCTTTCTCATCTTACTTCACAGCTTTAAATACTATTCATATCTTAAGGACTCAAGGCTGTCCTATTTTAGTCCTGAGTAGCAACCCTGTGTACCCAGAGATGGGCGTGTGGCTATGTGTGGCTGTGTGCTAGTCAACATGCGTGTCTACCACGGCTTTATAAAGTGCAGCCGAGCATGCTCCAAGGTGTGTACTTGTTACTTTTAGCTCCAGACAGTTGGCTCTAATCAAGAACTGGCACTACAGCTGGCTTCCTTACAGAAAGGCCTTCCTCCAGAGGCAGCTACCACAAGCACTTCAGCTATCTTTAACTCTGATCAACACCAGACATTTTGCTAATTAGCATGCTGAATCAAAACTGGGTTTCCATTTGTGAAATTAGTGGCTTGTTGATCAGCATAATGGATGTTAGAAATGGGCTTCTGTAGATTGAATTAAAGGTAACTGAGATATGGTAAAAATGTTTTTAGGAGCATTATCTGCCCATATGAAAAATAGGATGTAAGAATCCCTCAAGGCCTATGGACTTTGGGGATGGAACCTACAGTTTGTTCCTTAAACATCCTTCCTTTTTTTTTTTTTTTTTTTTTTTTTTTTGCCAGCAGAGAAAACATGTCTGGCTAGCTGACTCTGCTTTGGGACATTAGCTTCTGCTGAGTGAATTCATTCAGTGCAGCAGTTGGCACACCTAGCAGGACTGTGATTTGGGAAGACATCAAGCTTCCAGAGCAGGTGTACAAACTGCCCTGTCCCTATATGTTAAAGACATTATCTCTGCCTGTTTTGTAAAATCCGATCTGAGACTTGCTGTCATTAAAAGTTGGTAATGAGTTTGCATGGACAGTAACTGAGCCACATACTTAACTCCTTCCTTAGCTATCCCGTAACGAAATGAACCCAAAAGTGGTACGTTGTCAAACTAGCTACACCAACTTTCAGACTGGTTAAGACCTAGCCAAAATATAACTCTTTATTCCTTCTCCCATCCACCACTTCTTGAAAACCACTTACTCAGGCCTAAGTGTGGAAAGTTGGCTTGAAACTTGCTCTTCTATACAGCTGACATACCAACAGGTTGTCATGATCCTAGCTTCAGAGAATGTCCTCCACCTATATGCTTTTCCCTATGACCACAGGATGTCTACCTTTCATATCCACTGCTACAATAGCTTCGGTGCCTGTGGCCAGTTCTTACAAGGCTGCCAGAGAAAGTCTGTCTGAAGTACCAATGAGATCATGCTATTCTCCTGCTTTAACCCTCCACATTGACTATTGCACTTAGAATAAAATGTCAACAGTGCGCAGTGTCCTCTGCAGCCTCCCATGCTTGAGCCCTGACTCCCCTCCAACCTCATTGTCCCTTGATTCTCCTATCATTAGTCTTGTGGGTTCTGTCTTCTATTAGCTCTACTTTTTAAACCCTTTCCTGCCTCCAGCCTTCCCACCTTCTGCTGTCTCATGGATGCTGCTCTTTCCCCATATCCCTACATGCATGTGCCTTCTATAGAAGAGACCCCTTCTAGCCACTCAGCCTAAAGGACCCTTGCCACTGACATTTTCGCCCTCTGGCTTGCTTCATTTTTCTCTGTAGCATATGTCTCATGGAATCGCAGCAGACCATCTTTTTATTTGTTAAATATATTGTGGCCCATTTGCATGTGAGAACAAGAGCTCTCTGAAGGTAGAAACTTTACATTTTGTGGATTGTATATCTCCAGAGAGGACAATGGTGTTCAGGACACAGTGAAGAAAAATCCCTTTGATCTTATAGGAAGAAAGTCTCCAGTGCAAAGGCCACAGGTGGGTGGGGTGTCCCTGCATGTCATTCTTTCACATTTTTTCTCAATCAGATCCTGAAGTAAGTGGCAAGAATGCGGCCGTGAGCACATGAGGCACATTACCCATCTCCAAAGGTCTTATTTATAGACCAGTAGGGATGGCAAGGATTGAGTAAGAAACAAATCTTCATCAGTTGCAAGTAAGAGGAAATAATATGCAGAGAGGCAGAGAATGGAAAGAAAAAAAAATTAAGTATAGTGGCATGTGCTTATACTAGGAGACTGAGGCAGGAGGATAGCCATGTGTTTGAGGCCAGCTTGGGTTACATAATGAAGTCTAGTCTGGTTTAGGCTACGGACTGGAACTTTTTCACAAAACTAAATAAAGCAATGCAAAAACATTAAAACTGTCACATTTTAAGTTTTGTTCTGGAGGTTGGGTAGAAAGTGGAAATGGTCTGAGTGAGGGTTAGAGTGACTGTGAGAGACAGCCAATATGTCTGAGGTAGAAATGTTTGAACTAATTTCCTAGCCTGTGAGAGGAAAGATGGAGCCAGATTAGAGCCATATTTTGAAGGCAACATGAGAAGGAGTAGGGCAAGATGGGCACAGCCAGAGCTAGATACATGAAAGCCCTCAACATACCTGTGATTCTGTCATAAACATTGAGAAGAAGGAGATAAGATTCTTTCCCAAGTCCCTGGCTTTCCGACTTGCTGCTTTCTTCAATGAAGAAAATTGGCAGCACCACAATTTCAAGAGAAAAACTTACTTCTAATCTGAATTTCTTGTCCAGTGGCTAAAGAACAGCACATTAAATACACAGTGGTGTGTGCAAGGCCAGAACACTGGCATACCCAATCTGGGTGACATCCCCAAGTTGTGATGTGTTAGATTGGAGCATGGCAAAGAGGGTGAGGAGACATACTGAATTGAATGAGGCCCTGGGGAGGCCTTGGGGAGGCCCAAAAGTTTGGCTCCATTGGAAACAGAAAGGATGAAGGATGCGGTGGTGTCCCGGAGACAGTGGAAGAAAGTGGTTGTAGTAGGAAGTTTGTCAGTCAATTGCTGACGAAGCACTGGGGAAGGTGAGGAAGAAACAGCATCAATTGCATCTGGCAACATGAGGTTGTTAACTTTGACAACAGCTGTTTCTGATGAGTGATGGAGGTGCACGTCAGGCAGCTCCGGCTGAAGAGTAAATTGGAAATGTGGAAAGTGGAGACAGTTTGTGTAGAAAAACCTTTCAGGAAATCTGACTGTGGAGAGAAGCAGAAAAATTGTTGCAATAACTAGAGAACTGTATGGGGTCAAGGGAGAACTTACCAGGGTGAGGTTTTTTTTTTTTAATTTATTAATTTTTATCTCAATCACAGGTTAGGTACTTTGAATGAGGTTTTTTTTTTTTTTAGTAGATGGGAGATTATAGAATTCATTTGATTCTGATGGGACTGTTTCAGCTGAACAGGAGAGAATACAAAGATGAGACAGGAAAGGATAATTTTGAAATTCCATAGACAAAGGGCTCTGAAGCAGAAGTGAAGTCTGATTTGCAGTTGGTAGGTGAGATTTTTGTTTTGTGGAACTTACAACAGAAAGAGCACATATTTTTTCCTATGCTATTGCTAAAACCCTGCACTTGATACCTGTGTTTTGATCTAAGGTATTGCCTCATCCATGCAGAATTCGGAAACAGGTGGGTCTGTACATACTTTGTCCTCTTTCCCCATCACCTGCCTCCAGGTAGGTGAGGGAAGGCTGAAGGCAAATGAAAAAGCTGGTGAAGAGTGAATGCCTTGGGAATGTTCATCTGACCTATGTGAGCAGGGGTGCTGCACCTTGCACCAAGGCCACGAGGAAAAGCTTGATCATTCCTCTGGACACTGGGGAGAGTGAGCCAATGCCTACCTGCAACGGCTGAAGATGTTTACAGAGCTAAAGGAAAGGGCTAAACAGCCTCATTGAAAATGGCCTGCTTTCCCCCCAAACTACAACATCAAAATGTTCTATATGTTTTGGAGCCGTACAGCAAATTCACAAAAGGTAAAGGATTGTAGGACTCTTAGAAAGGATTTGTTTTTTCCAGTAGAATACTTGGGAGAGTTGAGACACTCCAAAACAAAATCTCCGTTGATGGGTCAGGGAACTGTAAATGTTCTGGGGGAAAGGTAAGAAGCCTCCAGGTGAGATACATCAAAGAACTTATCAAGCAACCCACAAAGGAAGGGACCTTCTGACACACAAGTGACCCAGGGACACGGTCTAAGGTTACCAACCAAAGAACACTGTGACGTTGTTTTGTTTTGTTTTGTTTTGTTTTGTTTTTATCACACGTAAAAACACAATCCTAGAGGTGGTCTGGACTTGAGTGAGTATCTGTCTGGAGAGTGGGTGCAGAAGTGGGCATTTACATTGGATAAGAGATGGACACTTTGATATCAGGCTGGCTTTGACTATTAAAAATTTGAAAAGTCTGATTTTTTTTTCAGAAATGTGTGGGAGTGACAGGAAAAAATAATGAAAAGGCCAAGAATTATCTCTTGGTGAAGAAAAGCAGTACCACGGAGAAAGTGTGAAAGAAAAGGCAGCCTTGGTGAGGAAGGTTTAAGTTGCTTTCTACCTGCTCTTTTCTCCTTCCAGATTCTTCAACAAACTGGCTTTAGTTACGTTTGTTTCTGTTTGCACTGTTGTAAGGCCAAAGAAAACTCATGTAAGACAATTTTGAAGCACTGCTGTATTACCCATTCTATCACACTTTAGACCCGGTTTACACATTTAAAAGCATCCAAAACTCTAGCAGTTAGCAAGAATGAATGAAGCAGTTCAGACACAATATATCAAAAAGAATGAAGATGGTAGAATAGATTCCTCTGAAACATTTTAGAGATGCCATGTGGGTCTAACAAGACAAACATGCAGACTTGGGCTTGGACTTTTGTGTTAGATTCAATTTTCCTCTACCCTGGGCTGCTGCAAGTCTAAATCCCAATAAGAGTGACCTTAATGGGACAAGGCAATGAGGTATGTCCCCATATATACTAATACTAAGCTAATGCTATTTTCTAGGATGGTATCTAACTATTTCAAAAGGTCACAAATCTATTTCCAGTTTGTTTGTTTGTTTGTTTGTTTTGTGTGTGTGTGTAAGTATGGGCACACACACACAGACAGCATGTATGTGGAGGTCAGAGGACAAGCTTGAGTGCTGATCTTGCCTTTCCTTTTGTTTGAGACAAGGACTCTTGTTTACATCTTCATGTACCACTGTATATACCTTCAAATTTCTGAGGATTCTCCTGTCTCCACCCCTGATCTCACTATAGATGCTCTAGGATTATACATGTGAGCTACTGTGTCCAGTTGTATATGGGTTCTTGGGATCTGAACTCAGGTCCTCTTATTAGCAAATGATGTGTCCACTGAGAAACACTCCCATCTCCATATTGTTTGTATATATTTTTGTTACTCTTGTTACAAATAGAAAGGCATTAGCCTTTCCTCTTATTAGCAGAGAAACAGAATATGACTAAAAAAACACTTTTTTGTGTCCTTTTCTAGATCCTGATAACAAACCATAGCTTTATCAAGGAAAACACATTTTTTAAAGGCTCCAGTTCAACTTGTTAAATGTTTTCTGAGTGCTTACTACATGCAAAAGAAATTGAGAAGGTCAGCTTTGACCAGAAGGAACTGTACACTCCAGTGTATAATCTTGTCACTTGGAATTATGCCTGAGTAGCAATATGTGAGCCTCAAGCAAAATATCTTCTCGGCAAAACAAGAGCTCCCTCAACCTAAAACAAAACATATGAGAGGAATGTAAAAACAGAATTTCAGAATGAGAAGAGTCATATGTTAGGGAAGAAGAAATGTACTTGCATTCATGAAATGTTTGCCCCACAAATCAGTACATAAAGGAGAACTTGATATTCATTTCGTTATGGTGCATTGGAAAGCACTCCAGTATCTTAGTTGCTGAAAGGCCATTTATTTGCACCTCCCACAGATGAAGCAGGTGCCTTCTTTTTTTTTTTTTTTTTTATTGTAGGGCCCTGTTCATGTGGTTCATCCTACTGAAGCCCGGGTATTCATGACTCTTTCCACTGGGTCTCTTGTTACAGTCTGGATCTCAAAAGATCTGTAGTTCTAGGCAAAGTTTATTGCTGTCGTCAGATGAGACAGTGCTACATGTTCATAACTGGGACTTAACAAGGGCTATAATAATGGATGAAAGAAAGGAGAGGCTGGAATCCAACAGGACAAGAACTCAATCAAAACCTGAAAGTGACAGTTCATTCCGACAAGGCCAAACCCATGACTAATGGGCTAAAGTCGGTCTGAGGGTGGAATCTGACACAGAGAATTGGAATGGAATCAAAAAGGAGAAGAGCTTTCAATATTCAGAACAAACTTCATGAAGATCCAAGAGTAAATCAAAGCTTTCACATTAAGGGAAGGAGTCTACAGGAGTGTCTCAAACAACAGGATAGATATTGGAGCAGCTAATAACTGACTCTCTGTCCTCTACTGGATCTAGCCTGACTTGGAAAACTTCCCTTCTTGCCACCAGGGTTAGTTTCAGCATTCAGAAGAGGAGATGTACAGACCAGAATTATCCTGTCCCATTGAAGTCTCTTTCATTTCCTTCCATTCTCATTGCCGCTCTGTTTCTCCAGCCATGACCTGGCTTCTTGTGTCTAATTCCTGCACAGCACAACAACTTGTGAGTCTGTTACCATTATCCCCAATCTGTCTAAGATCCCCAATCTGCTCTTGAACCTCCCTAGCTTCTTCCCTCTAAACAGGGGGTATCACCATCCATTGAACATTCACACCAAAGCCCAAGTCATGCTTATTTCCTCATTTTCCTGCTTCTTCAACATCCACTTCATGAAATCTTGTCATTCCTATTTATAAAATGTTTCTTCATATGCTTTTCTGCATGTATAATGTTATCACTTTTTCCTCTTGCGATTCTTCCATAGTGTTCACTCTCCACACTCTGCCCATTATAGTGTGCTGTTTCATTTAAGAACTGGAGGCTCTCATGGGAAATACTTGTCCCAGCATTGGGGAGGAAAAGATAAGAGGATCCCCCAGCTTGCCACTCTAACCAGTCTGTGAGGCACAGGTTCAGTGAGAGACCCAGTCTCAAAAAACTAAGATGGAGAGCTTTTGATAAAGACTCCTGACAACAATCTTTGGCCTTCATATTAACACACACACACACACACATACACACACACACACACACGCGCGCGCGCACACACGCAAAGACACCATACAAACATACATGTGCATATACACATGTGCATATACACATGTACTTACATGTGCACACAAAAGCATACATAGACAATGTATATAAACATTTACACACACATACATGTACACAAAGAGACACATACACACCAGTATAATTTAGATAATTCATACCTAAAAACAAATCTTGCTTGTTCAGAAATTACGAAGTAATCACTTATTACCCTTTGAAAAGGAATAGGGCCCCCAGAGGCCTTTCATAACCTTGCTCTATCTAGCCAACTTTATCAGGCATTGCCCTCCGCATTTGATTTCTTTCAGCCACACTGACCAGGTTTCTTCTCCTAACATCCCAGGCTCAGTCCTGATCTTGGGATCTTTGGGATCTTTGCTTCACTTTTACCATGCACAGAAATCTTTCCCTAAGATTTTCTTCTTAGGAAGTCCTCCTGGTTACCATTGCAAAGAGCTTCTGCTGCCTTTGCATATACTTCCTTAGGCTCTGGGACTTAGCCTGTCTTTTCATGCCACCCTCCTTCTGTCTCCAGGACCCAACAGTATAGAGTCATTTATCTTGTTGACTATCTGTCTCCCCATCACTAAAACATGAACTGGAAGAGAAAAGGTTACTTATCTATCTTGTGTTTCCTTAGATCTCTGTATCTAAAACAAAAGCTGCTAAACATGGGCATTTAGTAATTATTTATTGAGTAAAGTTGAACTCTGTTTGCATATAACTTCGACTCATTCATTGGTTATGTTCAATAAGTCTATTATTTCTTTGGAGTGATGGTCCCTAAAATATATAGATAAAGTGTCTATTACTCATGACAGTGTGTGTGTGTGTGTGTGTGTGTGTGTGTGTGTGTGTGTGTGATGGCGTTATGGCTAAAGAATTTCCAGATACTTCACTGTCCAGGTCACTTGGCCCTGAACAAACTCCAAATGAAAATTCTAGAAAGTCAATTCCAATGATGTCTAAAAATAAATGGAATGCCACCAAAAATAGGTAGTGGGAAAAATACTTTCAGGCTGGGATTAACAGCCAACTTCTGCCTTGGTCTGAAGTGTTTTACTTTAATGCAGAATTTAAAGAATCTTAAAAGATTTTCTTTTCTCTTCTACAGCAAATAGTTCTCCCGTGCTCCCCAAGTAATCAACCTTAAACATGCATTATTTACTTCTTGTTTACTACTTCCTGTCTCTGGACTAAGAGATGTGAGGTAGGAAAAAAAGGCTTCTGCTCATATTTCCAGCTCTAGCCTCCCCTCTGAACTGCAGATATACACATTCAGTTTCTTACTTAGTGCCTCCCACTTGTCTCGGGGGCATCTTGAACTCAGCACAAATCCCAAACTGGCTTTTCTTCTTTTGATTCCCAAGCTTCTCATCTCTTTCCACTTGCTATAAATGATGCCCAGCCTACCTGTCTATCCAAGCTCCAAATCTCAGTCATTTTATATTCCTCCTTCCCCTACAGTCACATCATATTTGTCTCACCCTTCTCTTATGCTACCTAGACAAGACCTGGGGTTCCAACCTGATAGTTGGGCGGATGCTTTCTCTCATGATCTTTTCCTTGCTTTTTTAAGACTGAGGTCTTCTGAGTGTTAGCACAGGCCTTAAGCACCTCTTTGCTAGAATCTTAAACTGGGGTTCTCATTCAAAACCTTCTTCCCCTCTAATCCATTCTAGGATGTAATCCTGGTGGGTCAGCACAGCTACTTTGTGCTGAAGGCCAAATCTAGCCTGATACTTGACACTGCAGCAGCATCCACCATTCATGATCCCACCGAATTCAAAATTACTAACCCACAACCACCTCCTAACACCACCTACTTTTGTTCTCTGTGTCTTTAATTTTGTTCTACCTGCCCTTCCTTTGACACCTCTCTCTTCACTGGGCCAGTACTCATTTTCAAGGCCTGGAGGGTGAGTAGTTTCTCAGGGAGACTTTCTGAACCCTCTGCCTAGGCTAAAGATGCCTATTTTCTGCTATGATGGTGCCCTGTGTAATTTTCCTACATCATTTATTACAATTAATTGGCTGCACAAATAACATAAAGTACCTTGGTGTGACTCTAATCAAGCATGTAAAAGACCTGTATGAAAAAAAACCTTCAAGTCTCTGAAGAAAGAAATTGAAGACGATATGCGAAGATGGAAAGGTCTCCCATGCTCATGGCTTGGCAAGATTAACATAGTGAAAATGACCATCCTACCAAAAGCAATCTACAGATTCAATGCAATTCCCATCAAAATACCAAAACAATTCTTTACAGACCTTGAAAGAACAATTCTCAATTTCATATGGGAAAACAAAAAACCCGGAATTACTAAAACAATCCTGTACAATAACACATCTTCTGGAGGTATCTCTATCCCTGATCTCAAGCTGTACTACAGAGCAAAAGTAATAAAAACTGTATGGTACTGGCAGAGAAACAGTCTAGAATATCAATGAAATTGAATAGAAGACCCAGAAATAAACCCACATACCTATGGATACTTAATTTTTGACAAAGAAGCAAAAAAATAAAACAAAAAAAAACAATAAAAAAAGCAGCATCTTCAACAAATGGTGCTGGTCTAACTGAATGTCAACACATAGAAAACTGCAAATAGATCCATATTTATCACCCTGCACAAAACTAAAGTCTAAGTGGATCAAAGACCTCAGCATAAAACCATACACACTAAACCTGTTAGAAGAAAAAATGAAGAAGACCTTGACCTCATTGGCATAGGAGACAAATTCCTGAAAAGAACACCAACAGCACAGGCTCTAAGATCAACAATCAATAAATTGTTGGACTTCATGAAACTGAAAAATTTCTGTAAAACAAAGGACAATGTCATAGAAAAAAATGTCAGCCTGCAAATTGACAAAGAATCTTTACCAACTCTATAGATGACAGAAAGCTAACATCCAGAATATATAAAGAACTTTTAAAATTAATTTATTTTTTATTAATTACAATTTATTTATTCTGTATCCCAGCTGTAGCCCCCTCCCTTGACCCTCCCAATCCCATCTTCCTTCCCTCCCTCTTTTCCTCTCATGCCCCTCCCCAAGTCCACTGATAGGGGAGATCCTTCTCCCCTTCATCTGACCCTAGCCTATCAGGTCTTATCAGGACTGGCTGCATTGTCTTCCTCTGTGGCCTGGTAAGGCTGGTTTCCCCCCTCACGGGGAGGTGATCAAGGAGCCAGCCACTGAGTTCATGTGAGAGACAGCCCCCTTTCCCCTTATTAAGAAACCCACTTGGAGACTGAGCTGCCATGGGCTACATCTGTACAGGTGTTCTAAGTTATCTTCAGGCATGGTCCTTGGATAGATTATCAGTCTCAGAAAAGACCCCTGTACCCAGATTTTTTGGTTCCGTTGCTCTCCTTGTGGAGCTCCTGTCCCCTCCAGGTCTTTCTATCTCCTTGTTCTTTTGTAAGATTCCCTGAACTCTGTCCAAAGTTTGGCTATGAGTCTCAGCATCTGCTTTAATACCCTGCTGGATAGAGTCCTTCAGAGGCCCTCTGTGGTAGGCTCCTGTCCTGTTCCCTGTTTCTCCCTCTTCCAATGTCCATCCTCTGCCTTTCTGAATGAGGATTGATCATCTTACTCAGATATTATCCACCATGACCAAGTAGGCTTCATCCCAGGCATGCAGGGGTGGCTCAATATATGGAAATCCATCAGTGCAATCCACCATGTAAACAAACTGAAGAAGAAAAACCTTAGATGCCAAAAAAAAAAAAATTTGACAAAATCCAATATCCATTCATGTTTAAAGTTTTAGAGAGATCCAGGATATAAGGCATATACCTAAACATCATAAAGATAATATACAGCAAGCCTATAGCCAACATCAAACTAAGTGGAGAGAAACCTAAAGCAATCCCACTGAACTCAGAGACAAGGCAAAGCTGCTCACTTTCTCCATATCTCTTCAACATAGTACTTGAAGTCCTTGCTAGAGAATTAAAACAACTAAAGTATATCAAGGGGATACAAATCAGAAAGCAAGAAGTCAAAGTTTCACTATTCACAGAGGATATGATAGTGTACATGAGTGACCCCAACAATTTAACCAGAGAACTCCTTCAGCTGATAAACACCTTCAGCAAAGTGGCTAGGTACTAAATTAACTCAAAAGTAGCCCTCCTGTATATGAAAGTCAAAAGGGCCTAGAAAGAAATTAGGGTAACTACAGCCTTCACAATAGACACTAATAACAGAATATAGAAAGAACTTAAGAAGTTAAAACCAACAAAGCAAGTAATCCAATTAAAAAATGGGGTACAGAGTTACACAGAGAATTCTCAATAGAAGAGTATTGAATGTCAGAGAAACACTTAAAGAAATGGTCAACATCTTTAGTCATCAGGGAAATGCAAATCAAAACAACCCTGAAACTTTACCTTACACCCATCAGAATGGCTAAGATAAAAAACTCAAGTGACAACACATGCTGGAGAAGATGTGGATAAAGAGGAACCCTCCTCCATTACTGGTGGGAATGTAAACTTGTACAACCACTTTTGAAATCAATCTGGCACTTTCTCAGAAAATTAGTAATAGTGCTACCTCAAGATCCAGCTATACCACTCCTTGGCATATATTTAAAATAATCTCAACTATACAACAAGGACATTTGCTCACCCATGTTCATAGCAGCTCTATTCGTAACAGCCAGAAGCTGGAAACAACCTAGATGTCCCTCAATGGAGGAATTGCTACAGAAATTGTGGTACATTTACACAATAGAATACTACTCAGTTATTAAAAACAAGAAAATCGTGAAATTTGCAAGCAAATGTAGGAACTAGAAAAGATCATCTTGAGTGAGGTAACCCAGAAGCAGAAAGACTCACATGATATATACACACATGGTGTACATTAACTATATAATATATGATAAATATACTAAAATCTATACTCCTAAAGAAGCTAAACAACAAGGAAGACCCTAGGGAAGATGCCCAATCCTCATCCAGAAGGACAAATGTGGTAGATATTGGAAGCAGGAGAAGACACGGAACAGGACAGGATCCTACCATGGATGGCCTCTGAAAGACTCTACTGATTGAGGTATCAAAGCAGAGGCTGAGACCCACAGCCAAATTTTGGGTAGAGTGCAGTAATCTTATGAAAGAAGGGGTAGATAGAAAGATCTGGAGAGGACAGGAGCTCCAAAAGGAGACCAATAATGCCAAAAACAAAAAACAAACAAGCAAAAAAACCAAAAAAACAAAAAACTTGAGACCTGGGGCTCCTGTAGAGACTGATGCCCTAACCAAGGACCATGCATGGAGAGGACCTAAAACCCAGGTGTAGCCCATAGACTGAGTCTCTAAGTGGGTTCCCTAATAGGAGGAGCAGGGGCTTTCTCTGTCATAAACTTAGTGACAGGCTCTCAGATTATCTCCCCCTGGTGGGTGCAGCCTTGCCAGGCCATAGAGGAAGACAATGCAAATAGTCCTGATGAGACTTTATAGCCTAGGGTCAAATAGAAGGGGAGGAAAACCTCACCTATCAGTGGACTAGGGGAGGGGAGTAGGGGGAAAAGAAGGGGGGTGGATCATGAGGAAAGAAGGGAGAGAGCCATAGCCAGGATATAAAGTGAATAGCTTATAATAAATGATAATAATAAAAAATTACTTGACTGAAAGCTCCTAAAATACAGGAAATGCCTCTTTTTAAAATTTTTCTACCTTCTCCTATGCCCTCACCAATTGAGTAGCACATTCTAGCTTTTCAATAAATGTTTGCTGATCCGCAAGACCCATTAGAGAGGCTGAAAGTTCAATTTAGATATGGGGTTTCTAGGCCTAAAGTGATATCAGAATATCTCTGCATAACATGAAAGTCCCTATGCTTTGTAGTCATCAAATCCCTAAAGTTTTAAATCTTAGGTTGGGAAGTCTCTGTAGCACAATTTCTCATGTGTCTACAGCAATATGAAGACTTAGTGTGCACAGAGCTGCAATTACATGCTAACTTTCAAGTTTTTATCTGTGGTTAAACAGATGTTAAATAAGATGGATGATAATACAGGTCTCAAAAGCCAAGCTAATCAAACTTCACATTGTGTTGCATCCATAGTTACTAAGTAGCAGAGACTCCATTGTGCTTTTCCTACCACAGGTTATCCATTTGGAAGCAAGACTTAGGTCTTATTTATCCCTCAAACCGAGGTCTTTATCCACATGCTCCACAAAGCACACGGCCTCTATAGATGTGTATTGGTTGAAACTGAGGCTAAGAAGTAGAGAGTAGCTACTTTGAAATGTCGCTTTTATTTGTGCTAACCATGGAAAAGTGGGTAATGACCATTTTTTTTTTCTCTCTTTACCGTGGAACTCTTGTCAAATGCCTCTTTAAAAAGCAAGTGAAGATAATTGCAAGTCAGCTGCTAGTGATGCAAAGACAGGACCTCCAAGAAGAGTGGGAAGACAAATGATATGCAGAATGCTACCATGCAACGTCTCAGGGACTCAAAATAAAGATCCGATTTGAAATTAAGATGAGCAAAGCCATCAAACACCTATAGTCATAGCACAAAGTATTGTCACCAAAGCCCTGGGAGAAATGAGACACCTCCTCCCTTCTCAGCCTCCTGCTTGTCCTGTCATTCCCAAGCTCTCAAGCTCTGTCTCCCCTCCAGGATATCCCTGAGCAATGCACATCTCCGTTACCCCTTGTGTTCCACGGTGCTAATCATGTCCAACTCATTCATTCATTTGGTCAAAAGCTAGCCATCAAATGCAAGGTATGAATGCATGTTGTTCTGCCTTAGGTGGGGGCCTGGATCTCTGCTGGGGTCCTAGAGCTTAGCTTCCATACAGAGAACCAGAGAACGGGGGGTGGCAGGTGGGGATGGAAGTGTCGGATGTTCCATTTCTCTCAGGGGCAGCTAAAGCATCTCAGGGTGAGGCCTGAGTGTGCTAAGCCAGCATGTGGAAAAGGTTTTCCACATAGTGTTACAGTTTAGCTCTTTTAGCATGAGGTTGCCAATGGCAATGGAAGCTCAGGCATTCCAAAGCCTATGGATACTAAAGTCTAAAACTCTTGGTTAAGCTGCTGTGCTAAGCATGGCAGAGGTGCAGACCAAAGCCAATCTTGGTGGGGCTTGCAGCCAAGACAGAGTCCTGGTGAGGCTCAGGCCCAGCATGCTGGAGAACAGGCCCAGTGAGACTCCACCCAGCAGTCTATAAATGAGGAATCTCAGACTGTCTTGAAGTGAGAAATCACACAGCTTTATTCATGTGAAATCAAGGGCAATATAAATCCTGGGTCAGGGATTTCAAGTGTGAATGTGCACTACTCATGGAGATGGCCTGGAACCCCTGCACAGAGGTAGCCTTTGGTGTTAGTATTCTGAAACAACCTGCTTCTGGGTTACCTAGCAACTTATGATGTCATCTTGTATCGCCCAGCCAGGTGGCCACACCTGGGGGTGTGGTTAGTTGTTACCTGACCTTAAAAGGACAACCGGACACGTGTTCTCTCTCTTGCTCTTACTCTCTCTCTCTTACTCTTACTGTCTGTCTATTGCCCCCCCACTTTCCTCCTCTCCTCTTCTCTATCTCTCTCTCTTCCCCCCATCATGGCCCACTCTCGCTCCCCCTCTCTCCTAATAAACCCCTTTCATAGAAAACCTGTTGTAAGCCTCATCTTATTTATAACATATGGCAGTTCAGTATCCAAGTGGCCTCCATAGTAATGGGGACAGGGACTGTCTCTGACATGAACTGATTGGCCTGCTCTTTGATCACTTCCCCCTCCCCACCCCCCCACCCCCCCAAGGGGGAGCAGCCTTACCAGACCACAGAAGAGTCTATCAGGTCTCATCAGCCACTCCTGATGAGACCTGATAGACTAGGATCAGAGGGAAGGGGAGGAGGACCTCTCCTATCAGTGGACTGGGAGAGAGACACAGGTGGGGAAGAGGGAAGATAGAATTAGGAGAGGAGAAGGAAGGGAGGTACAGGGGGGATACAAAGTGAATAAATTATAATTAATAAAAATAAAAAAATTTTAAAAAGAGTGAATGTATTTGATTCACTGGGGTAAAGGAGTCAGGGATACTTAATGGTCCTACACAAGAAGGAAAGTACAGTACTTAATTATCCTGTCTGGGCGGGGTGGGAGTGGGATCTTCAAGTACAATTGAAGGTTACTGCAAGACTAAGATCCTTAGTGGGGCGGGGCATTTCTAGGAATTCCTAGATACTTGCTAGAGCAGTTTCCTTATCAGGGAAGAGTTGGGCCTGTAATCTGCCCTGAGGGCTATGTGATCTCCCTACACCCAGATCAGGGGAGACTGTTAACATCCTCCTGAGAAAAGGGAATCCATCATCATCACAGACCAAGTGCAAATAAATGGCTATCTAGAGACAACTGACTTCAAACCTTATCCAGCAGAGCCCCACAAATACAAACCTGAGGAATTTATGGTTAATAATCTTTGTGGAATTTCCCACGGATTGTTGGCAAGCACATAAAGTGTACAATGAGGATGTTAATCTAGAAAACATGACAAGTAATTAAATTGGGGAAATGTGATTCTGGGTTCAAAAGTTCTCATTTTTTCCTAGTCTGATGAAAAAGCTCTAAAGACCTCTGGAAAAGTAATGTATGTAGAATGTATTAATTTGCTCTCACCTTCAAGTAAGCGATTTTCTCCATATTTTGGAAGAGATTATTGTGCAGGATTCAGCACAGAAGGAATTATTGAGCAACCACAATCACATTTCTATACATGACAAAGACGACTTGTGGGCATACACCTCTGAAGGGCTTGGAAGCCGTGCTTGCCAACACACCCTCTAAAGACAAAAGGTGTTCTTTTCTTGCTTTAGTAAAAGTTTAAAAGAGACCCATATAGAACTAGAAAGCTGATTTACTTGATTCCCGTTACCTAAATGCTGACATTAGAAAATTACTTAACTCATCGATGAGGAACTGTCTAGGGGCAAAGATGTGTATGACACCACCCGTACTCCTCGAAGCAACAAGGATGAAGGAGCTACAGGATTCGGGCCCTCAGGTGCTGTCAGTTGTCAGATCTGCATGGGTAGATACTCTGAGATTGCGCAGAATGGGCATCTCGTTGTTTCTGCCAAATGTGGTCATGTCTTCTGCAGCCAGTGCCTCCGTGATTCCCTTAAGAATGCTAACATTTTCCCAATTTGTAGAAAAAAGATCAACCATAACAGTGCCACCCCATTTGTATATGAAAGGTGCAGAACTGCTCAGGATAGACCAATGGACAGACAGCCGGGCTGCCTTTTCTGCACGGTACGTGCCTCCAGTGTCCTGAGCCCAAAAAGACTTTCAAAAAGGCAAAAAAGAAAATTACTTAACTTTTCTTAACCCCAGGTTCTCATCTTTGAAGTGGGATGCTATGATTTGAACTTGTTTCGCCTCCGCAAAGTCATGGGCTGGCGACCTGTCCTCAGTGTACCAGTGGTGGAAAGTGACATAACAAAAGCCCTGAAGTCTTTGGGGTACTCTCACCCTCCTGGACTGGATTGCTTCCCAAGAGAGCACCCACCTTTTCTTACCTCCTTTCTTCCTCATGTGACTGCTCATTGCCCTTGTCCACAATTCTGTCTACAATGTTATGACAGCACAAGACACTCACCTGATTCAGCCATCTGCTTGAACTTCCCAGCCTCCAGAACAACAGCTAAACGGGCCTCACTTCCTTGGTGATTGCCACTATCGTGATAAAAATCAAAGTTGAATAATAAAAAAAAAGTGTTATCCAATATCAAATATTCTGTTGTAGCTGTGTAAAATGGACTAGACACTTGATACCAAAACCTCATTTGGTCTGGTTATCAATAAAACTCATTAAGATGCAGTGCTCAGATATCTTCAGCATTGTTGTTGCTGCCAATTACTGATGATTGCATTGTAAAATATCTATAGATCTTCAGCACAACTGTCCACATGAAAGACAAGGAAAGATCTGTGCTGCCTAAACTTCTGAGGCTTCTCACAGCAGTTAGCATCAACTCCTAAAGTCCACAGCAGGCGCTCTGGGCCCTGTATTGGCCCATTCCTTTTATCCTCATCCTCTTCCCTACTTGGCTGCATGATTTCTAGAAGCTGGAGCTCCCTTGTGCAGCACCGCTGCCCCTAGTAGAGGCTACCCATACAGACAAGGCTGGCCATGTCAGCCTTCCTTCAAAAAGCAAGGCGTATTACTCCAAGTCTGAACCCTGGAGAACGCTATTAATAAGCATCTGGGTTTTGATCTACTTGTTTTCTGTTTTTTAAAATTTTGTTCTCTCTGTCTCTGTCTCGTCTCTCTCTCTCTCTCTCTCTCTCTCTCTCTCTCTCTCTCTCTCTCTCTGTGTGTGTGTGTGTGTGTGTGTGTGTCTTTCTCCCAGTCCAGGAGTCACATTTGAAATCTGAGCCCAAGTCTGCTAAAATTCCCAAATAACTGTAATGTATAGATCCACATCATTGTACATATGTTCCCATTCCTCTTCATCGCACTCTTGCTGTATGAGCTCTTAGTAGCTGATTGTTCTTCTGTTTTTCCTGCCTGGCCTAGATGGCCTGCAGGAAGCCTACTACTCTGGTTCTGACTAGATCTCAAAAGAAGTAAACGAACTCTGTTCTCCACAGCCCCAAGTGCTCTCTGTCTGGGTAAGGAGACCTGTATAATGCTGGATTTTAGTCTAGAAAAATTCTTACTGAAAACAAGCCTTATTCTCCAACAGCTGGTTTCAGTAATCAGGTTGACATTTATATCTCAACTGGCCTGACACTCGTCCAGTTGATTTAGAGTTTGCGTGGAGGGAGACTTATTATCTTCCTCAGACTCAACTGCATCCTTCTTGTGTGCCCAGGCCATAAGAGGTGCTCAGTAAATATTTGTTGAATAATGAATTCCCCATCCACTTCTTTGAACACCTTTCCTCTATCACAGCCCCTCTCTCTCCCTGCCTCTCTTCTGCCACAGGCTGCAGATGGTTTAAGTGTTTCAGTCCTCAGGAAGACTGAAAAAGCAGTCAGACAGATGTGTTGTTCATAGCTCCCTAGCCAGGCATAACTAAACATTTACATTTATTACCAATTAGAGGGGAAACAGACTGTAGTTTTATGCACTGGATGTGGTTGGATATATTTCTTTTTGAGATCTCACTAAAATTTTCAAAATGTATCATTGGGCCTCACTCTTTCAGCAGTTTGAATCTCATTGAAAATGTCATCTAAATAGAGGGCTACCAGTGACAGGGTGGATTTACTTGTCACTCTGCTACCTAAGCCCAGAGCACCGTGAAAGTAGGGGAAAATGTCACAGAAGGGCCATGGACCAAGTGCAATTTATTTGAACCCACTTCTCTCAGACATTTAGCACATGAAGGACTGATGAAGTCATGAGGGGGCTTTGTTGAAGGCTGCGTACAAAGAAGTGTGAAGTTGTTGATGGAACTGCTGTACAATAGTGCATGTGAACACAGAGCTTCATTATGCTCCAAGTCCCCCTTTCCATCCAAAGTGAAGAAAAATGAATTCAAGTCAGTTCTAGAAGTGACTGTGAAATCACTGGTCCCGCACAGCATCCAACTCCTTGTTTTTGCCTTTGCTGAGCTTCAATTACTGTTCTATATATCTGCCATGTAAAACACTGACTCAAACTTACCAGAACAGCAAGCAAAATGACTGGCTGAGGTTGAGACAACCTAGATGTCTCCAGCTCCTGATAGCTCAGCATCTTCCTCTGCAGACCTGGACCGAAGCTTTGAGGAACTTTTGCTAAAGAACAATGAGATGTAATTAATGATTTATATATTGTATGAGGATTCCATCACATGGTTATTTATAGTCAAACTACTTCAAAGCAACCTGAATGCTGACAATGGGGTACAGACTGATTAGTACATTGCAGGAAAACTAGATTAGTCGTACAGACCCATAAAAAACAATAATCATGTTTTGGGGGCTGGAGAGATTGCTCAATGGTTAGGAGCTCTTGTTGTTCTTACAGAGGACCCATGTTCCATTGCTGATACTCACAGAGTTGACAGCCATCCCCAGAACAAGTTCCAGAGGTTATGCCCCCTTCTGACCTTTGAGGGTACCAAGCACACACATGCAAGCAAAATACTGGTACACATTTTTAAAAATCTAAAAAGAAATAAAGTTTTTATCACAGTGCAGTACCATTTCTCACTCACTGTGGTAGAAGAAATGAGCACCTGGAATGGAAGAAAAGAAACCAAAGTTAACAAGTGCTGGTGAGGATGTGGAGAAATCAGAACCTTCACACACTGTTGTGGAGATGAAAGTGACTCAGCAGCTACAGGACAGCTTGGTGGTCCTCTAAAAGCAAAATAGAGAATCGTTACAAGATCCTACAATCCCACTCTTGGTGTATACTCAAACATGTTCATAACTAAAAAGGAAAAAACAAACAAACAAAAACAAAACAACAAAAAAAAAAAACAGCCCAAAGTCCACTAATGGTTAACTAGAGACAAAGGGTAGCAAACACAAATGATGGAGTGCTCTTCAGCCTAAGAATAAAGTTCTAACGCTTGCTACAATAAAGAGGAACCTCAAACAGCATGTTAAGAGGATACTATCAGGCACAAGAGACCACATGTCCTGTGATTCCATTATGCGAAATATCCAGAATAGGTAAATGCAGAGACAGGATACAAATTGGTTGTTTCCAGCTGCTCAGAGAGGAGAGGGGATGAGAAAAATCTCCCTAATAGATTCATGGTTTTCTCTGGAAGTTACAAAGTTGTTTGAAACGAGATAAAGATAGAAGTTGACAATATCATGAATATACTAACTGCAACTGAATTGGTCACTTTAAAATGATTAATCTGATGCTGAGTGAATTTCAATTTGCAGTCTTTTCTTCAATATGGTTTTTAAAGGCTATTTATCTAAATAAGAAATTTCATACCCTGTATCTATTGTTACAAACTGAACTCACCATATTGTCTGAATTCTATGCATCCATATGCACACATGTATGAATTATTTATATACACATTCATCATACTTCCTTCCAAAAACACTGAACAGAAATTCTGAGCTCTTATAATGATGTTACAGATTGTTTAATGCTATGATCTTTAAAGAAGCACATGTTAATTTTAAAATACGGAGGGGCAATGTTATTGAATAAGAATAGGCTATCAGGGATCCATGAGATGCAGAGTAAGTCTATAGGGCTTAATATATGGTAGAAATTATCATTTACATCAGGTGGGTAATCACAGAGCACAGAGATATCTACCAGGCAATTGCAGCACCCTCATCACACCGCTTATAACGGAAACCAAAGCAAACACTTAGTCGTCACTAAACGACTGTGCAGCCATTGTCTCTGATGACTCCTTGAAGAATGACACTTCTAGCAAATCATTCTCGGTTCTTCTGCAGGCTCTTTCCATGGTAACTGAGCCCCAAAAGCTAATAAATGCTTCCATCCTGCCCAGCTATCCTAGCTGACTTCCTACCAGTTAAAAGAAACTGAATTACTCAGCTTTGCCTTTATTTCTTCTCTAGTAACAACATTCTTCATTTCACATATGCTGGTGAATGGCTTCCTGTTTGGCTTGTAGAGGCCTGAAGGTTCAGCTCTCCTTGCTTCTACCTCTTTCTCCCATTTTCCAAAAGCAGTTTGACTGACTGAGAACCCAAGAGTTTAACAGGAGAGTTGAGGTTAGTGTCCATCAGACTGATCAGTTTGATCTATAGCCACAGATATATTTTATTTGCCCTTTTGTTGTTGTTTTTAACCATTTTATTGTCTTCGGTGATTGGTTTGCAACCTCTGATTACCTTCATGGAGCAATAATTCTCGTGCTTATCTTCACTGTTTAGATGAGCAGATGCCAGAATGAAGTGGATTAGTAAAAGCATGTGTGATGGGAAGACTGTGGAAGGATTATTTCTGCTGGTAGAAAGTCTCTGGGATGTGGAAGGAACGTGTTTCTGGACCTGTAAGTCCTGGACCTGTAAGAAGTGCAAAGCCTCATTCAAAGTTTCCAACAAAGAGAAGATTCATAAAGAAAATCAACTCAGGTGTTGTTTCAGAAAAACTGCGAGTCAAATGCACAGCCATTCATAGCAGGCCTTGCAGAAGGTAGTAAGTAAGCCAGAACACACAGAGGTAGTGGATATTAACTATTCTCGTACCCGTGAAGGAGAAGGCTCTGAGAAATTCTGGAGAGAGAATTCAGGAGCATGTGCAAGCTGAGCTTCAGAGGATGAGAGGTGAGCTCTCTTAATCTGAAATGAGCCCAGGCCTTATAAAGACAAGACAGAGGGAGTTGGTCCCCTCCATCACGAAGAAGACTGAGGATCACAGCTCTTACATTTTCCTAAAGAAAAACCTGGAGATGTTATCAAAGGCCCGGCTTAGTAGGTTCCAAACTCAAACAGATAAACCTACAGTTATTGACCTGGATATAGGTGCAGCTCAAATGAGCTCCACACAGAAGGATAGTGCGCGCCCTGTAAATGTCTGAGTGTGTGTATTTTCTGAAGCTGGTTGCCAGTGCTTTTGGGTTAAAAGCATGTCTGGGGATTTTTAGAAAAGACTGCATCCCTATCTAAGTCCTCCTTTGGGTGAAAGCTTTGTGTTGAATTGTAAAGTCCTGAGCCCTCGATTGATAACCTGACACACTGATTACTGTTTTTCTGTCTCCTCCTTTGAAAGGACACTAATCCAGCCTCAGGGGAAATAAACAGCCCTGGGATTAAAGAACAAAAGATGCTCCCTCCTCCACCTTGACCTAGATGTGCAGAAGAGGTCAGCGTGTGTCAGGCTGCTGCTGTGCATGTCTTAGCCAGCTGAGCAGAACACTGGCATGATTTGCCTGTCACCTCTCCAAAGCTCTAAGTGTTCACATGCCTTGGTCTCTCTATGGAATCTTTGCCCTGAAATAATACCTCACAGTTGTCCACATTAAATTGTGCTTTCCTCTGTCCAGCTTTAATCCCTCAAAAAAGAAAATGATAATAATAATAATCTCTCTGGTTCCAACACATGGGACCTAATTAGTTGCTCTATTGGCAAGTTCAGTTTACCAAGAAGAAGACTTAATGTTGTGTGGCTGGTATTAGTCCAGCATCATTTCCATGTGCAGGTTTTCAAGAATCTATAATAACTGCATTTTGAGAGTGCTAGGCAACATGAATATTGGTCTGTGTTGTCACTTGCAGCATCACAAATGCTCTGCTTTGATTTCATTGCTCAGGGAATCTTCGTTGGTATATGGAGTACTGCTACCACATAAAGAGGTAGGACTCAATGTAAGGCATGGTGATCTAAACTGGACATTGCCTTGGTGTTAACAAAACTCCTCACTTTCCATTATTTCTCTGGGTTAACAATGCCAGGCTATATTCCTCTCATGTGATGTCTTCAAAGAATTAGTTAAACTTAAAGAACAAGCGAGATCTGTGTGATTTGCTTGCTCCAAAGAGTGTTGGCCTTAGAGGACGGATGAGGCTGCCCCACAAAGGAACATGACACTCCACCCCACTCTTCACACAGCATGTGTACCGTTTTGTTTTTCACAGGCAGGGCAGGTTTAGATTAGAGCCGAACAAACACAGTGTGTGCCATGACCCCTGAGTGTTATTATGGTGGCTGGGACAGCAGCCATCAGCCTCAGCATTCTGAAGAACTAAGATCTATATAGATAGCACAAGGGCAGCAATGTGCATTTTAAAAAATTAGAAGACTTTGAGGTCAGTAAATGATACGAAAGGCAGTCAATAAAGTGAGCCTTGTGGTACATGCCTGAAATCCTAATACTTGGAGGCAGATGTATAAGGAGTCCCTGAAGTTCAAGGAGCTGCTGGGTTGCATCTCAAAAAGAAAGAAAGCAAGAAAAATTAAAAAAAGAAAGGAGGGAGGGAAAAGAAAAAGTGGAAGGCAGAAAAGAAAGGAAAGGAAAAATTGAAAGTTATGTAGATGTCCTGTTTAGAGATGAACATTTAGAGTCACTTATCCTCAGGATTTTGACAAGTTATGAGGCTTTGCCTTAACTAAAGCCTGCTTCCAAAAGCAGCTTCTTTGACAAAGATTGAAAGGAGTACCAGTATATGGGTATAAATATAAATATTTAAAAGGTAGAAGGCAACCTAACAATATTTAGCAAAACAACAGTGTAAGTTCCTCCCTAGGACCTATGATTTTTTTTTTTCCAGGCATGGGCTTTTGACTGTGTTTACAACATGATGCCTAAATCTCCGCCTGTGAGGTAGGTTTCAAATCTAATCAGAAGGCCATCAATTATCTCCTGTGACATTCATGTCGCTATTGCACCAAGTGCACAGTATTGCCTAGCATGTTGGTATGCAGTATCTACTGCTGGTAAGACCATTGGTGATTCTTCTTCTCTAGTGATCTACATAGTACCTCTCGATACTATGAAAGCCAGAAACGAGGAAGTTTTCAGATGACATGAGGTTTAATTTCTCTTGTGTCCTACAACCAAAGTATGTTGTGTTTAATAGTCAAGGTTTTTAGAGGAAGAAAATTGGTTGAATGAAGACAGACACAAACACACACACATCTATCTATCATTTATCTATATAGATTTATTATTTATTAAGCAGGCTTATGAAATACAGTTTAAATAGTCCAACACCAAAGCCCAAGAGCCCAGTAATTGTTCAGTCCATGAGGCAGGCTACCTCAACAGTCAAATCTGGCACTAAGAGTTTGGAAGGTTCCTGGGGAACCACTGGCTCTCAGTCCACATTGGAAGTCCATAAAAGCTGATTCTAATATCACTGAAAGAATCAACAGCAACTACAGGATAAATTAACTTGACAACAAAAGGTAAGCCAGGTAATAATTCCTTCTTCCATTTCTTTTTTTTTCTTTTTTTTGAACCTATAATGCTATTAAAAGGTGCTGCAAACATGTGGGGGTAAATCTTCTCATTCCAATTAAGATAATCAGGAGAATAACCATAGATACATCCACAGGCCAACCTACACTAGAAAATTCCTCAGTGAGGCTCCCTATTAAAGGGATTCTAAATTGTGAGGATGATAACTTCCACCCATGCAGGGCACCTCTGTTTAAACTCTTACTTTTCATTATGTTTTCAATTAGCTTACAAAGTAGTGGCTTTTCAAACAGCTTCCCGTAATCCTTGGTTTTGGTTAAGCATCTTTCCTATCCCTCTCTTAGCCTATATGCTATCCATCATCTATCTGTCTGTCTGTCTATCTTTCATCAGAGGTGCTGTGGCTACACTTGGTCCTGTGAGCTATTTGGGAATGTTGTGGAACCCTTAAGAGACAGTGGGGCCTGGCTGAAAGAAGAGAGTCAGTTAGGGTGGGCCTTGAGGTTTTATAGCCTGGCTCACTTGCTGTTCTTTCTCTTCCTGACCGTGGATGCCACGGGACTGTGTGGCTCCTCTTGCTGCTGCCATGCTTTCCTCACAATGAGAATGGTTTGCTTGAACTGTAAGCCAGAATAAATTCTTTGCCCTTTAACTTGATTTAGGTGGTCATTTTGTTGCCATCACGGAAAAAGTAACTAATAAAAGAGGCAACAATGAAAGTCACACTAGGAGAGCATAGGAGTCAAACTTCTGTTGGCAGTCATCCATCATGTATACTAAACCCCACATTCTAGAGAGGAAACTGAGAAGAGGAGACATTATCAAAGTTCTTGGTATCTGCAGAAAGTTAGGAGGTTAATTATGTCTTACTATTAGGAAAAGGGTTTATGCTTCTTTTTCCGTCCTAGGCAGAGTGAAAACTGAGACTGATATGGTGACAGAATTATCCATGTGCGTTCTACAGGGCCAAGGTAGACACAGCAGCATATATTAGGTGGTTTTGTCTTCACTGTATAGAGGGAAAGGCTGTAGCTCTCACGGTCCAGTGTTCAGAAGCTGGAGGGTGAACCCAGAGCTGAAGCCCCTCTGTCAGACCTTCTCTTCACAGCCTTGCTTTTGCTGTTGATTCTTCACCCTGTTTCTCAAAAACTCTTAAGTTTATATTAGAGCTTGAGCTTTACTATAATCTTACACCTTTCATCATCCATGCTTCAATGTCTTACGTTGATAGCTCTGATCATTTTGTTTTCAAACCAGTTGTGTTCCTCTATTTTTTTCATTCCTACCTTTTATAAAATAGTACTTGAAGCATTAAGCCCCCGATTGTAACCCTTTCTTTTTCCAGATCTTCTTAGTTATCTGCAAGTCATTTTAAAGATTTTTGGCTTTGTGTTCATTTTCAACCCTGTATTATCATTTTTAAAATTTCCCTTGATCTCCTGCTTTCCTTTTGTGTGTTTTAGTTGGTATCTTGATTTTTCTTATGCTCTGTTTTCAGTAAACAGAATGGTATCCTGGAGGGAGACACCATACAGGGAGACCCCATCTCCCGAAGGGAATTAGAGGTCTTCTCACACCCAACATCCTATACACGTCTTCCATTTCTCTCAATGGATTTCTTAGCTGGGTTGAAGAACGGTTTGGAAAGAATCTTCCTCCAGGAAACTTGGGAAATGACTTATGGGCAGAATTTCCTGAGTTCTGCTGTGCAGACACCCTGTTTTGTTTTACTGAGTATTACATACAGTTCACACTGCCTCTGCATGTTTGGAAAAGTTGTGTGTTTTGAAATAAACACTCCCCAAAGTTTACAGCATTGATCTGTGACCAAATCGTTCATCCAGTGTTCTTCTCTGGACAAACTGAATAAGGAACAGAGAGACATGTCCCAAGAAGTTCTTGGCCCTCCCTCAGTAAGAAGCCTGGTTGACAGTGTAGAGGGGGCAGGAGGGGCAGGAGTCTGCTAGCTATATTTGTTTTTTTTTTTTCTTTCCTTCCTGGAGGGACTTATGGGAAGAAACAATCTGAATATGCATATCACAACTTCACCTTTTTCCCTGTCATTAGAACCAGGAGATGCTATCTATAGCAGAGGTGACTAAAGATCTATAATGGGACCAGATGAAATAGATAAATAGATATAGATTAGGTAGAGATACAGATAGATAGAAATAGAGATGAAGATAGAGATAGATATCCCATCTAGGTCATTTTTTTTTCAAGCCACTGGGTCTCCGCCCTCCCTAGCCCCTGCCAGAGGCTGTTGTCCATGGGTCCTTTCTCATTCTGAGGTGACAGATCTCCCAATCACTACCTCCCAGTCTCCTGAACTCTACAATGTGTATGGTTGTGGGGAGAGAGATTAATTCTCTGCTAGAGAATTCAAGGGCAAACAGGATGATTGAATCCCTTAACAAGCTCACACTAGCACCACCTTCTTGTCTTCTAAGTCAGTAGACCAGTGACATACCCAACTCGAGGGATACTATTTTTCTTTTAGTTTGACAACACATCAAAATGGAATCCTCCCTAGCAGCAGCTGGTTGAATTTGAGTATCCTTTACTCACAGACTTTGGCTGCTTGTAGGTGCAAGCAGGCTACACAGTGTGTGAGGTTTAATGCCTGTCTTTTGATACTCTTATACTGTAGCTGGTAGTACAAGAACTATGACTAAAATAGTGCAAGTCACAGGTCTTGCCTCCTCAGACACATCTACTCTCTTCTTATTTCACTAAAGAACTACCCTCTCTCAGGTCATGTTTCCAGATGACTTTATTTCAAGGTAACCTGATCCTCCCTGGATGATCTCTCTTCCTTACTGGGTTTCCAGTCTTTCTTGGCCTTTACTTTTGTCTTTTGCAATTTCTTCTTATTCTACTTCTTTCATTAGAGAGCAGGCTATTGAAGAAGAGAAACTGTGATGAGTGACTTGCTTTATTGCCAGAAAGAATGTACAGAGATGCTTTAAATGTTTTTTTTATTAATTTATTTGTTTAATCACTTTACAGCCTGATTCAGGCCCTTTCCTCCTCTCCTCCCAGCCCTACCCTCTCTCTCCATTCCTCCCTCCTCTTCTCAGAGAAGGGGAAGTCCTCAAGGGGTACCAACCAGCCCTGACATATCGAGTCACAGCAGGACTAAGTGCATCCTCTCCTGTTTGACAAATCTTTAATTAATGATTCAGTGCACAACCAAAAGAATATATGCTACATGCTAAAAGCATAAAAGCAGACTCTGAAGGGATTTAGGAGGAAATGCTTCGTGGCCATACAGTAGAACCGTGAACCTTGTGACCCAGGAATAACTGGACGACCCTCGCTACCTAGTTCATGCACTTCCACATTTTTTTCAGTGTCACATTGTCATGGGAGGTATGGGGAGCCTTGACCTTATGAAGTTGATGTGGACTCACTAACGTCCTTCTGAAGGTGGCGGTGCTCCAGTTCTCTCTGTTTCTCTCTTTCTGTTTGTCTCTGTCTTTGCCTCTCTGCCTCTCTGTCTCTGTCTTTGTCTCTCCGTCTGTCTCTCTCTTTCTGCATGTCTGTGTGTCAGCGTGACATTAATAGTAGGACAAGTTGACTGCTTTCAGCCAATCTCTATTGCTGTTTCTTTAAAGCAACTTCAGGCAGCTGCCTATGAGCAATAGACAGGAGGAAATTATCAAAATTCCGCAGCTTACGTTTTTGTGAGGGAGCCCTGACATTCATACAGATATACGTGTGAAAATATTGAGTATAAGTGACATGGAGAAGCCTTCATGAACAAGCACAGTATAACAGAGAAACAATAAAAACCACCAGCGGGCAGCTAGTTCAGACTGAATAAGCAGACCAGACAGAAGAGAATGAGAGAACTGCCTAGAGATAACAGGACTCAGCAAACCACAAAACATTCTGTGCATATTCCTTTTTATCATCAGCTGTACTATAAGATCCCAGAAGGCAGGGCTTCAAACACTTACCCCATTATTAGATTCCTTGGAATCTAATATAAACAGGCACTTCTTAGTTTGGGTGTTGGATGTCCCGTAGAAGCCAGCATAGATGGCTTCATCTCCAGAGTGTTGCTACTGGGAGGTGACGGAACTTTTAAAGGAAAAGGCACTGTGGGAGGTCAGTCCCTGTGCTGTGGAGGACACGCTCTTGAAGGGAAATTTGCAACTGCAGGGCTATTCTCTTCCTCTCTTCTAGCCATGAGGCTAGAAGTTTGTTTCACTGTGTGTTCTTCGCCATTTCTAGCTGCCATCACCCTCACCACTGGCCAGTCATAAACAGAAAACTAAAACCACAATCTGGCATAAACCTTTTCTCTTGATAAATCAATTCCTTCAAGCATTTCATGATAATGAAAGAAATCTGTCTAGCATAGGCATACAATATGCTTACCTCTGAAAAGAATCTGTTTGTGAATTTTCCACATGGAAAAGGTACAAGAAGAGCATCTGGTGGGCTTCGGGCTGAAGAAGACCGCAGGCACAGTCCTAAGTAGAAGGACGGTCTTTATTATGTGTGTGGTGAAAAGGACTGAACCAAGACGTCTTGCAGGTCAAGCAGTTGCTCTAACACTGAACTGTCCCCTCAACCCAAGATCTGGGCTTTGAAGAAGGGTGGACATTGTGGTTCTATGGGTGTAGAGACGAAAGCACAGAGGAAAGGCAACCATATGGTTTACGTCACAGACTCATCTCCAGGGACCTTGGAGGGTCATTCAGTAGAAGGTGATAGGCTGAAAGCACCACACATGGCTCTATTCCTGGCTGCTGGACCTTGGGAAAAATCATTTTACTTCCACCTTAGCTTATTCTACCTAATTGGCCTATGATTTTTTCAATAGTACCTTGAGAAGAAAATGTGCAATGGATGACATGAATTAATGATATGCTAAATTATACTCTTGATGGCAATAATAGCTGAGATTTGTACATTGCTTTATACTTTGCGAAGTGTTTTTGCATGCATTATTTAATTTGATCCCTACCAAAGCCACTGAGAGAAATAGAATTAATTTATTCATATTTTATGAATAAGGAAACAGAGAGTTAGAGCCTTGTCCTGAGGCTGGCAGAGGAGTCCACAGCACAGCAAAAACTGGGCCCCCCACTTTTGTGTTCTTGCCTTCTTTGCTATGTGGGCCCATTTACTTACCATCAGCTCTGAATTTTGCTATATTCAAGACAAGACGAGGGTTTCTATTATACAGTTATTATTGCCCAGGACATTCTTTAGTATGCAGCTTAGTCCTTCATCTTATAGTAATGATCAGTCGTCCACCATATGCAAGCATAAGGACAGGCACAGGGATGAACACCACAGGTCTTTATGAAGAACACGGTGTGAAGAAGCAAGAACAGTCCTATACAACAGAGTGTCCTGTGATGGTCATTCTCAGTTGCCAACTTGATGAGATCCAGAGTCGCATGGTACCATTCTCCAAGTTGTCGAGTCCCAAACTGGATAAGAAGGAGAAAGTGAACTGAGAACAAGTGCCACCATGTTCTGATTCCTGAGTGTAGATGTGAAGGGAGCAGCTGCTTCAAGGCATTGGCGCCCCAACACCCCCGGGCTATAACTTTGATCTACGAGCAGAAGTAAATCTGCTCCCTTTATCAGGCTTTCTTACCACAGCACCAGGAAAAGAAACCAAGACATGCCAAGTCCTATCTCTGAAACATGGAATAGTGTGGAATCTTAAGCACCTGGGGCTGTTTCGTCTGGGGCCAGTACCATGTCATTCTGTTCACATATCTAACCTCTGACAAGCAGGCCAAAGACTATACTAGGCCAAGGCTCCAGCTCCATGCTGCCACACCCACAGAATAAGGACACAGCTTTCCCTACCAGCATCTATGGTGACTTAACTTTCATTTTCTGCCTGCTCATTTATTCTGTGCTGCATGTTTTCTACACATCTTCTGCAGAAGCACTCTGACGGACACACAATCTTATCAAACGAGGACCATGGACAACATTTGTTATTCATTTGCAGCACTAGATCTGAACATGGTAGGCAGTCAATAAACATTTGTTTGATTGATTAAGATTCCCAGATGGAGAATCCACATGGCTGGGAGGTACCAAGATGAATCTCCTACAATCCCCTCCTTTAAAAAAAGGAAAGCAAATTCAAAAGCACTTTCAGCACTTCCTTAGTGTGTTTTCATATGATAAACATAGTCAGTCTTCAGGCTCATGCTTTATCCCCTCAGTCACAGTGTCTTAGGGCTTTAGGAAAAGTGTGTGCCAAGTATGTCTGCTCACTGTTCTTGGGGAAAACAACAATTTGAGTCTTTAGAGGGTTTTGTGTGTGTGTGTGTGTGTGTGTGCAATATGTGTAGGTCCAACTAGTGAAAGAGCTAAGAAGTAATTTTAAAAAAAGATAAACATTCATTGTCGTTATTTTTACCTGCATCCTGTTTCTGGCTGTATTGCTTCCTTCTGAAGGAGACTTGGCACATATGTTGCTTGTAAGTGCCAGCTTTCCCATCTGTAAAACAATCCCCTCCTTGATCCTCCACTCACCGGGGTGTTTGGAAACCTAAGTCGATAAGGTCTGTACTGTGGGTGCTGGTTCTGGACAAAACAGCATTGCACAAATAAAGGCAGCTCCTCCTATTTATAGTGTGCACAGTATCAGAAGCCTGTTTCCTGCCCTGTACCCTTTCTTGTCACTCCTAACTCCCAAATCTCTGCTCTGCTTGCACCCAGAAGCACAATGGTTCAGATCTACCTGTAGTTGGATTAATTGCCCAGACCCCTGTGAAATCTCATCTAGTTTTGCCAGCCTGCCTGTCTTACAGGGCTTTTGCAAGCTCCTCTCTCTATTGAGAAAAAGACATCACTCAGAATGGCAATTCGCGGGTTCTTTTATTAGGTCAGCCTTTTCCTGAAGGGTCTCCTTGTCCCTTAAGCCATCTCCTCATCTGAAACTCACTTCACACTGTGATAGTTGGATGCAGGGACTCTCTTGCTCAGTTGCCTTGGCAACAGTTTCTGTTTGCTGGGAGTGAAGTTTACTGTTTGGTTGTCATTGTTTTCCCGAGAGCGGAAAGTAAACTCTGAGGATGAGGCAAAACAAAGGCAAGGAACAATCCAGAGTGACTGGAGAAGAAAGGGAGAGCTAGCATAGGAGATCTCGGTTGGGTCTTTGGAGCCTACAAAACTATTACATACGTTAAGAACGCTCTTAAAAGTCAGATACATTTCCCATAATGATTTATAGGGAAATAAAGACATTAGTACGACAAATCACTGCCTGTGAATGACACAGGACCTGAGGGTGTCACAGACTGCCAGTATATTCTTAGGTTAGGCCAAATAGCTCCACCCAGACTATTTCCTTATCCTCAGTGAGCATAGATGTTATGTGTTCATTGACATTTTCTGAGGATTCACAGCACATTCTGGAACAAACTATCTCAGGGTACCTGCGGTACATATGTGATATCAAATGTACCCTTAAAGTGTAAACATGATCCAAATGGCTTTGTGTAATCATAGTATCCTTTTTTCTTTTCATTTATTCTTTTGAGTTTGAAAGATAAGAATGTTCTAACCTCTTTCAACTTCTAGGCCACAACTCCTACACCTGTAGCTGTTTATTCTTTGTGTTGCATCCTCCTATAACTCTTACATCACAGTAAGAGAATGCAGTGGGATGGCTTTGTTTGCACATCAGAAACATTTTTTTTAAAAGTATTGGTCATAGTTTTTCATTGCCACTTTGTTCATCAACTCTTTTTGGTCACTAATAATCCTTTTTAATGCTGTGATCAGCACTAGTGCTCACTAGTGAAGAAAGAAATAGACCATCTCTGCCTTTGTACATGCTGGCTTCCCTTTGTCCTGTGGTCAATATGGTGTTCGCAGGAGTGCTTCTACTATTAGCAGAAACTAGATGGAGGCTACAGAGTTGCCTCCTCCACAATTTACTATAAATTACACTCCTGTCTTTGGAAACCATTATATTCAATCACTCATTTAAAGTACTGGCTTCCCTTTTAAGCACTCCTTGAGGTAGCCACCACCTGCCATTGGTCCCTCAGCTCTCCCTTGTGATCGAGCGGCAGCTTTACTTCCAGAACATTCTTCAAATCTACCCACCCACATCTCTCACCCGTCTCACTCTATAATGGTCTCTTAGCTGTTCTTCCCACATCCATCCTTTCCCCCACTTCCAATCCATTCTCCACATAGCTGACAGAATGATCTTTTAAAAATGCAAATTGGATAATGCCTTCCCCACTTAACACACTCCAAAGGCTACTCTGCACTTGGATTGAAATCATAACTCTCCACCCTCCCCGGTAAATCCCCGACAGGCTCTAACCACCTCCCACTTCCCTGTAGCACCTTCTTGACATCACAGGGACAGAATGTTTCCTTATTCCTGTGACTGCACCAAATGCCACAAGCGCACTAAGAACTAAGCTCTTTGACAACCACACTTTTGTCCAATTTGTTCACTCTTTCTTACAAAAGTTTCTTGTAGAGTAAGCATTTGTAATCGTCGATTAAATTTTTAAAAATAATCAGGGGTTGTGGATACGGTGTTAGAGCACTTATATAGCTTGTGCAACGTCCTGGGTTCAATTTGCAGAGCAGACAAAAAGTAGTTAACATCCTCTACCTCCCGGATGACAAGTTATTTATACTATAAAGGTCTCCACTGTACATAATATTTTAAGAGTTTGTTTAGAATCTTTTGAGGTTGTGGAAGTTTTTCTCTCCCTTCATAACCACTCATTGGATTTGGTTCTGTCTCGTGACATTGACCTATCTTCTACTTGCATAAACTCTTCAGTGTTACATGGCACTCTTACATCTCATCGCTTCTGCTTCCAGGCAAAAAACACTCACAATTCGTTTAGCCATTTGACCTATGCTGGTTTTCAAACAGTTCTCTCTTTTGCTTTCTTTCCTCCTAAGAAAAATTAACTGTTTATCTAATTTCCTCTTAAAACATAGTGATTGGTTTAGTTATATATCACAGCCAGCTGGGGAAGACAGGATGAGTCAATTAACAAAAAAACACTTGGCTGGTGAAAGGGAAACTTGATCCAATGTTATAAAATGTTCATTGACCACTTATATGAAGCTAGTTTAATGTCTGACCAATTAAACCTAATTTAAGGCTCTTTTCAGCCAAGAACACCTTCCACTGGCTTATATGCAATGTACATTTACATATTAGTGCAAAGAGTTTGCAATGGCTTCTGTGTTCTTAACTGTTCCTAGTGTGTGCTGGTGCTTGATAAATATGGTATCAAAATAATTATAATAAAATTATGCAAAAATCTAAGATCAGGTAATTAATGAAGAAGTATTTGAACTGTCAGTCGTGCCGTGAGCCCTAAAGGGAAAAATAATAACCTGACAATATAAGTGAAATATGAGATCAACCAATTAATTAGCAGAATAATTTAATCTGATGCTCTGAAAGTAGGCCAATTAAAATGCACTGTTACTATTTAACATTGATTAAGCAAGGTGCTAGATTCTGAACACAGTTTGAAAATAGACCTCATCCCTGCCCTCAGGGAACTTAAAGCTAATTCGAGCAGCTGCATATAAAAGGACAAAGGAAGAGAAAATGTGGTGTTTCCTGGGGCTCCTTTCGGAGGGCTAGAATAGACAAGGAAAAGAGTGTTCCTACCACTGCTTTCTTCCAACTTTTTCAGCTCCTTTGTGAGCCTTGTCTCTCTCAACTTTAGTGGAGGAGGAGAAGGTCAGGTTAGGGCAGAAGAAATGATCAGAAAAAGAAGAAAACTTTCCCCAAATATGAACTTTTCTACATTTGATCTTGATGGGAAGAAAAATCTCAGTTTCCATTCCAGTGTCTTTAATAATGTGTTAGGAATAATTCATCAGTTGCAAATGAAACAACAATAACAATAATAAATATAAAACCAACCAACGCTGTCTTGCTTTCCAGCACACTTAGGGGAATGCCTGAACCCACTCTCAGACTTGATGATGATGTAAGGATAAATCTTAAAGCAGCCCATTAGCTGCTCATTTGAAGGAATTCTGACCTCTGACATAAATAATTGTAATTTAAATGTAGCTATAATGTGCAAAATGTTCCTCATTCTCTCACCAGCTTTCTTCCTGTGAGTTAATTAAGTCACTTGTGGTCTCTGTTTCATCGTCTGGGGTCTCAGTGCTTCCTGGCTTTTTAATCAATGTGCCGATGTCATAATTCTGTCTCTGAAAATGGCCCATGTTCACTAGAGAAACCTCCCTCTTTCTTCTGGATTTGGTGGAAATTCTCAGGGTAACCTTTGAGCTTCCCAGCTAGAAGTTGAACTAGGGTGCGTTGACATTTTCTTCATATGCTCTTCATAGAGAGCCTTGGAGCTCACAGAGTAGATGCCAGGGAGAACTATTCCTCATAGGCACCAGGCCATTTCTCAGGAAACTCTCTCAAGCCTTAGCACATACAAGGATCATGCTTTTTTTAGCACACTTGGTGACATAAAAGGCCAAATTAAGAGCTACAGAGATGTCTCAGCATTTAAGACCACCTGCTGCTCTTGACAAGGACCCAGATTTGGTTTCCAGCACCCACATGGGGGCTTACAACTGTCTATAACTGAAGCTCCACGGGATCTGATGTCCTTTTCTGGACTCCGCCAGCACCAGGCAAGGTCAAATGCATACACACACATTCAAGAAAATACTCGCATACATAAAATGAACATAAACTTTTTAAGAGAATAAAACACATGTTCATTTGTCAAAATATGTTGTGAGATGTACTGACACACTAAACTAAAGCTGGGCGTGGCAGTGCACATACTGTGATCAGGGTACTAGGGAAGTTGAAGCATGAGGATCCTGAGTTTGAGGCTAGTCTGAGCTACACAGTGAGAGCCTGTCTCACAAAACTAAAGGAGACAAAATAAAATCCAACTTCTGCTAATAATAAAATGCTAAATTGTGTGTAGGCTCAAAACAGTGTTAAACTTGTCTCCTAAAACTATAGCTTATTGCAAAGCAATGTTCAATAACATTTGCCCTCTATGTGTTCATGATTGTAAATTCAGAAATGTATTTGTCTAAAACCAATCACACTTCCTATGACTTGACATGTGACTTAATAATGACACTCATAAAAACAAAGAGTACAGTAGTTTTCTTTTTCCATGGAGGATGTCTTCCTTCTCAGGCCCCTAGCGGATTTTCAAAACCATATTCTAAGTACGCTACAGTGCTGTGCTTTCCCTATACATCTTGCAGCATGGACACATTGTACAAAAAGAGTTCCTCTGTCCTTCTATGGTTTATGCCCCAATATAGCTGTTTGCAACTTATCTCTTGTGTTTGGTCATCAGCAAGTAAACTAAGAGTTGAACACAAGCATTCCAATAAACCATAATAATAGATCTTATTACCATAATTGAGAATATGTGGCTGAGAGGGAGGAACCCATATAGTGGGATGTGGTGGACAAAGGGATGAATTGTGTCCTAGACAGATAAAGAGGAATGATGTGAACTTTGTGTTGGTCGTAACAACTCTAAATTGAAAACATATTGTTTATTTTACAAATGTTCCATTTAATATTTTCAGACCTTGTTTGACCATGCACACATAAAACCATGCATGAGTAAAGAGCACTGTTGTGATTGAGCTCTTTCTAAAGCTGCATTTTCCCCATGTGCATTATTTCCTTTTGTTGTTGTGAGCAAACACCAGACTTAAGGGAGGCCCAGTTTACTTTGGCTTACAGTTTGAGGGGATACAGTCTTTTGCAGAGGAAAAGGCACAGCAGCAAGGGGGTAAAACAGCTGGCTACGCGTCACCTAAAAATCAGGAAGCAGAGAACAATGAATACTGGTGTTTAGATGGCTTTGTCCTCTCTTTTAATTAATCATGTGTAATCACATGTGAAGATGTGCACATGTGTGTACAGGAACACGCAGAGAACAGAGGTAGATATTAGGAGTCTTTATTCTCTGTCTTATCTGCTGACACAGGATCTCTCATTAGCCAGACCAGCTGGCCACCAAGTCTTAGAAATCCCACTGTCTCTAACTACCCAGCACTGAGAATACAGGGATTTGCTGCCATGCTCAGCTTTTTATGTGCACTCAGCTCTTCATGCTTGCACGGCAGGCACATTACCGGCTTCCCCATCTCCTCAGTCTGCTTTGGTTTTTTTTATTCAGTCTGTGACCACAGCCAATGGAATGTTTCCACCCCCATTCAGCATCGATCTCCTTTCCAGGGATGCATTTCATAGGTGATTCTAATGCTGTCAAGTTCACAGTGAAAACTACCCATCACACCAGGTCTTATTTCATGAAGGCCTCACAATCTACAGGGTAGGTCGTAAATCCGCACTTTATAGAGATAAAATTGAGCCTGAAAAATTAAGTAACAAGATAATTGGCTCATGTCTACCTGGTATGAGGTTGCTGGTATGGTTCCTCCATGCTCTGCTTAGTGATAATGTCAGGGTATAAAAGGTTACAGCGGTTGTTTGGACATATCTTTCTAAAGTCACCTTAGTTCACACGGCCCTTGAGTACACTGGCTTTATCTTTTTTTTTCACATATTGTGTACATTTATGATATAAGAAATTGTTGAAACTAGGGGGTCTTAGTATTTCCATGGTGACCACTCTGTCTTTGTTCACATCTGCACTGCTGTAATCGCCTAATTAACTTGGTTTACTTATTTGTCATTTTGCGTTACTTTCCTCGTCAACTTCATCAGAGTGACAATCCTCACTTCTGCTGGGAAAGAAGAAATAGAGGGAAAAAATGGGAGTAGGTTTTTTTTTTTTTTTTTGACAGTTGCAATGTATCACTTTCTTTGTCCTGAGGGCTAAAACAATATTTGAAATTGCGGCAAATTAGGATCCCTGGTCCAAATCCATCTTCTCTTTAGAGCTTTCTCCTCTTTCTTAGAATTCCACGAGGTTTCTCATCATTTAGTGTTGCTAAGACAACGCCCAGCTCCTTCAAGTAAAGTGTGCAGCAGCCTCTCTTGAACTCAGGTCCTAGGCCAGCAACTGTGAACCAAATAGCATCTGGGAAAGTTGTGTTGGTTAATTTTTTATCTGCCAACTCTGATTTTAATATTTACTACTTGATTGGAAGGCCTAAGGCACAAATGACAAGGAACATGAGAGTAACTTTCTGTGTCCCTTTGGCTAGAATGATGATATTGTTTCGGAGGTGTTAGTGAGAAAGCAGTTTTGGACCTTTTCCCCTGGGCCTAACCTGGGTTTCTTTGGCCATTTTAACCTGGAATATCCTAGGGATTGAAGACATGTCATACTTAATTATCATTTTACAGCTGGTTACCCACAGAGTCAGGCCAGAAACCTGTACTTCTGATTCCTTTCTCTTGTCCTTCTCTCTCCTTACTCTTTCTCTAACGAAATGACTAAGCTCAATGAAATGACTGTAAAAAGCAATGGTTTTCTAACTCTACCTTTTCCTAAACTAAACACCAGAGAAATGTCTAGAACAGCTGGCACAACTATCAATACAGCAGATGATAGGCAGCAGGAAAGGAGAGTACAACTGGGTTGAGGAAGAACCCCGTGCATGGTGCTGACTCTGTGGGTACACTCCTCCAATGTCTAGAGAGTGTTGTAGTCAGTGAAGCAGAGCAACATGGGAATTACTTCAATTATACAAATCGATGACCCAGTTAAGAATCTCCTTTTGTACACGGAATTCCAGCGTTCACAAGGGGTGTCAGTTATTTAAATGGCCAGATTTCACCTGGTCTCATTAACGTTTCTTCTTAAAATGCATATCCACCCAACTAATGCAGCAGCTTGCTCTGCAAATGGAACTTCCTCCGAATGTGTAAGTGCCCCTAAGTAGTTTAAAAAGTTTAAAAACCGCAATGAGCACCTCACATATTACCTGTTGATTGTTAATAGAAGTTCTGAAAAAAAGAATAGAAGTCGGCAGAGAGGACCATTAAAATGCAGATGGGGCAATTTACTGACTGCTGTCTGACTCTGTCTGTCATTCATTGTGATTGCTGTCCTCCAGTGAAGTCCAATGGGGTTGGAAAAGGCTGCACAGTATTCTGAATCTCTTTTTCTGTGTGTGCATGTCTGTGGTCGTAGGGGAGGCACAGACTCTAAGCCATATATCTTTATCACCAGACCAATATATGAGGTTGAATGACGCTTTCAAATAAATAAGGCTTCGTTATTCAAAAACTACACTTGACCATCTATTTATGCCTTGATATGGTCTTTTGTGCCTGCCTCTCTGTTTGCAGTATTTATCCACCCCCTTCATAGATTTTTCATAAATGCAATTTCATGAATAAAATTTAAAAATAGCACAAAGGAGGTTGAATGCCAAGGAAGGCAATTGTTTCTACTTCTCTTATCTTAGAGACATGTTAATAAAACACTTGTGAGCTTCTTCATCCTAAATGACCAGTGAGAAATGTGCATATGTAATGAAATTGATTTGATGTCGTATAGGTAATATAAAATGACCATACCACTAGTATAGTGAAATGCATATAGTTTAAATAAATATGTGTGTGCATATACTTAACATATATGATACTTTTTATTTAAATGTACATTATCTGGAAAACTTAGCTACATGTTATAGAAAATTGGATGTTAACTTTTAAAAGGCCTATAATGGTAGTGCCTATGGTTTATTTCAGAAAGTTAATTTTATCCACAGACTGTGGTAATTTTAACAAGAATATCCTAATAACACTCAGATGCTCACAGACAACTTCCATGTATTGAAAATTGGGTCTGAAATAGGATTCTGGACTGTCATTTTCATAAATTAGATGAATGCTATGCATGTAGTTCCATTTTTAATAATTTTAAAATCTGAAATGAATAATAAGACCCCACTGATTTTTTTCCCCAAGGAAAAGACATTACTTATCTTCATCAGACTGCTTCATCACTCCAGCCCTTGGGCTTCATCCATGCATTGTATCTTAGCCTCAGCCATATTGCTGTCCTTTCTTATTACGTGTTCCAACGACAACAAAACTAAGCATATAGATGGGAGACAGGCTGGAAGTTGCCATATGAAAACATTTAGTTGCCTGGCAAATCTCATCTTATTTTTGAAAGCATTATAAGTGCTCTTAATAACATGCAGAAAGCTTGCTCTTATGCATCTGTTTATTAATAAATATTTAAGCTTTGAATGAAGGTTAAATGCTTATTTGTGGGGTTTGAGCTGAGATCATAGAACTGCTAAGGTAGGAGATGAATAATTTGTCTTCTACACGGTCAAGAATATGAAAGCAGACCTGCCTCCGTCAGTCACTATGCAAATCAAAGAATAATGGTTTTAAAGGGAAAAATACATCTGGAGGAAGACTTTTATAACAGGTTAACTTTGAAGTCTTTGCCTCAACTTCATAGGTGCTTATTTCATTAACTAAAGTAGCCAGAGGTCCTGAAAACTATATACACAGTATTATCACCTCCAAATTCCTTGGGTAGCCTTCTCTCGGGAAAATGGGCACGTGTACTGACACATGTACTGTTGGATGTGTGGCCTCAAACAACATAAAACAAATTTCTATATTATGTGCATATACAATGTACATACTACCCACATGAAATCAAACTCATAGCTGATTTGAATTATACTTGATTATTCAATACAATTACTCCTATAGATTTTAAACTCCTATAGATTTTTAAAAAAAATATTTTAAAGACATGTTCCTTTTTTATTTTATTTTATATTTTAAAGATTTATTTATTTATTATTTTGCTAGATCTCATGATAGATGGCTATTAGCCACCATGTGGTTGCTGGGAATTGAACTCAGGACCTTTGGAAGAGCAGCCAGTGCTCTTAACCTCTGAGCCAACTCTCCAGCCCTGTACATTTTTATTTTTATAGTGTTTCCTCCTTTCTTATTTTGGAAGATCATTTATTTTCTTAAGATGTCAAATAGTTTTGGGGACCTATGGAGAGTCTCAGGATCCTGTTAGGTGACTTGTCAGGCATTAGCAGGCTGGGAGACTGTGGGAAATATACTTTTCCCTCAAAAGCAGCTTTGGACCCCACTTCCATTTTCCCTGGTAACACACTAATCTTAAGGAAAGAGGAGGAACCACAATTTCCATTTCTTGAGTGAAAGAGGATGTTAAAGGATAGAAGAAGGATCACATTATTTTCTTTTTAGGATTTCACACAATGCATAAAGGGGAGGAAGGTGAAGGTGGTAAGAGCTTTGTTAAAAACCTCAGAGGCAAGAATTGCCTCCTGGTAAATCATGGCTGTTTTATACATTATATATTTTTCCCTTCAGTTCTTTTAATCTACTTTGTTACAACATTTTTGGTTCAAAGAATGGGATGTGCATTGTAACTCTGGCCCTAGGAGGAGACATGGCATTCTAAACTGCCCAAAATATTGTGTAAGATTACAAAAATATGCTATTATACCTTCCCCTAAGGCTTAGCGCAAAGGGAGCTGTCAATCAAGTGAATCAAAATTGTTCCTCCGGAAAGTTTCTTGTTCCAGAAACTCTTGGAAATGTGATATAGGACCAGGGAGACTGCCCCATGGGCAAAGGTGCTAAGAGCCTTACTGTCTGAGCTAGAGTCCCAGGACCTGCATGGTGGAAGGAGAGAACCAACTCACACATGTTTTCTGTCCTCAGTCCTCCAAACATAAAATTATTTTGATCCTGATCTATAGCTGGAATTTTGCTTCTGTTGTGAATTGTAATATAAATATCTGCGCTTTTCAATGATCTTAGCTGAGCCCTGTGAAAGGGTCATATGACCTTCAGATGGGTCATGCCCCACAGTTTGAGAACCAGTGCCTTGATGAGATGTGCTTGAGATTCATGCATCTACCAGAAGCCCCACACTTGACAGTTGCTTACGTGTCCTTGCTGCATACCAGACAGATCTCTGACACAGAGAGTATAACTCTTTCTTTCCCCTCCCCTTCCTGATTCCCTGTTTTCAGATACTGGCCCAAGTCCTAAGCCTGCTTGACCTGATAACTGCAGGCATTCTCTCTCTCTCTCTCTGTCTCTCTCTCTCTCTCTCTGAAGACATTCTGCCTCCCATCACACACACACACAGACTTACACACACACAGACTTCTAGAGTTATGACTCAGAAAGCGTGACTTGATCTTCCTCCTATCCATCCTCATCCTTTGGGGGCTCTATTGTCTTTGACTAACTTCCTCTCTTGTTTCTCTTTGCTCAAACTCTAATATAATTGCCTCTGGGTTTTCTTATAAGCCTGTTTTAAATTATTTTATCTCTAAGACTAAGAGCCTATAAAATAGACCCTGTATTCTATGACAACAGATTTTAGATAGTAAGCCTAAAGTCTTCATTTCTTTCTTGTTGGAGGACAGAAGTATCATTTACACTGATTAAAGCTAATCACTTCGTTTATGTCTTCAGTATGAGCCCTGGGGCCCGGAACAATCTCATGGAGTCCATCATGGGACAATAGGACCAAATTTAGTGAAAATGTAAAGTGAGAATACCGTGCTTTCGGCATGCCTTGAGATGTGTTCTCAGAAGCAGTCACACAGAAAATGAGCAGCACGGATGAACTGGAATTAACTAGATGTGAAGGGATAGATAAGGTTTGCATCTCAAATAGGTGAACAGTGTCGGCAAAACCCCAAATTTCTCTAGGGTATTGTTCTATGAAATTGTCTATACTCTCTTCAAAGGGATTAGAGACTATGACATCATTTGTTTAACCTCTTTAAAAATCATATTTTAGTTAAAATATAGTTACATTACTTTCCCCTTTACTTTCCTCATTTCAACCTAACCCCTGCCTTCCCACTCCATTTCAAACTGATGGGATTCTTCCTCTTTATTATTATACCACACACATACACACTCATATACATATATGCATAAATATATAAATATAACCTACTAAGTCCGTTAAGTATGGCTTCTGTGTATGAGCTCAAGGATGACCACTTTTTACTAAATAATCAATTAAAAGGCTCAATCTGGGCTAGGCTAATTCTCCCCCTCTCAGAAGTCACTAATTGTCACTAGTTCTTTGTATACTAATAGGAGCCCATGACATTTCCCTCTTCTGTGTTAGTGTGTTCTAAGTCTGCTGTGAGATAGTGTTTCCTTCAAATGACAGGTATCCATGATACCTCAATAGTATGGCTTCCTAACCAAGTTCTAAATAATAACAGTATGATGTTAATTTTAAGTGTGAACTGGACTGGGTAAGGAATCCCATCTGGCTGTAAGGCACCATTTCTGATTATTAAGGATGTTTATGAAAAGGGATTAGTGTTTGAATCCATGGACTGAGTACAGAAGATACACTGTCACCCAATGTATGTTGGTACTGTCATCAGCATGAAAAGCAGGATAGAACGGAGAAGCTGCAAAGCAGAAGCCTTCCTTTGTTCTGCCCTTGAATAATAGAACTCCTGCATTTGAATTTCAGGACTCACACTAATGGCCCATCGGCTTCTCAGGCCTTTGGTTTATAGAACTGAGAGTTTCACTATTTGCTTCTTGTGGTTCTTGCATGTTTGAACTTGGACAGAGCCAAGTTCAATGTTTGTGTTTCTCTAGCTCGTAGATGGCATGCTATGGAACTCCCTTCCCTCCATAATCACATAAGCCAATTCTCATGTAAGTCTATTGTCATATGTATCTGCATCTATATCAATCTATAATGATATCTATATTTGTCTGTCTATTAATAGCTATTAGTATATCTGTATCTCCTTACTATTTTCAATTGGATTATTTTATCTTTGGACAACTCCAATGGCTTTGGAGAGTTCGGGCTAATTTTTTTCCTATTCTTTTAGTTGCCTCTTTTCACCTGTTATTCACTCTTGTAAGCCGCATGAAATTGGATGGCACGCTCCAGCGTCTGTCTGTCTTCTCTCATTTTCTTCCTTTTCCTTATTTTTTGGTTCTTTCTTAGAAATCACGGACTCTTCGGGGCTTCTTCCTGTCGCTCTGTGTAGATCTCTTTTCTCAACCTTCAGGGTCAAACTCTCTTCTAAACTTGGTGTTGTTTTTCCCCCCTTTAGATCAATCAACCTAAACATATCAGTTCTTCCAAGAAACTGGCCCTTTTCTCTGTTCCTGGTTAAGGCTGATACCAAAAGAGTTTTCTTGAGGCCTTTAGATTTAAAACTGCAAAGCCATGCTTGAATTTTCTTTTCAAGCACTTAGCCCATCTCATCGATTGTCTCTCCACTAACTGCTTTTTGTCTTTCACTTCATTCTTAACGGAAATGGCTTCATAGCTAGTCTCTCGACCCCATTTCTCACTACCATAGACTAAAATTTCAGAGTGCTCATTTCCAGCCCCTGTGATCCTCCGCTGAGATGTAAGGGCACCTATTAGCTGACAAATAAGGTTCCCAGGGCTTGCGTTTACTGGAGGCCTCTTACCACCTGCTCTTCCCGTGTTAAATCTGGTACTTTTAAATGCATTTCCCCCCATTACCACAGTCTCATCTGCTGCTTTTCACAGATATCCAGGCCCTTTATCTCTCTCTAGGAGCCAGTGGCTGCTCATTAAAAAAAAAAAAAAATTAGACCTCAGCCTTGAAGGTTCATCCCTCAGGCTATATATGTCCTTTGTAGAACCTCCTCTTTGGGGAGACTCCGCCTCCATCATTCCATCCCTCTCCCTTTGACTCTGCATGATACTGAAAAGAAGTTCTCCCTCTTCTGAATTTATACTTAATTTTTTTTCAATTAGCCAACTATTCTGTATTTCTATTTGTAATCCCATGTCACTTTATCCATAGCTCTTAGGGCAATTGCTGCCCTTTGCATTGATTCCGGAGATGTTTCTTCATAAATATCTGGTAGATGAATGAGCACAGCCTTTATAGATTTTCTTCTTCTAGCAAGTCTGCTTTCATATCTCAAAGTCAATTGAAAGGATATTATACATGGGTTGAATTTATGTTTGCTTGCAACAAGTTATTTTAAAAGATAATTTGAAAGGGCACTTATTTTTAGTGTGGAATTGCAATTCATTATATAACTATAAAAAGATAAAATAAGCTGAAGGGTAGGATCATTTTATGTTATCTTCTTGGAGAATATTTGAATCAACATTTTGTGTAATCAAACAGTGGATAAGCCATAGTCAACTCATAGTAAAAACAACAGTAATAATAATAATTTAATAATTGTCTATGGAAGGCCAACATGTCCCAGGCAATATTTAATACAAGACACAGTCATTCTATACTCACATCTTACAGTTGCAAATTGAGGTTCAGAGAGATTAACTTCAATTATCTAAGCTCTCAGGCTTAATATTTGAAATTCATGCTTCAATTTTATTTTTCTAGATCAGAATGTTCTTGCCAAAGTATTTCTAGCTACTCACATTTTGTGTGATTCCAGGAGCCGCTCTTCACCCTCGTTAACCTATCCCACTCTTGGGCTTCCCTGTTTGACCTGTTTGTGCTATCCCCATGGAGCCCCAGTGTTCCCCTTCCCAGACTTTGTAATGGTACTTCCCAGAGCCCCAAGAGTATAGCATTATTAACATGCAACTGCTCAGTCAAGGATTTTCCTTATGACGACTCACTGCCTTCATGGGAAAATACTGTGCTTTTGAACCCAGTGTGCTAGGCATGGGGTGTGTGTGTGTGTGTGTGTGTGTGTGTGAGAGAGAGAGAGAGAGAGAGAGAGAGAGAGAGAGAGAGAGAGAGAGAGAGAAGGTTGATTGACACAACTTGGGTTAAAGAAAACAATTGTTAGAAATCTGTCATTGTATAAGATAAATGTCTGCATCTATCTGTTGTAATAATTGAAAAGCCGTGAAAGCCACTTCTTGGAATTATGGAAGAACGTGGGGTTTTCAATTGTAGCAATAGTGCTCAGAAGCCATGTGAATTCTGAGTGCCGCAGTTTTCACATCTGTGTGATGGATGGATGAGTCAATAGTGGGAGAGTCAATAGCTACTGTTGTAAAGAAAGATGTAAGGACTGAAGCATACACATGCCCCAAAGATGCCATCAGCCCTATAATTAATATCACAAGACATTTCTTTCCTAGATCAGAAAGAAGCCTTGTGAAAACTGTAACAAAATAGCCCAACCTAGATGGTTTAAAAAACAACTGGTTCTCACCCAATACCTACACCAGCAGTGTCACACTGCCTCCTGCTCTCCTGTCTGTGTGATTGTCCTCTCTTTCCCTTTTATACAGACACTTGTCCTTAGATGAAGGGCCCAGTGGGACAACTCAGAATGTTCTCCTCCCTTCAGCGTCTGCCACACAAATACTTCAGCAAAGAGCCTTCCGTCAAACCAGACAGTACATTCACGGGCTCTGAGGATCAGAATGTGGGCATGTTTGGAGAAAGGACATAATTCAGCCCAATACAGTCTTGAAGAGTTGAGTACAGTTTTCTGTCTGAGCAGGCAGGAGACACAAAGCTTAAAGAATGTTTACTGATGAGACGGTACGGTGGGACACTGACAGCCAGGGGGCAGAATATGAAACGGAGATAGATTCCAGAGTCAGAAGGAAGGCTGGGGAACCCAGAGAAACTTCCTGAAATAATGGGAGAAGCAGGAGACACGAATTTTGGAAGAACCAGGTTCTACAAATAGCAGTGCCCCAATTCGCAGTACAAGAGAGGAGAAACTGCTTCTCTGGCCTAAACAGATATATTATTGGACCATCTCAGAGGTTTTAGATTTATTGTAAGATGAACACATCCTACTCAAATTTTCATTGGTGGTATTTTTTTTAATGCAAAAAAATGGTAGACTTCAGAAAGAAATAAGTATATCCATCCTTGAACATCAGATTCAGCAGCGACTGGGTTTGTGTGAACAGTGGATTTTAGGGTGAGTGGTCAACATTGGCCTGCTACAAGGTCACACATTCCCCATCTCATCTATTGATTATGGTCTGGAGACCAGCTGTCGGGAGCCTTTAGTCATCTTCTTACATCGCAGACCCTGATGGTAGAGAACTATTTGTGCCCATGTTCCTGTCAGTAGCATGACCTACGTAAATGACATTTCTTGCCCCTGGTTGGCTTCACTTGAGTCCTTAGAATTTGACCGTTGTGACCTTGAGTCACAAGCCTAAGATCTCTGCTCGTCCCTGTGATGCAGACTACCTAGCTGCCAGAAGGAAGAGTTAGTGAGGGAGGCATATTACAGACAAGTAACTCGTGTCAGCCAAAACCTCTCTTGTGCCCATCCTGGCACAGGGACCCGTCCTATTCCTGAATGTGTTATGTCACTCCAGAATTTAGAAAGGCGGGTTCTGGCCACCCTCCCACTTCTGCTCCCATTTTCTTCCACCTCCGGATTTCCACCCTCATCTCTGTCTACTCCACTTCAACACTTTGCACCCTTCATTTCCTGTCACCAAGGCCACTTCCTGTAGGTTTTGGAAGCTTCCCCATTGTGCTTATGACAGCAGTTTCCTGTCCTCCCAGTCTGCCTTATTCCATCCTGCAGGATTTGAGATTAGTTCTACTGAGACCTTTCAGAACCTTGTTTTCAGTGAATGAGAACTAGGGAACTAGGTGGCAGACTGTCTTCAATCTGCTTCCTCTCTTAAGAAGTCTATGCTAATTTGGTATTATAAATTCAGCAGTACCGGCCTAGCTGAGAACACAGCCTTTCTCTTCATGGGCACATGCTACAATGCAGGAAAGTGTCATGTGCCCATTGGTCAGGGCCCAGTTTGCCTGGATTCTCTTCAGGAAAGCCACCCACAGTAATCCCCCTGGTGTCTGACCTTATTGGTACAGGTGTACTGTTCCCCTCCCCCAAGTCTCTAACGGTCAGATGCTGTCTGATCTCTCATTCCCAACAATCTTTAAATCAGGAACTTAAAACCCACTTGGAAGATAGGTAATGTCACTAGTTGGATGAAAAATGCTAGCAGAGAGACAAGGTCTCTCACAAGCATAGGATACAGCTTATATTTATGTTGGTATCTCTATTTCTACGTATTTTTTGTTGTTCTAAACTTTCTTATCAGGTATCAAGCTAAGAGAAAGAGAAAGGTTAATATACAGTCTACTGAAATTGGTCTTCCGTTGAATCTTCAACTTATGAAGTTCAAGTCAACAAAGAGCTAGTGGCATCTCCCTGGTACCTTGGCTGCACCTATTGTATTGCTTTAAGACAACCAAGTCTGTACTAATGTCTGCTTTGTAGTGAGGGTACACTGAAGCACTAGGGAATCTTGTGCAGCATAGAGAGTAGAACAAAGAGAGGGAAGGATGTCACCACAGACGAAGGCAGAAGCTGAAGCAGGGAAGGGTGAGGGTGGCAGAAAGTGATATTCCCTCTGGTGATGATGTTGCTCCTAAGTCTTTTGAAGATGCTAAGGACGGGGGATGTTTCTTCACCTTACCTACTCCAATCTCTTTCCCTCTCTCATTTTCTTTATGACAGTCTCCCTGTGCCTCTAAGCCTAGTTTTGAACTTGCCACCCTCTTGCCTAAGCCTTCTAATGGTTGTGAATATCTGTAATCCCAACACTCAGAGAGGGAGAGGCAGGTGGATCTCTGTGACTTTGAGGCCAGCCTGTTCTACAAAGCGAGTCTAGGAGCACAAGGCTACACAGAGAAACCCTGTCTGAACAAAATAAAAGAAAACAAACAATACCAACCAAACAAACAAAACAGGGCACAATGCCCAGCTCCAGAACTATTTCATAAGTGCTCCTGTAGGGACTGGTCATTTCAAGCTGTGCCCTATTATCTCTGGCACAATTAACCCAGTTGTTTAAGCTAGAAGCCCAGATACTCCTGACCCCCAGTGACTACTGTCTTTCTGTCTCCCTTTCTTCCTCTAGTTATTTTTGTTGGTTTGGTTTGCTTTTTTAAGACAGGATTTCTCTGTGTAGCCTTGGCTCTCCTGGACTCACTTTGTAGACCAGCCTAGCCCTCGAATTCAGAAATCCACCTGCCTCTACCTCCCTGAGTGCTGGGATTACAGACGTGCACCATCACACCCAACTTCTATTATTTCTCTTTTATGTCTCTCCTTTATTCTACTGTACTGGCCAATTTGATCGTATTATGAATCTCTCTGAAGTCTTTGAAAATGACTTCCTAGCTTCCTATATAAAAAAAAAACCAGTCTTTAGCCTGCATAGTATATACTGTATCCTGACCTTTTCTATTCCATGATGCATACAGTAATCCTTGGTACCCACGGCTTTGCCTTCTATGAGTTCAGTCATCAACTACAATGCATGATCTAAAAATGTTAACAAAAATATCCCTGAAAAAAGTAATCTATGAGTTTTAAATTCTCCTTGTCCAATCCTCTCACCCACTCACCTCTTTGTCTAGAGTAGGCATTATATGTGTGTGTACATACATATCTGTCCAATAGCAGTTGCGTTACAGCATCAACTTCCAAATGTCTGCTGGTTATGAAACCTCACCTAAGTCTTTCCTCTTGGTCCTGTAGGCACTATTTTTTGAACTCTACTTTATTTGTGATTCTTTATGCCTGTACCTCCCTTCCAACCCCTTGACCCTAGGCAGGAAAGACAGAGAAGGTCAGAAGGGACAGGGGACATAGACCTCTTTAGACTTAGTTTCTTGTGGGCAATTGTAATCCCCATAGTCAGGCTATCCAACTGTCCAGCTAATCAGCAAACATAGCAACAGCCTTCTTCCTTCTCAGAGCATCACCTCAAAGTGTCCTTTCTCTCTCTCTGGTCTCAGGTATTTATCCCCTCTCCAAGTCCTCAGAATTAAACTACCTGCAGCTGGCAAAGAGCATGGCCCTCTCTGAGCCACAATTATCAGCTGTGGGTAAACTAAAAGCTGTCCCATATCTCACACTTGGGATTAAAACAAAAACGTATTTACATAACATTACTGAGTTTTTATAAAAAACCAAAACTCCCACTACATGGTTCAGTGCAGGGTTCTGTCCATTGTCATATCATTTCCAGACTCCCTCAAGGTTTACCTGTACAGGAACTATTTGCCTGGAAGTCTGATTCAACCCAATTGGGGAACTGAAGAAAGAGTCGAGACCTTGCTTCTTTGACTTTCCCCTGTGTTCAGCAGGTTGCCTAGAGCATAGTAGGCTTTCATCAGATAGGCTCATTCATCAAGAAAATATTTCTATGTCTTCTACTGCGATAGGTAATAGTTAAGGCCCTGGAGTGTAGACACAAAAAACGATGGGCAGCAATTCACTCCATTCTCACAGTTGATGCTCTGGCTAAGGAGCCAGAGAATAAATGTGTAAAAAAAAAAAAAAAAGCTACCATGCTACATAATGATAAATGCCAAGAGGGAGACAGAAGTCCACCCAGAGGAAGGAGTTACAGAATATGTACAGAATGAATGAGCTGTTTCTTCCCCTAGGGGACATTATAAAATTCCAGGACAAGGAAAAAGAGAAATACCCTTAAGGTGAATAAATTTAAGAGAAATCCAGAGGCCTCGATGCTACACATTACATTTTAAAATTCAGTTTTGATCCATTCAGTGATATGACATCTTAAAAACCCACGTCTATGAGCAAAAAGTCCAAGCAGATGTTTATCCATAAAAAATGAATGATTTTGGAAACTGATTTCATTGTCAAATTCTTGCATGCCCTATCTGTCTATCGGCATCTGAACTTGCATATTGCTTTCTGTCTACAGGACCTCATGCTCTGCTGGCTTTATTCTGTTCCCTCACGAACCCTTGGAACCTGTTCATTGCAGGATCCTTCCTCTGCCTCAGACAAAACCCTACACTCTGTTACAGGGGTGAAAAGGGTGACTCAGGACCTGGTCACACGGGTTGTGTTGTGATTCTTTCCAGTGTCAAACAAACAGAGACTTCTTCATACACTCTGTCCATAGGAACACACACTGCCATTTACTCATTCACATGCACCCTGAATTTAATCACATTCACACTCTCACTCATATACACTCTCACACTCATTTCTTGTATACATGCACCACTCACTTACACATGCACTGTCGCCCCTTTCCTTCATTCACGTACATATGCAATCTTATTCACTCTTACCTTCACATACCATTGCATGCACACACATACACTACCACTCACTCACTCACACACTCATTTTACTGTCTCCCACATACATGCTCTCACTCATTCCTTGAACATTAAACATTCTTGCTTTGACGCATTTATATTCAATCACATGGTCAGAGTCACCCACACTCCCAATAGCACACTCTCATAAACTTCATGCTCAGCTTGCTCTTTCTTACACACACATTCATACATCCCTCCAACAGTGCCTTACCTTTACCTGGTTCTGTGGTCAGCTCTTGCAAAAGGATAACTGAGGTAACCCCATCACAAAAACAGCCTTTTGTATACATCCTTAATCCTCCTTGGACATTCTAGAAGGCAGTAACCCAAGGAGTCATCTTGACTCAAAGGTTGGTTTCCACAAAGTCACTTTCAGCCTGTGCCTACTTTTGTTAAGAACTCTAAACTTTCTTCATTTAGATGCCTGTGTGAGTTAACTGTGGTTGGCTAAATTTTGCCATCACCATCCCTATCATAAAACTCAGCCGAAATGGGACCTCTTCCTCTTCTCCTACCCCTTCTTCTCCTCTGCTTCCTCCTCCTTTGGTGCTAGAGGTTGAACCCAGAGCATCGCATATGCTGGACAAGGTGTGAGCCTCACCTTTAACCCAAGAGTTTTCTTGGTCCAGCCCAGTGGCTTACCTTTGATTTCCTAGTGAAACTTCACATTGTTAGTGGTATTACTGTCTGGTCAACTGAGAAATGAAATTACTCCAAATCAGAGAATTAATTAAAACAATTTTTACTATCATCTCCAGGATCAGAATAGGGTTGATAGCTAAGACTGTTTTGCTCCCTCTGTGTGAAAGAGTCTTTTTCCCCCCTTTCCATTATTTTTGAGCCTCAGTAAGTAAAAAAAAAGTAGCAGTGCGGTTCCAAAGAGGGCTGGGAAATTAAAAAAGAATGATAATTCATTATTCAATAATCAACTTCAACCGTGAAGGCAGCACATTCTGCAGAGAACACAGGGCTGTGGGGGAAACGCAAACTCAGACCCTGCCCAGCTCATACCCTCTGGGGTGAATCTTTCCACAGAGACCTTATTAAGAGGAGAAAGATGTGGAGCCAGCATGAGGTACCACTGTTTGCAGTCTCTCTACAGCACATTAACATGCAGAGTCGTTTTATGAGCTTGTACTCTCACCTCTCCAAAACCCACTCCCAGATTTAAAATTACTGTATAATCATCCGCCTGAAGCTTCCAGGCCCCAGACCCTCTCTGCTGGGGCCTTCAAGTGTAGAGACAGATAATGTCTTTGCAAGACTGAAAACGTGTGATGCAGCTTCTATGTGTCGGGGCCTGTCCTTCCCCTTTGCTCTCCTAGTGAGCAGAATTCTAAGACTGTCTCCTGGAGTCCCAGCCCCTGCTACGCACACACCACCATCAGCCCAACCCCTCCATCAGCCTAGGGGAACATTAATGAGGGTGCAGCTGTGAGAGGATTTTCTGAGTGCATTTGAGAGGCCACCGAATCAGTTGACTTTAAGGGACTATTCTGGTTGAGACTGGCCTAATCCAGTGATCCTTTGAGTGAGACTGGTCTCTTCCTGAAGATTTCAAAGTGACAGGAGGTTGATACCAGGAAAAAAAAAATCTCCATAGCTGGCATAGAAGATGGAGATCCTACTTGATAAGAAATATGAGTGGCTTCTAGGGTCTAATTGCAGTCCCTGCTTTAGCCTACGAGAAAGGATGGACCTCAGACCTACACTCCAAAGAATTGAATTTTGTCACCACCCTATGGGCATAGAAGAAGTGCCTGCAATGTCAGTGTGTGAGCAGGCTGCCCAATACTACGAATTGGTAATCAGGTTTCTTTCGTATCAGTGAGGTTATTTTCTGCCTTGCTGGTAGAGCTTGTGCTGATCCCTATAGCACTCTGCAGAACTGCTTGACTTTATGCATAATCTGTATAGCAAAATGGTCCCAGGTGTGTGGCTAGTCCCTGGTTCGCCCATGTTTGAAGCCCCTTGGGAGCAGGGACTTATGATGCCTCAGCTTTGAAATGGAATACTAGGGAGTAGTTAAGAGCACTGGCATCAAATGGCATACCTCCTAGCTAGCTATAACTCCAACTTCTCTATTTCTGAGATAAAATTATGCCATCAGTGTCATGAAATTGTTATAAGCATTAGGTAAAAAAAAAATCCGTACAAAGCGCTTGGTTACTGTGCTCTATCATGGAGTACATGATGAAGCAATTAGTATTTTCTTTCAGGCCACAAACACAGTGAGTTGCTACTCGGTGTGACTTGTACCTGGCAAGGTCCTCTATGATGTGCTAATAAAATGGTTCTCAAACTGTGGATCTCAACCCTTATGGGTGTCACATATTAGATATCCTGCATATCAGATAATCACTTACATTACAGTTCATAACAGTAGCAACATTGCAGTTTTGAAGTAGCAACACAATAATTTTATGGTTGAGGCTCACCACAACATGAGGAACTGTATTAACCATATTAACAACATTAGGAACTTCCTAACTGCATTAGGTTGAAGACCACTGCCCCAGATGCTAAACAGAGTTGGGAAATACGGTTTTACTCTATAGTATTCACTAGCCAAGGTCTTCAGTCTGAACGGTTTGGGGGTGTCCTGGCATTGTCCTAGCATAGTGCACAACATATCTTTCCTGTAAGGCACCTGTCATTCTTGCCACATACTCTTTTTATTGTTTGTTTCACTTGCAGTTCATTAAAAATTATACCGAGGATTCTTAGCTTGTTGGGATGCAGTTTGCCAACTCTTGCTCTCAAATAATCTCCCAGGACAAAACACCTGCCCAAACTGAGATTATGCTGATAATTTCTACCCATTATATCCAGGAACTCCAACCTGGAAAGGACGTGGAAGTTACCACCTCTAACCTAGCTGTTCAGACACGTGTGAAAACTGAGGATTGGAGAGACTATGAGATAATACTGTAGAACAATTCCCAATTTTCCGAGAAAGCACCAGATTGATTTCCAGAGAGGTTGTGCAAGCTTGCACTTCTACCAGAAGTGTTCCCATTTCGCCACATCCTCACCAGCATGTATTGTCACTTGAGTTTCTGATCTTAGCCATTCTGACTAGTGTAAGATGGAATCTCAGAATCATTTTCATTTGCATTTCTCTGATAGGCAAGGACACGGAGCATTTCTTTAAGTGCTTCAGCCATTCGAGATTCCTCTGTTGTGAATTCTCAGTTTAGCTCTGAGCCTCATTTTTAAATTGGATTATTTGACTTGTTAATGGTTAAGTTCTTAAGCTCGTTGTATATTTTAGATATTAGCCCTCTGTCTGATGTAGGGTTGGTGAAGATCTTTTCCCAATCTGCAGGCTGCCATTTTATTCTATTGACAGTGTCCTTTGACTTACAGTTTCATGAGATCCCATTTATTGTTGATCTCAGAGCCTGTGCTGTTGGTGTTCTGTTCAGGAAGCTGTCTCCTGTGCCAATGAGTTGCAGACTTTTCCCCACTTTGTCTTCTAATAGATTTAGAGTCTCTGGTTTTATGTTTGGGTCTTTGATCCACTTAGACTTGAGTTAAAGAGAGAGAGAATACAGAAATAGCATAGCTATTTAATGATAAACTCAAAAAAGACCATTAGTATTCTTTCTTTTAATCCATCTAGTGTTCCTCAGGGTCAGAAGCATACTAACTTGTTACTCACTATCAAACGGTCAGACATGAAAACGTATACAAGTAGCATTATACAGACTGATCAGGTTGTATTTATGTATTTAGCAATATGTATATGCATATGTGTCAGTAACAATTAATTTAAAAATAAGGCCACGAATATGAAATAGACCAAGAAGGGGTATATGGGAGGGTTTGTAGTTAGGAAAGGGAAGAGGGAAATCTTGCCATTATAATATAAAAAATAAATAAGTAATTAAAAGGCTGTATTTTGAAATGCTATTTTTCTAGTCAGAGGTTCTAGCAGATGTTTAGGGGAATGAGTACATCATAGCAGGCATGAAATATGACTGGACCCCAGACCTCCAGCACGCGTTCCCCAGGCTGGCTGGTGTCCAGATCGTAAATGGAGACCGATCTGGCTGCAGAGCTGCTTAGCTTGTTGCTGGCCACTGGCTGGAAATATAGAGTGCAATCTGTCGTTCCCACTAGGACAGGTTATCACAGCAGTAAACACATGGACCTTGTAAGGAAGGAAAGAGAGGTGTGGGGAGTTACGTGTGGATCTGTACAAAATGAGCTCTGATGCAATGCTTCCCACTGGAGAAAAGCAATCAGAGCAAAGGGTGGTGGGATCACTTGTCATCTTAGCGGGCAGTGTTATTTAGGGAAGATTCTCCCTTTGCTGAGGTTCTCAGGGAACCTCTTATGCCTTAGCGGTTTCTTATATACCCCATGCTTTCTCCCATCTTCAGGCCTTTACATATGTTGTTCCTTCTGTATGAGGTACCTTCTCCCTTAAATGCTTCTCTGGAAACTTTAAACATGACCTGCTCTGAGGAGATTGCCCAGGAATATGAAGACACTAGATCGAGGCTCCTTATACTCACTTAAAAATATTTATTTATTAATTCACCTACTTTCATTTACATGCGTGTGCCACAGTGTAGGTGTGGAAGTCAGAAGACAACTTGCAGAAATCAATTATTTGCTGCTATGGTGGAACTCAGTGACTGAACTCAGGTCAGTAAGGCCTGAGCAATCTCACAGTCCTACTCAGTCATTTTTTTTTAATCTTATGCAAATAATATGACTCCATCCTAGTGTGCTTGCTGTAAATAGTAACTATTTCTTTTATACACCTCATTTTAATGTGTATCATCCACGGTGTTATAAAAGGTTATTTGGATGTCAATTCTTTGCTAAATTGGAGACTACCTGATAGCTCAGATTACAAAGCCTTAACAGTGTAAATGTTTGGGAATGAATACATGGATTCATGAAAGGTAGTCAGTCTTCAGTGATCTGTAGTATGTTCTTCCTGAGGTTGAGGCAGGTGCTGAGTGACACTGATTGCAACACTTTCTTCATTAATGGCTCTGATGAATCAGGATCAGTTCAAATAGTAGCCATCATGAACTAAAAGTATTCTCCTTTTTGATTAAATGGTAACAACATTTCTTTAAGGAGTTGGTTAGGTATAATGTTGCACACAGTTTCTCTCAAAGCCCTTCTTCTAAACTGTTATTTCAGTATATTCACACCTACCCCATCCTCAGAGCCCAAACCATATATTCTGTCTTTTTATAAAGGAAAACACACAAAGTCAGCAGTTGGCTTTTAATAATTTGGTTCATAAAACATTTGAGAACCTTTGCTTAATATATAATTCATACTTGGGAGGAATATAATTACCAGCTCTGACCAGAATTCTCCTGGATAGGCCTTGGCAGCCTCCGCTCCTGTTCATGTGACAGTTATTTGGTTCACAGTAACTGACACCATCTCATCATAATCTCTTTCCACATATCAAATTTTTCATATTGATTTCCGACTTTTGTCCATGTAACGCAAGCTTTTAGTAAATCCATTCTGACCTTTTTCCAATCGTGATGCGGAGCAGTAAGCATTGTGGCTTTCCCAATAGTTCTCCTAGAATTGACCAATTGTTTAATACTGATATAGATTCTGGTCTCCCAGAGGAATGAGTTTTCTATGCAAAAGTTTTCTCCCTGCTTGTGTGCCAGCAGGGAGAAAGGGTACCTGGCAATTGGCACAACCCTCTAGAGCTGCCTACCACAGCATATGCTGCTATTATTGACATGGTTAATGATAACTAGCTGCGAGGAGAGCATGGGGCTCATATTGGTATCAAAGTTAAATCCCATTGCATATTCAAACTTTAAGCAGACCTTAGAAACCTCCTGTTTCTGGTTTCTTTTCAGGAATGGCTTGTTCAACAAGGAGCATGCGTGATGTGCGAAAGGACTATAACAGAGAAGAAAATAAGACTTTGCATCTTTTATTTGCAATGCATCCTCTTTGATAGTTCTGCAACGTTGACTAAGATCTAGTCTAATGTCTCTAGTTGTTGCATTTAACAGTGGAAGAAGGTGATCATGAAGTATGGCATTCAATTAGTGGGCATGGCTGCATTTTGGAAAATGTTCTGGCAAGACAGTAAAGTAGCATGCATTCATATAAGAATCCCCTATAAAAAGATAATATCCTGGAATGTGCATAAGATATTTAGGGTTTTTGTTGTTGTTGTTATATTTGGATTTCACATCCTGAATTGGGGCACATTTACTCCTGGCTTGAATCTCAAGTGCTCTCTGTAAATTAACGATAATATGATACTTTTCCTATTCCCTTATATGTCATGTAACTCTGATATATGTTACAGCTGATTGAAATCAGTGTTGACTAGAAGCAAAATTGGACCCCATGCTATGTTCATAGTCCACACTCTTGGGAATCTACTTTCTGTGTCACCTCTGTATTTGTAGGGAAACTTGTAAATAGAGATACAGTCAGCCACTGAGTGCTTTGCTTTGTCTCTATGGTTTGAATATGTTCCCCACAAGGCCATGTTGAATCCTAAATGCAAAAATGGGGAGTGGGAGAAATTTAGGCTATAAAGGTTCTAATCTCATGAATAAATTGATATCATTTTAGAAAGACTTTGAGAGTGGATTCTTTCCTTTTCACTTCCTTGCCATTCCTCCTTCTTCCATGTGCTAATCACTGTGAGGTTTCTTCCCCAATATTAACATCTCGATCCACAACTTCTCAACCTCTAGAACTACAAAGCAAAATTTACTGTTTATTATAAATTCCCTAGCCTCATGCATTCTGTTACAGCAGTGCAGAGATGGGCTGGATATCTCCCACTGCCAAGTAGATTTTGCGAGATTCTTCAGCAGGGAATTAGCAGGACTGGGATGCAGAGGTAGATGTTAGTATATCCATGCTTTCTTCAAGAGCTCATGTTACTAACAAGTGTTACCCCCATTGCATGTTCCAAAAGGGTCGACTCATGTTGTGTTGTAGGAAAATTCAAAGAAGCATGGCCAACAACACTAGTTAGGTGAACGCTTTTTCCTTCTTCCACTCTTTTCCCTGGGATAAATGTCTAAATGGAACAACAACAAACCCTCTTGTTTTCTCTAGCAGAAAAGAAGCAGCTTCTTTTTTTTTTTTTTTTTTTTTTAAGAAGCAGCTTCTTTGATGAGGGTATGCAGAAAGGCATTCCTTCTGTGGCATTTTGAAAAGAAAAGAGGCCAGCACTCTATACAGCAACAAGCTTGGAAATTACTGGAGGTAGTTATTAGGAGAGTGTCAGGAAGCAAAGAAAGGAAAGGAAGAAAGTAGAAAAGGCATGTGGGGAGAAAGTGATTAGCAGTATCTGTCTATAGTACTCCAGAGAACAAGCAGGCAGGGGTCTGAGAGCAAACACACAACTTAAAGTTTCCACTTGTTTTGTCTATGCTGGGATTTTGTTGCATTTTAAATGGATATATAAATGGGCCATGAGAAAATTCAAAGAAATTTTTAATATCACTGTTCGTAAATTAAGTTTTGTGTTAGGGTAGAGTCACGCCCACTGCTTTTCCCCTGTGGAGCCTTTCACGCATAGTGGCGGATTGAACGATTGCAACACAGGCCATACGGCCCCCAGGGACGGAGCTATTTATTATGTATCTACCCCTCCGCCCGCAGTTATCTCCGGCCTCTGCTCTAGACAGCGTCCCGAACATTGCTGTGCAAGTCCCATTTAGCTTCCTAAACCTCTCCCAAGAGGCAGCACTTAGCGACTATTCGGAACAACTTCACTTGTTTGATCTGCCTAGGACCTCAGCTACAAAGACAGGTGGAAGAGGATCCGTCCTGTTATCTCTCCAGCTCCCTGTTGCCCCACCTGCTTAGTCCCTGCGCATCCCATTGCTCCTTTTGGAAGCCAGCCTTCGAGTTGAACTCCACAGACATGAGTTTCCATTTGAGCAGTCACATGGGGACTGCATCCAATTTTTGAAATATCATCACAGAAAAAGTTATATATGGAAAAATGTGTGAAATGTGCTACATTGATTTCCATATCTCTCCAACTATAAGCACAGCATATTCATGTTTAGATAATTAAATGGGTATTAATCAGATTGTGATACACAATGTTACTAAACTTCATAATAGCAGATGTTCCATAGCACTCGGTTTAGATAGACTGGCTAATTAATTACACCTATGGAACACACATTGTATCAGTGCATTGAATATTACTGTATTGACATAGTACATAGCCAAGGAAGCACATATTAATAATTCATAGATGCATATTTTACCCAATACTAGTTATTTTTTAATCCTGTTAGCACTTTCAAAATGACTGTTGGACAAGAAACTAACATTAGCCAGACAAGAATTGTCTTTATTCCCACTACTTTCCATCAATTAGATCTCTTTTTAATTAGGGTCCTATGTGAGCAGGCATACAGGCACACACACACACACACACACACACACACACATACACACACACACTTTCTTTTTGGCAGTTTGCTTACTTCTATGCGACAGGCTGAATCCTCACGTATCCCCAAGGAATTTGTTACATAATCCAAAGCCAGGTTTGTAACTCAGGGGAATCTAGTTCAGTTGGAAGGACAGAAATTGAAAAGTGAGATGAAGCAATAAAATAGTTATAAGTCTGCCTGCAAGACGCTTCCTGCAGGAGGGCTGGGGGAGGATCTGGCCACTGAGAGATGGAGAGATTTGAACAATGAGAAGGTAGATCTGGGAAAGGAGATACACAAAAAATGCCTTGCTTGCATGAGAAAGGAAGTTGCAGCAGCTTCAAGGTCAGTGAGAAGAAATGGCAAATCAGTGCATTTGGAAAGAGTGTGCATGGGACAAAGAAAAGCGGTGGGTGTCCCTGTGATCTGATAAGCACTTGATAATTGTGTGAATTTGGTTCTTCTTGCAAGTTGGAGTATGAGAGAACCATTGCAAACTGGCCTGTGTTCAAGAGCGTGGGTAAAGGGAAAAGCTTGTGAAAAAAACATTCAAGAAAAGGCAGGGGATAGGGCTAGGTTTGTATATATGTGCTGTGCGGGTGCTGTGAAGAAAAAGAAACTAGAAGGACAGGGCAACTGGGAAGGCCTTAATTGCTTTCTGCCTGTTTCTGTAACCTGACCGTAGCATCAGTTCCCCATCAGGCTTGTTAATGGGCCTTTGAGGTGAGTGTGTGGCTCGGTGCCCTGTCAGGAGTGATGGTATTGAGGTGGACAGCCCTGGGTCTCTGCTTCTCCCCTGCAGTTCATCATGTCTGAATTAAAAAGGGAATTGTTTGGACAAGCCTGTTAAGTGAATGTTTTTCCAGCATTAGCAGGAGAGCTTAAGGAGCTCCCATTGGATGGAAACTGCATCTAAACCACCTCAGGCTGTGCTGGGAGGAAAATTTATGTAACAGCATTCACATAGCATCTCTCCTTTGGTTTCCTACATTCAGATTGGTCCAAGGCATCTGTCCAAACCACTGCCTTGGTTGAACTCGCCCTGCATTCCTCTCCTAAATCGCTCACAGTGTGCAAGGCCTCTCTAGGCATCTAATCAGAAGGTTCTGAGTGAGCATATGTTCCTGTGTGTGTTTGTGTGTGTGTGTACGTGTGAGTGTGTGTGTGTGTGTGTGTATGTAAAAGTGTTTATGCTGAAAATAGTTAAGTCTAGTTATAGAGGCTTCTTACCAGCAACCACTATGGGAAAAACTTTAAGAAAAATAGTCCGTTCTAGATTTCAAATAGTTTAATTTTTTTTCCTAGTGTATTTAGGAACTATACCAAACCACAGGAATCTCAACTTCTGAGATAGAAAGTCCATCTTAGGTTTGTCTTCATCAGAAAGCACCAGCTCTTCCCCCCCCCCCCCAAAAAAAGAAGCATGGGGCCTTGGCTAAGCTTCTGTTTCACGGGAAACAGTCTCGTCTTAAATGGCTAGGGTCTGTGAACTGGAAGGAAAGAAAAAAAGCAAGAGAAGGGGGTGAGACTATGTTTCTCAACTGAGGAGAGCAAAGTGCTGGGATTCTTCTCTGATCTGAGCATCCTTCTGCACAGCCCAGCATCAGGGAGGCCACATGCAGATGGAGAGGAATCTGCTCCACCAGCAGAGAAGGTAGGGCCAAGGAGGGGAGCAGTCATTGTCATGGCCAAAAGCATCCCTGGGTTCTGCCTGCCCCATTAACTCTGCAGAGGGAGGGCCGCTGCCTCAGCCAGTGCAGGTGTGAACACTCAAGTCATTGCTTGGAAAATTGGGCCCTGGAGGCACGTGTTGCCAGCTGCTCAGTGATGGGCTCCAGCGCGTTCCAAGCCCAGCAGCATCTTTACCTGCTCCCCTTCCCAGCAGCGTGCTCAGCGTCCCACTGCTAGCCCCTCCTTCCAGTGCTTTGCAGTTTCCAATGTAATTTGCTTGTAACAAGCCTCATAAAGTTTCATCGTGCTTGCTAGGACCGCAGACCAGACGGACGGGTGGAATGAGCTCGCGTTTCTAGTAGCAAAGCAGTGAGCAGCGTTAGGGTTCAGGCGCGTACCAGAGGGGGACACGGGCCTGGGCTTTTTCAGGAATGGGAGGCAATCTGACAACCTTCAGACTTTCAAAGGAATGTGCTAGTGGTGGTGGGCTATACTGCTTTATTTGAATTATTATGACTTGTCGCTGCCAGTCCTAGTGATGATGAAAATTCCCAGAAAACGAAATTCTTGTTGTCATCTGGTCTTCGTGAACTGTTTAGGTGTCCCTCCCACCCCATGTTTCACACCTCTTCAGTCACTCTCCACCATCCCCAATCCCTGCATCCCGCCCTGCCATGTTTCCAACCCAGCACCCCTTCCTTCTCCTCCTAAACTATTTCTTATGTCTCCTTCCCCACTCCACCCCCAGCATCCTTTGCACTTTGCTGAGCCTCTGCCATATGGTTTATTGGCTTGGCATCTCTTTACATAGGCAGATGGACAGAGGCCAGAGCTGTGGAACAGGCAGTTTCCCAAGGTGAACTGAAAAGCTTTGCTCCTCACTCTTCCAATCCACCCGAGGCACTTACCAAGGTAACGAATATGTGCAGCACCATTATATACAGATGCCTAGTTAGCACGAGGGCTCTGTCTACTGCGTTTCTTGGAATTTCTTGCCACAACCATAATCTTATCTCTTTCTTGACCAATAGTGTTATTGATGACTTCACTAGGTGGCTTATTAAGTAGTCTTTCATATATTATCCCTAGTAAGTGTCTCTCCATTTGCCTACCTTCTCTGTATTGGTCATTATGTTAACTGTTTGGGCTTTTAAATCATACTGATAGAGATGACAAAAATCTCTGAACTAGCCAGATGCTCACAGATGCTCATTGGCCAGCCCCAGATTGTGGAGTGAATGGATGGGAAGCTCACACTTTTAGGTGTTATAACTTGACATCACGTCTCAAACTTAGTTGAACTTTGGAATTACCTAGGAAATCAAGACATAATGAGATCTGGGATTCTTTTCTGAAGGTTTTTATTCCATTGATGCAGTATGGCTTGGTCAAGATAATTTTAAAATTCCCTAGAGTCATTCTTTAGGGCACTTGTAAATTGTCTTCTGCTGTTCTTGTGGTAGCTTAAACATGAAGGAACCCTGATTCCTTTGTAACACAGAACAATTGCGTCTCCCACATTTTCAATATAGCCTGTAAAGCTAGGCATAATGCTGTGTACATTATTATGGGCATCATAGCAATGCTTGACATTGAATAACTACAAGTAAAATGACTTAGAACACGGAATTAGTGTCAAAAAGACTAAGGTAAGAATCCACTTGCTCTCAGCAGTGAGCCATTGTCTTGGACAATTCCTAAAGACTGAATGTGGAAGATCATTTCTCCATTAAGTTTCCAGCAGCCTCCTTGCAGTGTTTTATTTTTTAAGTTTTATCTTCTAAGAGATTCTCTGCTCTAGGAAATTTCTCTCTCCATTTTAAAACTTTCTGCTTTGGAAACTACTAGGATACTAGGTTGCCTTTCAGAAGCCTCTTCTCCTTTCAAAGCCAGAACCTAGAAGACAGGCTTTGCCAAGCAGTAGGCACTCCTTCACCACCCCCACCTTCTAGTCTGAAGGGTTCATACAGCAGATCCCACAGCCTTCAAAGGGAGATACATACATGCGCCGGCTGGTGGAGTTAGATTCTTTGTTCTAATAGATACAAAGCATCTGTCTTAGTTACTTTCCTATTGCTATGTTAAAATAATGACCAAAGCAACTTAGAAAAACAAGTGTTTAATTCAGGTAGAATCCATGATGGTGGGAGGAAAGGCATGGTGGCAAGAACAGCTGAGAGCTCACGCCTTGAGCCACAGGCATCAGAGAAAGAAAACTGGGGATGGTACAGGTCTTTGGCACCAGTCCTTTGAAATCTCAAAGCCACCCTAATTGACACCTCTCATCCAAAAAGGTGCTCCCCACCAGTCCTTCCTGAACAGCTCTACCCACTGGCAACCAAGTATCCAAACATGTGAGCCTATGGGAGGCCATTTTCATTCAGACCACCACAACGTCATTGATAAACAGAGCATCTCCCTCTAAAACTCTTAGATGAAGGAAAAATGTAAGGTATGTTAGCCCCACCTTCTGAAATGCAGAGTTTTGAGAAAAATAGAATAATTTGGTGAAGGATATTTGCTTTTGAAATTGTCCATCCAGTCATCAACCTATCCAGTGAATCAGCCAGTTAGCATTTACTGAGCTCTTTTGTACAGAGGCTAAAACCAAGACTAAAGATGAATAAAGGTTAACTTCTGCCTTCACGAGAGTTCAATGTAATGGGAGAGAAAAACCAGATAGATGGATGGATGGATGGATGGATGGATGGATGGATAGAGATATGGAAAAATAATCCATATACATGCAGGTCATTTTGATAGAGTACAGAGCAGAGGCTCCTACCCAGTTGAGGAGTAAGAAATGAGGTAACTAGAGAGTGATTTTGAGAGAAGCTGATGCCCCTACAGACCTGTAGGTGATGTCATGTCTGAAGAGTAAGAGTTAGAATAGGCTTCATGGAACACTCAGAGAGGCCTGGCCCTACACTTAGAGAAGCAATGGGTCAGCCTTCACTGGGCTGAAATGTCTCTCCTACCACTAGCCATTTGGGATATGGGGTGGCTTCAACAAAACTGTCCATACACTAAGCCAAATGCCACACGGCATGTCCCTACGTATTTTAAAAACATTCCTGGACTGTGGGTTCAAGGACATTTCCCATATTGTTGAACTTTTCAATCGTAATAATAATAATAATGAAAAGGAGACAAATTTCTGCTTGAGTATTACTCACTCTTTAATATCTATTCTTACAGACCCACTGTTACATTTTTTTAAACAAGAAGGACTCCCCAGGAAAAAAAAGAAAAACAGAAGAGAAAATCTATGTTCCTAGAAGCACCTGCAACCTGCCAGACGGGCTCTCTTTGGATGTCAGAGATGATTATGGATGAAAAATCCCGTATGGTTGCTCCTGGAAATCACACTCGAGGCATGGGTCAACACTTCTTCCATATGATCCTGCATCTCCAACAGCCCTTTATTTTCCTGAGGCTCTCTGCCAGATGGGTAAAAACTCATTCCAGAGGTGAGACCAGAAAAGACCCCACGAAATATACCTGGTTGCTTTTCTGACATTATTACAAGTACCTCTGGAATTCCTGGGTTTGGGTTCTTAGAAGGGCTGTGAGTGCCCACAGAGCTGATTTGACAGAGGCCCTGGGAATTCTGTGGCTGTTACCAACCAACTAGGAGTCCATGTTACTGCCTCACTCTGGATGTTTCTTTAGAGTGAGCACTCTGTTGAGAATTTTGGTGAACTAAAAGCTTGCTTATTATTCTGGCTAAGTTTTTACTAGCTTTACTCTATACCAAATACAACAGAGACTCTGACTTCTATCACAACATAATCATTTCCATTGTAGGATATGGAAAAGGTGACTGAGGAGGATTAAAATTTGTGGATGAGAAGAACCAGGTTTGTGACAATTGACAACTTCCAAGACTCCACCCCCAGGACAGCAGGTAAAAAAAAATCTTATTTTCACAGGTAAAATATAGAAAATCAGACAATTTCAATAATTTATCCAAGATTCCAAGAGGTTGATGAAAACAGCATGCCTTGTCACAGGTCTGTGTATAGGGCAGGCTCCTAATTAATATCTGAGGATTTGAAATTCCATGTGCAAAATTAGCTGGGAAAAGAGAGGGTCTCTCCTGATTAATTTGGGACAGTGATTGATGTGTGATGTAAAATTTGATAAAGGGAATATTCAGACACGTTCACAATGGGCTTTTTCTTTCATGGGAAGCCTGAGCCGCCTCTTATCTCACAGGCTGGACGAACCGGTGAAGGGAGCAGAGTGGAGGTTTCTGTGGAGAATTTTTCTCAGGTGAGGAAGCTGCAGTGAGGCAAGTCTCTTTAATGAATTAGTGATAGACACCGGAAGTACCCAGGCTCTCGGCATCTTCATCAAAGGTCTTAACACTATATTTGTGCTTTGCAAAAGTCGACATGCTGCAAAATCAGTACAGCTTGCCAGATGCAGCCCAAATTCACCACGCCAATGTGTCTGAAAATAGGCTATGGCAACTAGATTTTGTACAAAACTGTCAAGTGAGTTTTTTTCTGGAAGTGTTTGTGAACACTGGAAGTATCTCTGTGGGGGACGTGTTTTGATATTGTGGGGTAAAGGATGCACTTCCTCTCCATAAGTGTTTTCTAGTCAACTGGTATCTTCCAGTCTAAAAGAATGTTCTAGAAGGGAGAATTAAAAATAGTCAACCACTTTCTCTCAGTTCTATCAAGCTTTATTGTTTAGGAGTTTCTATCTGTAGACTTTCTTAACTCTGATTTTATTTATTTTCTTATCTTTAGTTATAAGAATGTATCATTGCCATCCTTTATTCACTAACCACCCCTGTAATTGAAAGGAATTCTGGTTTTCTTCGGGATCCTCTAATATAGGCAGAATATTCTGCCCATTAAGCATCAGAACCAAGAAATTCTTTTAGACCACAGCAGTCCTGAGTTACAAACCTCAAAGCCATCATTATAGAGAAATTCCAAGGATTCACTTTCTTTCCCCACAACACGACATATTTTGAATTGATAGTGTTAAAGATTCACATTGATTTTGCTCAAGAATGAAAGCACTTATTTTCAACCTTTCCCTGATGCCCTACATTTACAGCACAAAAATATCCCCTAACCTAAGAGTCAGCAAGCAAACACACACACACAAAAAGAGCAGCTTTTGAAATCACTAGTCAGGATACACTGAGAATGCAAATCAGTGACATCATCCATTGGTCAGGATACACTGAGAATGCTAGTCAATGACATTGTCAACTTCTTTACCCATTACTCACGGGACACACCTGCTTCTTTTACCAAGAAGAGGTTGGTAGCAAATTCTTACTTTCCCTTTCAGGATAGAATGCTGCCTTTCTTCCTTTGCTCATTACTGCTTCCTCTCAAAACAAGTACAGAAACAACCCTGTGACTCTTCCAAATTATCCCTGGGTGATAATTCAGGTTGGGATGCAAGGCAATGCTTCATCTGTATATTTTCACATGATAAAACAGATCATAGAAATAATCTGGAAAAATCCAAATGAGGCAATTTGGCAACTATGATCAGGCTTAAGAGGAAGGGGTGGGTCTTTGATAGGTGGTCCCTCTCCAAGCACCTGGCTAGGCATCTTAAAAAGTCTATAACCATGTAGCCAGACTGGATATAATCTCCAACAAAAATCCAGTTTTAAATAAGTTCAACAAAATAAGTTATGAGTTGTGTTTATTTACTTTTGTTTATCTCCATTTCTCTCTGTCTCTCTCCTTTCTTTATAATAAAAATAAAACTTAAAAGCCCTTCAGAGTTGGAAATGGAAAAATCAAAAATCAAAATCAAATCACAGAAGAAGGAGCTGATGATGAGTTCTCTTCCCAGCCCTACACAAGACCTTCCACAAGGCAGAAGGACTGAGCAAAAGAACTTTGGTCAGAGAACAGACAGCCCTGCTGAGAACACATGGGATCAGCACATAGGAAATATATATAGGCATGGTGTTTTATGAACAGCGGATGGCAAGTTTGTCTGGAAGGACTGCTGTAGATATAAATAAGTGCCACACACAATAGAAGGGTTTTGTTGTTGTTTCTAAAAGATCATTTCTTTACCCCAGGTTTGGGATGAGGGCACAGGGCTACTAGTACATAATACAAAGAAAAACATGCCATGCCTCGGAAACATATCAATGGCCATACCTTCTTCTAGTCCAGAATATGAGAGCTATAAAAGAAGACAATCCAGAGATGGCCAAGCCTGTTCTCTCATAGCCAGAAAACAAGAATGGTTTGCAGATGCCTTGGCCAGTGTCAGGTGTTGGCTCAGAGCCATCTGTATCTGTATCACCCTCATATACTCTCTGATGGCGATAATCAAGTATTCCTTTTTCTGCCCTTTCCTGCCTTGAACACACACACACACACACACACACACAGGAGAGGGTCTAAGAGCACTTTCTGGTTGAACATAGCAGATGCTCCACCTTCCTTAGCAAGCCTCCTGCTAGCAAGATGCCCAAATATGCCTTCAACCTTGAAATTTTTCTCTTTGCAAACTATGGTTAAACTCAATTGACCAAAAAGGCTGGATAATCCAAAGGCAGTTTCTTCAAAATATGATATCAGTCAAAATCATCTAATCCAAATTGCCCAGAATATCAAATTAGGTCTTTAAATCATAAGGAGAGTTTGTGGCTTCCTTAGATTGTAAATTAGTAGGACATGATTCTCTGTGTCCCCGATGTGTGTATGTATATTCATGTTTTAACAAAAATGTGCTCCGGAGGCTTCCCCAAAGGCTGACTTAGGAGAAAGACATCTTTGTTGTCCATCTCTTTTCTTTTTGAGGAATTTCTACTTTTCACCTCATATTTCTCCTTTCCCTTCCTCATTCTTGTTTGCAAGTTGACTTCCCGTGTTTAGACCTGACCCAAGTACTGATCTCACAAAGATTAATATTATATCAGGGTTTCTATAAACCTATCTTGAATTAAAGTGTTGATGGATGCCAATGGCAGTTTGTGATGTTCTTTCCAGATAATATTTGTTACTGAGAGGTTTTTGCTAATGTTTATAACCTAGGAACATCAGTTGTGGATGCCAAGTATGGGTCTATGCACCAAAGGGCCCAAACTCTAGTCATGGGTAAGAGGTCTTGTTCTATAAGTCCTGAATACCAAAAGTGCTTCTGCAGAAAATGCTCCCTGTTGTGACATCTTTTCTTTCAAACTCAATTCATTAATTGCACAGGAGCAATAGAGCTACTAGTGCAGCCCATCCCTGCAGAGAGTCTAAAGACTGTGCTCTGTTTCCTCCAATATCCCCACTAGTTCAAATGAGGTGCCAGTGGATATGGAGTCCCGAAACAGGACAGAGTCGACAGTGCTTCCCAGGCCTGAGAAGATGACAGTGTGAGTGCTGTTCTGGAAGCCTAAGTCTGAAGATAGCAAAAGAAAGGGAAGGCCATGCCTGGTGTAGATAATGTGTTGAGTACAAGTAGAAACCAGAGCTAACCTACAGCTGTGGCTATGAGTTACCTCTAAGTCCTAAGTGAAAGGCAGCCTTCTGAATGTTGGTTTTGCCCTCTTAGTTTGCTACGGTTATATGGGAATATACAGCTTGTGCAGCCACAGTGGTCTGGGGACAGTGTTAGTGGTATAGAAACCTGGTCCTATAGGTGCTTCACATGCAAATCTGGTCGTGAGCAGAGAGCTGCATGAGCTGACTCTTTGGTGGGGCAGACACCTCTGCCTGCCTCATGCCTGTATTTGTGCTCATGTTGAAGCAACCATTCCCATCTGGTCCTCAGAAACCTGAGCAAGAACAGTGAAGGAGTTTGGGAAGCCCTGCCACTACTACTTTAAAGATGCTGGAATGGAATAATGCATTGTGTTGACAACCTCAAGTGCTTCAGGACATTATAGCATTCACAGCTAAGGGCTTTGGAGCAATATGGCATTGGCGGCTAAATATCAGCATCAGTGGCACACTTCCTGGCCACAGTCCCAGCTTCAGCCCTTCACTGCAGAATCTCGATGAGCTACTGAATTTCCTTATGCCTCACTTTCCATTCTTATTTTTAAACTAGGGGTGTTTGGGCTGGAAAGATGGCTCAGTTGTTAAGAGCATTAGGTGCTCTTCCAGAGGACCCAGGTTCAATTCCCAGCACCCACATGACAGCTTACAACTATCTCAGGGGCTCTAACACCCCCTTCTGTCCTTCATGAGTATTGTTTTTTTTCTTTTTTTTTTAATTTATTTTTTTGTTATCAATCACAATTTAGGTACTTTGCATCCCAAGCGTAGCCCCCTCCCTCATCCCCTCCCCCCCTCCCCAACCCTCCCTCATCTCCTCCCTGCCCCCTCCAAGTCCACGAACGGGGGAGGACCTCCTCCCCTTCCATCCAACCCCAGCTCATCCTGTCTCCTCAGGGCTGGTTACAATGTCCTCCCCTGGGATCTACCCAGTCTGTCACTCCCCGGCATGTATGGGGGAGGGTCAAAGAGTCAGCCATCAAGTTCAAGACTGAAACAGTCCCTGTTTCCCTCACTAGGGTCTTTAGTCCTACACCAAGCTATCCTGTGTCCCATCTGAACAGGGGTTCCAGGACATGGGTTCCAGGACACATCCACACGTGGTCCTTGGTAGTAGAAACTGTCTCATACAAGACCCCTGTGCCCTGCTCAGTTTAGTCATTGTGGAGCTCTTGTTCTCTCCAAGTTTCACCAACCTCCTCCATTTCTATCATCACTTCTTGCCCTCTGCCAAAGGCTTGATCGCGAGTCTTAATATCTGCTCTGATACATCGCTACGTTGACCCCCC
>CM053759.1:32568905-32643958 GCA_028658305.1 Pachyuromys duprasi | reverse complement strand
TCAGCATGACCTTCTGATCCAATAGGTCTATATAAGTGAGTATATACCATATGTTTCTTTCTGCTTTTGGGATACCTCACTTAGGATGATCATTTCCAGGTCCCACCATTTGCCTGCGAATTTCATGATTTCCTCCTTTTTAATTGCTGAGTAGTATTCCATTGTGTAGAAGTACCACAATTTCTGTATCCATTCCTCAACTGAGGGACATCTGGGTTGTTTCCAGGTTCTGGCTATTACAAATAGAGCAGCCACGAACATAGTTGAGCAAATGTCCTTGTTGTGTACTTGAGCATTTTTTGGATATATGCTTAAGAGTGGTACAGCTGGGTCTTGAGGAATCACTATTCCTAATTGTCTAAGAAAGTGCCAAATTGATTTCCAGAGTGGTTGTACAAGTTTGCATTCCCACCAGCAATGGAGGAGGGTTCCTCTTTCTCCACAACCTTTATGAGTATTGTATGCACATGGTGCAGATATACATGCAGGCAAAATACCCATGCACATAGGATAAGTTATGAAAAATAAAATAAAATAAAATTAGGGATGGAGTTAATGGTGCTGTGCTAACAGTGCTGTGGCAAGGACTAAATGAGCTAATGCGTGTTTTTAACGTTAGAGGAGTGCTTATGTATGCCTTGAACACATGTTAAATATCAAGCCACGAAGATGGTCACAGTCACTCTTCATTGAGGTCACATCTTAAAGCTGAATACCTTAATTTTACAAAAGAAAGAAAGAAAGAGAGGGAGAAAGAAAGAAAGAAAGAAAGAAAAAAAGAAAGAAAGAAAGAAAGAAAGAAAAAAAGAATCTAAATTCTCAAAAAAAAAAAACCTAAAAAAAAGAAAGAAAGTAAGAAAGAAAGTGGCCTGTTGGAAGACACTCACTAGTAGAGCAGGTCTTAGGACCTCAGGTGTCAACTTCTTTGTTTATTCTTGAGAATATGTCTTAAGTAACCCAGGATAGTTTTGAACTCACAATGTAGCTGAGGCTAGCCTTGAACAGTTGACCCTCCCATCCTTCCCTCCCAGATACTTGGATTACAGTTACTTACCACTCTACCTAACAACATTGACATTGCATAGCACATTTGCTCACGTCACCTTGAAATGGTTTCCAGGCCCGGAGTGTGGGAGTTCCACAGGGAACAATTCTTGGTGAGTCCCCGAAAGAGGCTCTTGGGTAATGAGATGAGGAAAGGGATCAGGGAGGGCACTTCCCAACAGTGAGCAGATGAATGGGAGGCCCTCGGTGCTGTGGCAATGCAGCGTTCCATTATTAATTTGATGGTGTGTTAAATTAGCCATTTTTATGAGTAGCAGAGGGAGTTCCTTCAGGGGTAGACGCTCACACTGTCTTCTTGGAGCCCAGGTCCCAGCAGGCAGTCACAATGGTGCCTGTTTCTCTGTGCTGATTGAGAGGGGTTGACTAAGGCAGGCCACACTAGGTTAGCTGCTTTTCTTCTCTCTGGACTAATTCAGTCTGGCCTTTAGGAAATGACCTACGGGCCTTCTCCCTTTCTCCTCTTCCTGAATTAGCGGACCTTCCTCTTGGCTGCTGTGTGTGTGCCCTGTGGGGACATCAGTCCCTTTAGAACTTCTGGTATTCTTGAAGCAAGATGGAGAAAAATGTTTCAGTGGAACTCCACTATGGGAGGGCAGTATGTGTTGTCTGATAAATCATTGAGCTTGGTAGATGGGCTGGAAAATTTATGTTATACTAAATAAGAGCCCGAGGTTACAGACAGAAATGCTTGGTAAAATAGAAAAATGAAAGAATAACTTTGGGGAATTCTCAAGGGGGACAGCAGCGAAAAGAGAGAAGAGTTACAACCAGCTAGAACACTTGATGTACTTTGCTGTGGAGTGGGCGATGAAAACTTTGTTTTCCTCGTGGCTCCTCGGTAAAATATATTAACTGAACGTTCTTTCAAAAAAACATGGGCTGGTGTAGTACTGACCTGTAAGCTGGTGAACTCAAGAAGATCTGCATGGTTGAGGAGATAAAGGGGAAAGAACAACATTAGACAAAGACGTGCTGAGGGACCCAGCAGCTTCCAGAGACACTGGACAAGGCTAGCCCCCTTCAGTATCTACCGTGCTCAACCCTACGTAAGAATGGCCCATTCTTTGGCACCCCTACTTTCAGAAACATTTTTCTCTTTGTCTCTTACCACGTGGTGTTATGGACTCAGTTGTAAGCGTCTGAATTCATAAGTTGATACCTTGATCTCTTATATGACCTTATTTTGGGTTAGGATCTTTTTGTGTGTGTGTGGTGATTAGGTTATATGGGTTCATAAGGGTGGAACCCCAGTCAAATAGGACAAAGAGGAAGATAGAGACGCTTCGCTCCCGAGGTCTTTACTCAGACATTGGAAAGCAAACCAAACACAAATCAGTCCAAATCAGGTGAAAACCATCTGCAAGCTAAGAAGGGAGGCCCTACCGTGAACACCCTGCTACCCCGCTTTAGCTGTGAACTTGGGCTTTGTGACTCCTGAACAGCAGCACACGTCTGTGGTCAAGCTGTTCCATGAGTTCTGTTTCCATTTTCGTAGCCCACACAGTAATGTGGACTGCCTCATTAAAGAAATTCCCTCTTCCTCACCATCGGGCATATGAATTTCTCCTTGGTATGTTTTTTTACAGAAGAATTCTGTTTGAGCCAGCTCTCATTCCCATCCAGGAGAGACAATTCCCTATTTAAAACTGCTTGGCTAGCTGAGAGAAGTGGTTTTCCAGTGTACCCCACATGTGAGTCTGACAGAAGGCTCCAAACACCAAGTGGAAGAGGGCAGGCAAGCGCAGGCCCATGCAACTTCAAATCCACAAAGCAGAAGCAGGAAGGGAGGATGCAGGGGTAAGGGGTGGCAGGTGCTTCCTCGCACTTAAGACCTGAGTGAGCAGATCCTCAGCAGTGGCCAGAATGTTGAGGTCTCAGGCTGCTGAGGTGGTTCATAGTTTTTTCCTTCCCTGTTGCTTGGAATCTTTCACATTCTAGAGAAAGCTTGGTCTCTCCTCGAAGCCCCTTCACCTGATTAAGCCAGGATAACCCATCCAGGATAATTTTTATTTTGATTAGCTGAAAATCAACTGATTTGGAGCTTAAATTACGTCTGTAAAATTCTCCACAGTAGTGCCTTCGCTACTGTGTGATTGAGTAATTGAGGGGTGTACACATATGACAATTGGCTGAAAGTCCCCTGGACGCTCTAATACTCCTAAAATTATCCCCCTGGCAGTTTTTTATAGATAGGGTTCTACCAAAGGGAAATTTGGGGAATACTGTTGAGGCTAGCCAACTTGCTATATCACAAAGCCATTACCCCATCAAATACTTCTGTTTTACTGTCATGGTTTTATTCCATAAAATATCTGGTGCGAGCCTGTCAAACACAGACCAAGAATAAAACAACTCCTCCATGCTACCCATAGAAAGACCTCCAGGCTTTAGAAAATCACATTTCCTTTTTCTTTCCTTCTTGTCCTTGAACACTGTCAGTCTTTAGTTCTGTTCGTTGGAATACCTAGAAAGGAGAAAAGGTGAGTAGTATTCCATTATGCAAATGTACCTTCTATCTCCCCCGCCCCTTTCTTCCATAAGACGCCCTGCACTCTGCCCAAAGTTTGGTTGTGAATCTCAGCATCTGCTTCGATCCCCTGTCGAGTGGAGCCTTTCAGAGGACCCTCTATAGTAGGCTCCTATCCTGTTTCCTCTCTTCCACTATTTCTGGCATTTATCCTGTTTGCCATTCTGAATGAGATTTAAGAATCCTCTTTAGGATCCTCCTTGTTGTTTAGCTTCTTTAGGTCTGTAGCTTTTAATATGGCTATCCTATATTATATATCGAATATCCACTTATAAGTGAGTGTATACCATGAGTGTCTCTCAGTTTCTGGATTACCTCACTCAGGATGATCTTTTCTAGTTCCATCCACTTGCATGCAAATTTCATGATTTCCTTTTTTTAAATAGCAGAGTAGTATTCCATTGTATAAATGTGTCACAATTTCCGTATCCATTCCTCTGTTGAAGGACATCTAGGCTGTTTCCAGATTTTGGCTATTACAAGTAGAGCTGCTACGAACATGGTTGAGCAAATGTCCTTGAAGAATGGTGGGTCTTCTTTTCTGTGTATGTCCAGGAGTCATATAACTGGATCTTGAGGTAGTGCTATTCCCAATTTTTTGAGAAAGTGCCAGATTGGTTTCCAAAGTAGTTGTATATAAGTTTGGACTCTCACCAGCAGTAGAGGAGGGTTCCCCTTTCTCTACATCCTCACCAGCATGTGTTGTCACTTGAGTTTTTTATCTTAGCCATTCTGATTGGTGTAAGAAGGAATCTCAGCACTGTTTCAAGTGTTTCTCTGTCATTTGATATTCTTTTGTTGATAACTCTCTGTTTAGCTCTGTATCCCATTTTTAATTGGATTATTTAGTTTGTTGGTGTTTAATTTCTTGAGTTCTTTATATATTCTAGATATTAGCCCTCTATTAGATGTACTGTTGGTGAAGATCTTTTCCCAGTCTGTAGGCTGTCTTTTTGCTCTGTTGACAGTATCCTTTGCTTTACAGAGGGGTTTTTTTTTTTTTTTTTTTTTTTTTGTTTCAGGAGGTCCCATTTATTTATTAATTGTTGATCTTAGAGCCTGACCTGTTGGTATTCTGTTCAGGAAATTGCCAGGGAGTCTTGTGGGAGAATGCAGGTATATAAGGACATGGAGGGGACAGTAGTCCCACAAGGAGACCAACAAAGCTAAAAATCCTGAGCTCAGGGAGTCCTTCAGAGATTGATGCACCAACCAAGGATGATGCATAGAGAGAACCTAGACCTCCTGTTCAGATGTAGCAGATTGGCAGCTCAGTCTCCATGTGGGTTTCTGAGTAAGGAGAGCAGGGGCTGCCTTTGTCATGAACTTGATTGCCTGCTCTTTGATCACTTGCCCCTGGTGATGTGTCCTTGCCAGGCCACAGAGGAAGAGTATCCAGGCAGTCCTGATGAGACTTGATAAACTATGGGCAGATGGCAGTAGTGAAGAACTCTTCCTTTCAGTGGACTAGAGGAAAGTAATAGGGGGGAAGAGGGAAAGACGGTGAGACTCGGAGGAGTTGAGGGGGGGTTTCAATTGGGGCTATATAATGAATAGATTTTTTTTTTAAATTGAAAAAATAAATGTACCACAATTTGTGTATCCATTCTTCTGTTGAGAGACATCAAGGTTGTTTCCAGTTTCTGGCTATTATGAATAAAGCTGCTATGAATATAGTTGAGCAAATGTCCTTGATGTATGGTGGAGCATCTTCTAGGAGTGGTATAGCTGGATCTTGAGGTAGAACTATTCCCAGTTTTCTGAGAAAGCAACAGATTGATTTCCAGAGAAGTTGTACAAGTTTACATTCCCACCAGCAATGGCTCCGGCCAACATCAGATTGAAACAGATGCTGGGACTTGTAGCCAAACATGGGGCAGAACTCTGGAAGTCCTGAGGAAATGTTTGGGGAAAGATGGAAGGATCTGGAGGAGACAGGAACCTCACAAGAAGACCAACAGAGACAACTAACCCAGTGACATGGGGACTTTCAGAGACAGATATCAATTAAGGAGTATGCATGATCTGCACCTAGGCCCTCTGCATACATGTAGCCGACGGGAGGCTTGGTCTTCATATAGGGCACCTGGTGAGTGAAGGAGTGGGGGAGGTTTCTAACATGGACTCTATTGCCTGCTTTTGAGTCACTTCCTCCTGGCAGGGCTGCATTGTCTGGTGTCAGGGAATGAAGAGAAGAGCTGTCCTGATGTGACTTGATGTGTTGGGGAAGGTTAATATAGGGGATGTAGGAGGAGGGCTCCCCTTTCCTGGGGAGAAAGGGAGAGAGGAAGGTGGGGGGCCTGGCAGGAGGGGAGGGAATGGGCATCCTCAGCATATAAAGTAAATAAACTAATACAAAATTTAAAAAAAGAAAAAGAAAAGAGAAAAGGATCAAGTTTATTTTGTGCCTTGCCTTGCTATGATTCTTTCAATTATAATCTGGGAATGAATCTTTGTTTACCATCCATGGGCTATGGAAAGCTGGGGGAATCTCTTGTCCAAGCCCCATAAAATAATCTCTTCAAAAGGCTCACCCCATGGACTAAATGAACGAATATAAAACAATCTATGTTACCAGCATGTTATGGGAGCTTGGTATATGACGGTACATTCTAAAAAGTAGGGTTACATGTTGTTTGTCTGTCAATCTTTCTTTCTTTCTTTCTTTCTTTCTTTCTTTCTTTCTTTCTTTCTTTCTTTCTTTCTTTCTTTCTTTCTTTCTTTCTTTCTTTCTTTCTATGGCGGTCAGAGAACAACTTGTAGGTAGGAGCCAGTTCTCTCTTTCTAACATGAAGTTCCCTGCAACTGAACTCAGATTGTCAGCCTTGACCTCTGCCCTCTGAGCCACTGTATCAAAAGCACAATGATGCTAAATCAAGATCATTAGCACCATTAATATCACTCACATCACTTTCTCTTTTCTTTAAAGGCAATTCCAGAGTAAGTTCTTTGCCCAGGTACAGAGCTATCCCCAAGTCAGAGTTTGTATAAACTGGTGTGCTCTTTACCCCAAGAGTCATCTCAAGTTTCTAGCTATTTTAATACACTTACTGAGGGAAGCTTCTTGATATCTGCTCTTCATCATTTTCCCAGAAACATCGCCTACAGCATTAGCAGCAGCAATGATAAATATAACAACGGTAAAATCCTCAAGACCTCAATGGGCCCTTAAAGAAGCCAATGACAATCTGAACGGCAGGAGAGAAAGTTTCTTCTTACCAATTAATGGAAAGCCAAGTCTAATTTGCCACCTGCATGGCACTTTTGAACCTGTCAGGGAAAAAGGAAAACAGTGGCGCTTCATCTTGTCATGAGTCTTCCTAGGGATTGCTCTGTGAAGCACATGAAAATACCACTCATTAAAGAAAAAATAGAAAGCCTGTGTCAGCTCCCTATGTTCTTAAGTGGAAATAGAGTCCGTCGCTGGCAGCAAGAAGTGGCTGAAAGGCCGTAGACCTGTGCACTTTGCAGACACTGGAGAGGAACGTTTCCATAAACTCTTTTGAAAAGTTTAAACTGGAATGCAGGGGTTCCTCCTGTGACTTATGAGTCGAGAGACATTGTGCACATCAGAAGAGCTTGTTTACTTCCAAGTTTTAAGACTGAGAAAATGCTCTAAAGTTTCAAATAAATTCTGGATAAAGAACATTAGATTTCCAAGATAGCCGTCCTTGAACCATCTAGAATAGCGATAAAAATACTCATACAATCTACTGCAAGCACCCCTTGTAAATATAAACACAGAATAAAAAAAACAAAACAAAACAACTATACAAACTCCTTTAAATTTTTTTAAAAATATTTTTACATTCTTATTTTAAGTGTATGTATGTTTTCTCTGCATGTCTGTCTATGCCTGGTGCCAGCAGAAGCCAGCAAAGGGAGTTTGACCTCCTGTAACTGGAATTACAGAAGATTCTGAGCTGCTACTGAACTGGGATTTGTGCTGGGAATTAACCAGGCAGAATCTGGAAGAGCAGCAAGTACTCTTAACTGCTGAGTTTTCTCTCCAGTCCCCACAAACTCCTCCCTGAAGCCATTTAGTTATGGTCCATAGTTGTTTCCTGATTTACTTACTTTGGTACTTTGCTTTCAATTAGGAACATAGCCAGCAGATGACGGTGCATAGTGTATAACCACAAAGCTAAAAGCAAAAAAACAAAAAACAAAAACAAAAAACCAAACCAAACAAAACAAAAAACCAAAAACCAAAAAACAGGTGGAAAGCTAAAGGAGGCATACCCGATGCCAGCCCTGGAGAGGCAGAGGTGGGAGGTACTGACCATGAGTTTTAGACCAGCTCTGGCTATATAGCAAGGCCTAGTCTTAGATACCCATAAAATAGACAGACAGATAGACAAACAGACAGAGAGGATAGCTTATTCTATTTATTCAACATGTGTTTTTCAGGCTTCTCATGTAACCAGCACATTCCAAGGTGAAACAACTTTCATACTAGGAATTTAGCCTTGAATGAAAATAAACATCTTTATTGCTGATTTCATATAGAAACTTTATGCTATCAACTTCTAATTTATTGGTGATGATCCTAATCAGAAAGAAGAAGCTCTTATAGATCATTTCTCACAAACTATGGTAATCTGATTCTTATCGTATCCTCAGTCCTTAATTAAAATTTCCATCTTCCTTTGTTGGGAATTTTGATCCCATCACTGTGTGTCCTGTGTTGATGACATCACTGTGTGCTCCTGTGCTGATGACATCACTGTGTGCCCTGTGTTGACCCCATCACTGCGTGTCCTGTGTTGATCTCATCACAGTGTGTCCTGTGTTGACCCCATCACTGTGTGCTCTTGTGTTGATGACATCACTGTGTACTCCTGTGTTGATCCCATCACTGTGTGCTCCTGCGCTGATGACATCACTGCGTGTGCTCCTGTGTTGACCCCATCACTGTGTGTGCTCCTATGTTGATGACATCACTGTGTGCCCTGTGTCGACCCCATCACTGTGTGTGCTCCTGTGTTGATGACATCACTGTGTGTCCTGTGTTGATGACATCACTGTGTGTCCTGTGTTGACCCCGTCGCTGTGTGCTCCTGTGCTGATGACATCACTGTGTTCTCCTGTGTTGACCCCATCACTGTGTGCTCTCCTGTGTTGATCCCATCACTGTGTGTCCTGTGTTGATCCTATCACTGTGTTCTCCTGTGTTGATCCCATCACTGTGTGTCCTGTGTTGACTCCATCACTGTGTGCTCTCTTGTGTTGACCCCATCACTGTGTGCTCTCCTGTGTTGATCCTATCACTGTGTTCTCCTGTGTTGGGACATCACTTTCGCTTGCCACAGCAGCTTTTTGGGGGATCTATCTCTGCTTCTGGGGACCCAGGGAACTGCTTGTCTTCATCCCAGTTATTACAATTCTGTTTGGATTTTTGACCTGTGGTGTTGGACCATTTCTATGACTTTTCTGTCTCTTCCCATCTCAGTGGAGGTGAGATGAGAACAATTACCAGAGTCAAGAGTAACTATTGGGCACTGAAGTGCTGAGAAACCCTCTCTTATGTCTACGGGGATTTTTTTTTTTTTTTGAGGTCAAATTTTTCTTGACAAAAGCAAATTAAAGGGAGAAATGGTTGATTTCAGATCACAGGTCCATCACTGTGGGAAAGCCACCATGGAGGAAACTCAAGACAGCTGATTCCATTCCATTCATAGTCAAGGGGCAGAGAGGGAAAGAGGAATGCTTGTGCTTAGCTTCCTCTCTTTACACTCAGTCCAGGTCTCTGCAGGTGAAATGGTGCAGCCCACAGGGGCTCATGTTCCCACCTCAATTAAGATAATCAGACTAATCCTCCGCAGGCATGCCCAGAGGCCCTCCTCCCAGGTGACTGTAGATTCTGTCAAGTCAACACCACCAAAGCAGCCTCTCACAGGATTTCAGTTTTTCTGCTCTGAGAGCACCTGGAGCCTGTGGTTCACCAAGTTCTATTCTGAGCAGCTGAAGAAAGTACTTAAAGAAAGATGGAGTCTCAAGTCTTGCCCACATCGTCTAGTTGTTTCTGTAGACTCAACTTTGTTTTGAACTAACAGGACAGCTTTCATTTGTCATTTAAATCTCCAGGTTCCACTCTGCTCATTCTGAAATCTCTGTCTTTCTCTGCTGCAGGCTAGGATGACACCAAAAGAGCAACAGTCGTATGACAGCACCTTGAGACCACAACCCTGCTGTTCACAGATGATTCTGCCAGCCTCTAGTCTTCTTCCTCAGAAGGCCTCCAAGTTTCTGCCTTTCAGATCAATACTGTATTTGTGATCAGTGAATCGGGTTGCCTCTAGCCACAGGGTCTGCTTAAGCATTTTGTCAGGCATGCCTTCTCCTTTTAAGAATTTAAAATCTTCCACAGCCTGTGTCGGAAACCACACAACACTCTGGCAACAATAATACTAAGCAGCTTAATGGGTACTAACAAATGAGAGAATGAAAGTGATTGTGTCATGTACAGCTGTCCCTAGAGGGGCATTTTATTGAATCTAAGCATCTCTTATAGGATTAACTCTCTCTCTCTCTCTCTCTCTCTCTCTCTCTCTCTCTCCCACCCCCCCTGTGTGCATGTGCACATGCATACATCATGGATTTAATTCATGAGACAATATTTATATTCCCTTTATATTTCTGTAATATGTAACATAATGAATCTGTGCTCAGTTTATAAGATACAAGAATGAGATTAAAATTGAGCCACAATAAAATAATTCTTCTGATGTAGGCTATGTACTAACTTGACCAGTACTTGACATTTTTCCTAGTCCTTGGAACCCGGGCTGCCAAGGTCTACCCAAGGAAGTTAGAGTATGATGAATACAATCCTTTCCTTGAAATCTAAAAAATGCCACTCTTCTGAAGGAAAGGCCAAAAACGATGTTCCAAAGGAAGCGTTTTATACTTTGACACAGTATATATATACCTGATGGTTGTTTTTACAAAGACATTTCATATTTCTCTCTTACATAATAGGAATGTACATATGGACATGTATTCATATATATATATATATATACATATATATATATATATATATGTGTGTGTGTGTGTGTGTGTGTGTGTGTATGTATGTTTATCAATGAAGGGTATAGATATATTCTGAGTAATATATCCTTAGCCAACTTTGTCACTATGTAAGCAGAGTATACCTACACAAGCCTAAAAACTATACCAATCACTCAGTGTGATCAAGACGGCAGTAGACCTAAGATGTATGATAAGTATGCATACTGTTTACAGAAAATGTTCTCCATAGAAAGAGTATAAAGCTAAACAATGATAAAAAGTATACCACGATGAATGCATAAACCAATGACAGAGTCACTTGTTATCATTTGGCAAGCACTATATACTGCATACAACCATACATATGATGCTTTCCCGTAACTGGCAGTGCAACAGGATTGGTATGCCGACATCATTACAGACACCTGAGCAACCCATTATGTTATAATGTAATGATGGCCATGACATATCCAGGTGACAGACATTTTCCACCTCCATTATAATCTTGCAGGGTCACCATAATCCATTTGGTCCATTGTTGACTCAAAAGTCATTATACAGTGAACGGATGGATGTGTATAAATGATTTGCAAAGGCAAGTCATCCATGCACCCTACATATGAACTTAAAAAAACTGAAAGGTAAACTCACTCTAGGTTTTTTTTTTGTTTTTTTTATTAATTAATTCAATTTACCCTTCAGTCATAGGCCCCTTCTTCCATTTCTCCCAGTCCCACCCTTCTTGAATCTCCCCTCCCCTACCTCCCAACTCAGACACACCAGCTCATCTATTCACATGAGGACTGACTTTGTCATCCTCCCCTGTAGCCTGGTAGGAAAGTCCCATCAGGGGGAAGTGATCAAAAAGCAGTCAACATAGTCCATGCCAGAGATATTCCCCACTCTCCTGACTAGTAGGCCCCACTGGCTGCTTATAAGTGGAGGACCTAAGTCCAGACCATGCACTGTCCTTGGTTGGTCCTTCAGACTCCATAGGCCCCTCTGGGCCCTGGTTGATTGGCTCTGATGGTCTTCTTGTGGAGCTTTGTCACCTCTAGGTCCATTTATCTCCCTCCTTTTTGAGTAGACTCCCTATGCTTCACCCAATGTTTAGCTGTGAGCCTCAGTGTCTATTTTAAGCCATTGCTGGGTGAAACCTCTAAGAGGGTCATTCTAGTAGGCTCTTGTCTTCAAGCATATCAGAGTATCATTAATAGTGAGAGAAGTTGGCTTCCTTCCTTGGGGTTGGTCTTAGGGTTGGGCCTGGCACTGGTTGGACATCCTCTCAATCTCTACTCTACCTGTTCTGTCTGTCCCTACAGGTCTAGTAGGTAGGGTAAGTTTTGGACTGAGGTTTTTGTAGGTGGATTGGTGATCTCCTCTGTCCGCTAGGAGTCTTGTTTGGATCAAGGTTATCTTCTTCCGCCTCCATGGCCGCTGCTATTAGTGATCTTAGCTAGAGTCCGCTTCATATCCTCCCAGACATATATTCTGATTTAGGTCTGCAGCTTGTCAGAGAGATGCTCCCACCCACCATTTCTCTGTTCTCTGCAGCCTTCTGCCCTTTTGCCCCTACTCTCCCCAAGTCTGATCTCCATCCTTATTTCTCTGTGCACTTCCTCTGCTACCTTGTTCCCACTCTTCAACCATTACCTCTGTCTATTCTAGTTCACCTTCTGAGTGAGATTTACAAGTCCTTCCTTGGGTCCTCCTTGTTACTTATCTTCTTGGGTGCTGTGCATTGTAGTATGTATCCTGTATTATGTGACTATAATCTGCTTAGAAATGAGTACATACCATGTGGTCTTTCTGGGTCTGTGTTACTCACTCAGGATGATCTTTTCTAGTTCCATCCATTTGCCTGGAAATTTCATGATTTCCTTGTTTTTAATGGCTGAGTAATATTCCATTGTGTAAATGTACCACAGTTTCTTTATCCATTCTTTGGTTGAGGGACATCTAGTTTGTTTCCAGTTTCTGGCTATTACTGGTAAAGCTGCTATAAACGTGGTTGAACAATTGTTGTTGTTATTTTTGCCTGAGAATAAATTTGAACTACCCAGGAACCACAAAGGGGAAGGTTACTTAGACTGAGTGTCTCATGAGCATTTCCAAGGATTTGCCTTGTCTCTTGTTCTTGTCCTGACTAGAAAGAACACCTAGGACAGAGTATCATTGAAATGTATGGCTTCATGGAAGCCCTTACTGCCCTGTGATGCAATTTCATTTATAAATTCCTGAGAGATAACAGAATTATTCTATGACTGTGGGTAAAAACTCCTGGGTGGCCAACCAAACAGATAAGATTATTTCTAATAAAATATAAATGTAGTGTTTTTATGGTTTCATGTAGTGTTTTCATGACTTTTAAAATCCTTCAAGGTATATAGATATTAACTTTTTAATGCAAAAGAAAGTCACAAAAGAAAAATGCTAATGAAAAAAATGATTTCCAGAGTGGAGGAGTTAAGAGACAGTGCTAAGATTCCCTTGGGACAAAAAGGTAATGAATTATAAAAATAAAATTGATTGTAGATTGGAAGTAAGAACAGAGTCATAAAGTAGGAATGACCCTGAGATATATTTGAATGGGCAGGACTGGTAACTAAAATTATCACTAGACTATAATAGACACCAAATTCAGTCTGTACTGAAGACTTATATTTCAGGCTAGGGAGAGGAGATATGCAAAGTAAAATGTACAAGGTGACAACAATCATACTTGCTAGCCTGCAAATGGGAAGGCCCACTGCTGTCCAATATACTGTGATCAGGAGCCAACTGGTCATGTGGTGACATAGAGGAAAAGCAGCCTTAAAGGAACTAACAGAGCTATCCCATCTTTCAAAACTAGAAGTAAGCTCTTTTCGTAGAAAATGGTAATTTAATTGGTAGAGCAAAGTGTTTATTGAGGATTTACCTTGTATAGGTGCCAGAGATATAGTCAGAAACATAGCAAAATCCTTACCTTTCAATGACATTCATTGTAAAGAAAAAAAAAATGCTACGTATTATCGTAAACAGAGAACTGTATTCAAAGATAAATGGCATATCTAATTACATAACTTAACAAATAGGGGCTGTGGTTGGTAAATCACAGCAACAATGGGCCTCCTCTCGGGGGAGTGGTCAGGGAGGATCTTGAGGAGGTCACATATAAACTGGGAGTAGAAATGTAAGGAAACATTACAGAACTGTGAAGATGAGAATGGAATCAATGGAGGCTGAGTGAAGGCACATATGGCGACCCTGGAGGGTGAAGCAGTGTGGTGTGTTCTATAAACTGCTGGTAAGTAGCCTAGGTGGACATGCAGTATAAGATGGAAACATCAACTTTGTTGCTCAGACTCAAAACCAACTAGAGTAAAGGGCATGACAGAAGTCTTTGGGCTAATGGGTTCTACCTCCTCAATGGGACCTGTCTCTGATGTTTGGCTGCATATGAAGAGGCACTGAATGAGTTCTCTCAATGAGCAAGCTGCTACTCAAAGAGAGATAAGAAGAGACCAATCCACATACATTGACTTCCTCCTCCCAATCTGACCTGAAGTTCCTCCATCAAAGGAGTCCTTATTTCCCCAGGAAGCTGATTCAAATAGAGGCTCCTCCATTGGGAAGCTTGAAGCCAAGACAGAAGGTACCTCCAAAGTAGCCCCATGGGTTTGTGCCTTGCTGTATGTCAGAACAAGAAAGAGCAGAAGGAATTGGAAAGGCAGAGTAGTGAGATGGAAGTCACCTTGGCTTTGATGGGAGAAATCTCCTTCAGCCCTCACTAGCATGTTTGCCTTTGGATGTTATTTTCGTTACTTCTCTATTGCTGTGAGGAGATATCATGACCAAGGCAACCTTTAGAAGAAGAATTTAATTGGAGCTTACTTACAGTTTCAGAGGGCTAGTCCATGAACATCTTGACAAGGGGCATGGAGGCAGGCAGGAATGGTGCTGAAGCAATACCTGAGAGATCACATCTGACCCATAATTTGTAGGCAGAGTGTGTGTGTGTGTGTGTGTGTGTGTGTGTGTGTGACAGAGAGAGAGAGACCTGGAATGGGCTTTTGAAACCTTAAAGCCCATCCCCAGTGACAGACCTCCTCCACAAGTTCACACTTCCTAATTCCTTCTAAACAGTTCAATTAACAGTTCAATTAACTAAGCATTCAAATATAGGAGCCTGTGGGGACCATATTCATTAAAAAAAAAACACAGATGGAGACAACAAAGAGCATCCACTACTCATCAGGAATTGTGACAGAGATGGATGAAGTAGAGTTTGGGTCACAGTTGGATCAAATTGGATTTCCATGGGGAAACAGCATTTACTTGGAGCTTAAACTGGTGTCTTTAGCTACTTCCTACTATTCCTGTCTTCTCCATCAGTATGCAAACCTCAACAACTGAGTTCTACATTTGTACCTCACATCTGATTCCATTACAAAGATGACGCTTGTGTTGTTTGAATTCCTGACTCATAAGGTTGAGAATAAGGTGGCTGTGCATTTCAGACCAATGAGAAAAGTTACCTCACTTGCATTTCACTTGAAACCTTTATCACCTTTCCCTAAGGAGTGTTGTTATTGGGAAACAACTTACACAGGAAGGACAACAGTCCCACTTAGGGTGAAAACAGCCCCTCTTCCTTTGGGAAAGCAAGATGGGCTTGGTCTAATTCACATACAGTGAAACCCTGCTGACTCCTGTTGCATTCCCCAAGATCTATAACAATGGCTTTCCTTGGATTGTGGCCAGCAGAAGTAGGGTCACCCCGGCCAGATAAACTCCAGTATACTGATGCTTGAGTTTCATTTCAGCCCACACAGTGTGGGTACCATTCTCTGTTAAGTGGTTGGGACTAGCTCCCTTTTAAAGGGGCTGAATCTGTCCAGCTAAAAATAATTATTTAGGAGATGGGAAGATGGCTTAGTGGTTAAGGGCACTAGCTGCTCTTCTCGAGGATTCAGGTTTGATTCCAACATTCACAAGGTGGTTCATAAATATCTGTAACTCTAATCCCAGTCAATATGACACCCTCTGCTGGACTGCCTAGGGGATCCAACACCCTCTTCAGGCCTGTGCCAGCACCAGGGATCCAAAACATCCACACATAAAAAATAAATGAATAAATGTTTGTAAAATCATTGTTTAGTATACACTAGCTAATGCCTTCAGAAAGACAATTATAACTCTTTAAAAAAAGTATTTCAATTTTGACAAGGTGTATATAGTTCAAGAGATTCAAAGAGTTCTATGTATTTTGCAATAAAACCCTTAATATTCTATTCTAAACCTAGGTTCATATTCCCTAGAGGCAATCACATTCAATTATTTTAATCTTTCCTTTGGCAGTTACAATAATTTTAAATAACATGCTTACGTAGCTAGTTTTTCAATTTTAAGCATAATCTATTGATTGCCCTACTAGCATTCGGCCATCTGATGCATACACACACGCACACATACACACTTCCCTAGTCTCATTAATCACAATTTCTTTGTAGGTGACTATGCCTTGCTTTCATTATTTTTAGAGCAATTGTAATAAGCTCACACTGCTGGGTCACAGGGAATACGGTTTTGTTTTTCTAATTCAATTTTTCCATAAAGTTAGTTAATAATTTGCCTATTGTTCTTTTCTTTCGGTCCTCATGTCACCTGCTGTCTATATATTCTCAGCACATCAGGTAATATACTGGTCTCTGGTCTGCTTGCCAACATCCTTCCAGGACCTTTACCCTTCTGTGGCCTTCTGATGGTGCTATTGAGGTCAGCTTCCCAGCCATACTCAGGGAGCTTCCTCTGTAGTCCTTTGGACCCCTCATACACCTTTATGTTGGGTTTCCTAATTTTTCTAGATTTCATTTCTCCTCCCTTATTGGCTTACTCTCAGTCTTCCAGTAGCTTTCCAAGAAAGCATGCATGAGTTGGTGCTGGATTTCAGATGATCGTTGTCTCTCCTTGATAGACGGAATGGAGAGACCACTCATCACCCTTCCATGGTCTTCTCATGTGTTGCTGAGAAAATGGGTTTGTCTGAAGCTCAACAGTTTCTTTTCAATGTTCGCTAGGGAAAACATTTGGCATTTTCTCAGTTTCGCAGCATCCAAACACTTTCTAACGCTGTATCTATGACTCTTTATTCATTCATAATACCGTACAGATACAAAGCGTTTTCATTCTAGAAACTTGGATCTGGCAGGTCCTGAAATTTTTCTTTAATTGTTTCCTTAATATTTTTCTCTCCCTCATATCTTTTCTGGTACTTTTTTTTTTTTACATCCTGTGGGGTTTATTATTCCTTTATTTTTCTTATATGCTTTCTTAGTCTCTCTATCTCTCCCTCTGAACTAGTTTCTTATTCTCCTATTTCAGGAACATTTCAAATGTAATGTTCACTTTGTCCTCTGAATGTCCTGTTTTTAGAGTTTTTGTTTGTTTGTTTGTTTTGGAGAAGGAAGGTGTGCATGGTGGCTGAGGTTACATTCTGAAGGAGCAGCAAGCTTTTTGGTACAAACCGCAGCATCAATGCCTAATCTTCTATGTGACACTCAACATTATACTTAACCCCTATGAAGCTCAGTTTTCCAACTATAAAATGGGGGCAATTACTGCACTCACTTCATGCAGGCTTCTTCTATGGACTCTAATCATTTGATAGCAGAGCCTTGGGTGTAGGAGTGGGCAGCCCACATTAGCTGTGATTGTTATGTCGGCAATATCTTCTTTCATCTTTCTGAAGATGATAATTACGGGAGTTTTGCTTGAAAATAATTTTCTCTTTTCTTGTTTGTCTCTGTCCTTCTTGTTGTTTGTAGTTAGCTGTCTGTTTGGGGCTCTTTGTTCCATGCTGAAAGCTTCCTGAAATAATTTGTGCTATAGTAAACAGTGAAAACATTTTGTTTTGTTTTGTTTGAAGACAGGCCCTCATTCATATTTCAGTCTGCTTTGAATTCCTGGTTACAGCTGAGGCTCCCCTTGAACCCAATCCTCCTGCCCATAACTCTCAAGCACCCTTACACTCCTCCTAAGTACACACCACAAAACAGTGAGAAGTTACACTACTGACGGGACACTCTGTGTTTGCCCCTGGCTTACTGACAGATGGTTTTATTGTAATATTTTGCTTTTCATTCTGTGATATATGTATCAACATTGTAGATTTCTTGCCTGGATACAAACCGGGTAGCTAGAGTTCTCAGATCAGTGCAGGTTGGGCAGGGTTGGGCAGTCCTGTAGTTCAGGACCTCACCTCCCCCAACTCCCCACCACACACACATAAACCCTATGTTTAGTAGAGCTACTGCAGCTCAGTGGAGAGTTCTTCAGACGGTTCCTGTCTACTTTCCTACCAGGGTTCCGGCAGACAACCACCATGGGCCTGTAGACTTCTATGCTTCCTATAGATATTTAATAGATCTCCTGTTTTCATTCTGTCTGCATGTTCTTGTTTAGATGTGTTTGGAGTTTCTCAGGCTTTTCTGTACTTCTGAGGTACAAACTCACCCTACTTCTGGACTTTTCCCCCCTCAGGCTACAGTTCCAGCATGCTTAGTTCTTTTCAAACTTATTCATCGGCTTCTAGCTACAAATTTCTTCATTTGTGATTTGTTTTTATAAACTCCTACTTTTAAAATTTTGTTGATGGGTGTTTTTGTTAGCCAAGGTAAGGGTCTGAGCCAATGGCTTCTGGATCCATGGCCTCTTGTGTAAAGAACTGAAATAATGGCTGACACAGATTGCAAAGTAATGAGGAAACTTCATTCAAAGCACAACCATAGTACAGATCAGAAACAAATGCAGCTTCAAAAGTGACAGTGAGCCACATAAGTGAGGTTATTCAAAGGCCCTGATTCTTGTTTTGGGTTCCCTTCTATGAGGTTCAGAATAAGAAGTTTGGTTGCTAAGGATACACTTCTAGCATGGGTGTACCCATGTACCATGGGTAGTTTTCTCTTTTGATTGAATATGTAAGACTTTGCTTACTATGCTTGTTTTTTCCCATCATGCATCTGGTTTCATTATATATGTGCCCAATTATGCATAGGTATAAGAAGGCAAATAGTAGTAAGTCCACTCAAAGTACACAGTTTGCCTTATTGTTCATTAGCACAAAACAAGTTCAGGCTGGACTGGCATGTCTTTTTCATCTTTAGGATATGTTCTAGGGCATGCTTGAATAGAAATAGGGTGTGGCCAAAGAACTGGTAGGAGGAGTGATTTATTTCCATTGTTTAAATCAGTTATACAAACAGCCTAGTATGAGAAGGAGCCTAAGGTTGCTACCAGGTTGCTAGATGCAGCCTTTTGGTTGGAGATAGGTGTATGTGCATAGCACAGTACGAGCAGGTTATAGCTGAGGTTGCCAAGTATATTGTTAGAAGGAAATATGTATACAGCTGATGTCAAGTGGAGTCCCATGTTACCAGTCTATTCCCTATGCTTGTTGGCCTCTGTTTTTGTTTGTTTGCTTTAGTTTTTTTTTTTTTCAAACAGGAGCTTGCTATGCAGCCCAGGCTATCCTGAATTCATCATGTAGCCCTTGCTGCTCTCAAACTTTTAGCTGGCCTCCTGTCTCAGCATCTGCTGTGCAGAGATTCGAGGCATGTGCCGCCATGACCAGCCTTAATTTGTCTTGTAGTGATGAGAACATAACCCTGGGCCTTTTGGATTCTGGGTAGGCATGCTACTTAACTGAGCCACACGTAGGCAGCTTTTAAAGAAATCCCTTTGTTGTTGCATTGGTTCGTTTTTGTTGTCATCTTGACACAAGCTTGGGTCATTTGGGAAGTAGGAACCTTAACGGAGGAATTGCCCTCCATCAGATTGCTTGTGGGCTGTGTGGGGCATTTTCTTGATTAAAGATCGATAAGGGGGAAGCACCACACACTACGGGTCTTGCCACATCTTGGTGGGTGGTTTTAGGTAGTATACAAAAGCAGGTTGATCAAGCCACGGGGAGCAAGCCAATACAGATCATTCCTCCATGCTGTCTGCTTCAGTCTCTGATTCTTGTTTCCTGCTGTGCTGACTTCCCTCAATGATGAACTGTGACATGAAGTGTGAGACAAAGAGATCCTTTCCTCCCTGACATGTTTGGTCAGAATGCTTTATCACAGCAGTGGAAAGCAAACTAGGACTGTTGCCATTTCTAGCATTTTGGTGAGGTGCAGGATATGCAGGTGCCTTCAGTCTGCCATAGTTTACAACATACTTCTCTCTGCATTTTCGGTACTTCTGAGTTCCGTGTGTGTGGCGAACCATAGATAATAGAGGCCACAACCCAGATAATTAATAAAGAGAAAGTGCTCTGGCGGGGTCACCAGTCAGAGACCTGAGCTTGAGGCTTGGGAGGCACCAGCAAGCTCTTCCTGTGAGACTGACAACCAGTGAGGCTATGGTGAGCAGTGTATCTTCCCATGGGTCCCATCCACGGGCTGAATTCTCTCAGGCCTTTGAACTCTCTGTGATTTCATTTTCTCACAGGTGAAAAATGCAAATCTTGATGCTTTGTTTGAGGTTCAGGCATTATAAACTGCGAGGCTCCACACACCCACACATGGAATGGTTATATTTGGGCTTCCACATACATCCATCTGTGTCCATCTATTTCACGGTATCAAACAGATGAGGGCTTAATTTTTTTTTTCTAGCCTTAATCCACAACTTGCAGGCAGACATACTGCCAATCCTTTCCTACTGAAAGGACCATTGGTAATGACATAGTAGATAGTCACTAGAATTTTGGCTGAATTGAAGACACAGAACTCCCTGGCCTTGGGATTGAACCCACAATATTGACCTCCTTAGTTGTTACCACTAACCAGATACATGCCATTAAGAAAAGTCACTTCTGGGATGATCCATTCCTTACAGGCTCTGCACAGCCATGGGCTGACAATTGCTACACATATACATACAGTTGCCTTACATATCCACAGGCAGACCTGAGAAATGATGACCCACTAAGCTGGATTCTAATTCCTATTACCATCTCTTGGGCCATGTAGTTAGCAACTTATATTTAATAAATAGAGCAGCAGAATCCGATTATACTGGGCCCGGTGATGGTTCAACTCGATTGCCAGGGAAATAGAGTTAGAATCCTGAATTGTTTTTATGAATTGCAATGGGCAATTGGAATGCCTGTTCCATATGGCACTGACTCTGTCTGTGGGCCACACAGCCCATTCCCCATCAGATGGTCCCATTTGGGGTCAGTGATGATTGCAGAGAACAATGTGTGGAGGCAGGTGATCCCCAAGGGGGTCCATTAGATTTCAATTCTTTCCCCTCGATTGCTGCCCCATTGCAGACCAATGGGCTCTGGCACTGCTGGGCTAGCATGCTCACATTTTTAATGGACACACTACTGTTTACAGGGCTGGCTCTATACAGGCCTTTTGAAAGGCAGAAACAATGGTTGGAAGAGAATAAGTGCCTCATATAAAGGTTAGCGGAGATTGTTTTCATGCTTCCAGAGGCAGAGGTGGTTCTTTTATCTGCTCCAGCTCACCTGCTTCCAGCTGTCATGGTTGCAAGGAACATCCTCAAAGCTACTGTGTGCCCAGCAGGACGGGAGGGGTGGCCTGCTGCTCAGCTTTCAGAGTGACATTTCCCCTCCTTTGGCCACCCTGCCAACCCCCAAGAATACATTCTCCTTCTCTCCCTGGGGAGTGTTTGCGGTCCTCTGCTCCAGTGAGAGGAGGAGCCACCCCCTCTACCCCCACCCCCACCTCCATCAGTTTAGGAAAAGTATAGAAACTTCCTTAAAGCTGTTCCTTATGCCTCATGGGTTCAGCCATTAAAAAGCAGCTCCGAGGGCTCTGGGGAAGAAGGTGGCATGTGTGAGCCTGAGGTCACTGAAAAAATAGACTCCATTCAGATCCCCAGAACAGAAGCACACCTAGAGCAGTGCCCCTTGCTATGGCTTTTGTGAATGCCTTTAGAGCCTGTTACGGGGGTGGGAGGGGGGCGGGGGGGGAGGCTGGCTTTGGCACATCGTGAATATCAATAGCTTCCCATTGCATTCTTCTTATCATAAAGCAGGTTTCATACAATATTCACCAGTGTGGTGGAGACAATGAGTCGGTTCCCTTTGCGGCCCCTTTTACTTCCTTGTCAAGAGGAATCAGCTCAGTGAGAAGCGGGGGCAGCCTAGCTTGAAGTAATTACTCCGAAACCCGGACTCTTGGGCAGGCAGGCAGGGTTCTGTGCATGCGCATCACTGTGCATATGCTTCACGTGTCCTTATGTTCCTTTTTCTCTAAATGTATTTTCTTCTATCTTAGGGTTACCTCTCTCTGTGTGTCACTTTCTGAGTTTCTTGTTCAAGAATTCATAGCCAGAATATCCTATATAGGGACTTCTGAAATGTCATTGTGACCTCTTTGTTCAACGACGGGGACACAAGGTCCTTTGCCCGCCACAGAAAAGCCACTCACCACCCAGCTTGGGTTGACAGATGCCTAATATTCACATAACCTTCTTATTTAAAGACGAAATCAAACCTCTTTGCTTGGGTGGTAAAGTCTTAATTGGCTACATAAGGCAAACAGCAATAAGGCAGACCAGGTGCTACTTTGTAGCTGCCCGGTCATGTGAAAGATGTGTGTGTGTGACACTGATAATAGCCATAACAACAAGTAGCTATTGGGGGGTGGGGAGGCTGCAGATGAGGCTTGTAATAGCACAAGTCTCTTCCATTAACGTGCCTCTATGTTTGGCTCCTACAGGACAAGGTGAAGTGTTCCTGCCTGGTTAGGAAGGCTGCTTCGACCTGGGTTCCTCTCCTATGTGATCCTCAATTCTACACCGCGGCATGGTGAGGGTGAGGCATCATGTCAGGTGAAGCGTGAGGGCGGAAGTCTCCTTGCCATCAACTATTCTTGTCTCTTGGTCTAATGGATGAATTATACTCCCCTACAGCCAAAAGGCCAGTTTTTCAGGTCTTGGCCACTTTACAAGAGCCATCTGAAGTATAGACATCTTGGAGAGAAAGGTCTTATTTCCCACAGAAAAGTCTGGAGTCATTCTAGTATGGCCTAGGGTGCAAAGATTTGCAGATACTTGCGACAACATGGTAGTGGCTAGGATTAGCCAATGGGACTCCTTACAGATCACTAGATCAACCCATCCTCTAAATTCAAGCATAATTTTCCAATTTGCTCTTATTCTGCTTTATTATATGCTTTCCAGCTTTCCTTCTTTGTTATCTACAGATTTTAGGAAAATGCAATTTGAATACTCTGGTCTCAGCGAAGCTGCAGAGTAGCCAACACCGGCTTCTGTTTGGTCAGAACACTAAGGAAAAGCATCTTGTTTCCAAGACCAACAGTGGCAACCCTAATAATTAGTGAAGAATTTCCTTTAGGCATGATTTTCCAAAGTTGATGCACATATGTGAATTCTGTTTTGCTATTAATAAGTCTTATGAGAGAAATACCGTTCTGTCCAAACAAGTTTGGGGAATGTTGTGTTAAACAAGCTAATAGTGTCTATTTCTAATCTGACTTCTCAGTCTCTCTGTTTTCACTTGCTGGGGCTGCTGTGAGAAATAGCAACAAGCTTGGTATTTAATGTAAAGCTGGAAATATGAGCCAAATGGTAGAAAGCTTGCCCATAATGCACAAAGCCCTAAATCCAATCCCTAACCCCATGTAAAACAATACATGGAAAGATTAGGAGGACCAAGAATTAAGATCAACTTCAGCTACATGAGACTAGCTTGGGCTACATGAGATCTTGTCTCAGAAACAAGTATTCTCTCACAGTTATGGAAGTCATAGGTTGAAACCAGCTTCGTGGGCTTAAGACAAGGTGTGGGCAGGATTATCTTCTATCTGGGACCCCAGAGAACAATCCGAGTTTTTGCTATTTTTGGAAAGGGAGCAGTTCGGGTAGATGTTAGCATTTTATAACACAGGGCCCCCTCATGCTGATCTTCAAGGCCAGCATTTTTCAAATCTCCCTTTGTTGTATCTTCTTATCACCATCCCTTCTGTCTGTATAAAACTCCTTTTGCTTGTGGTTTAGATCAGAAATGTCCCATCAAGACAGGGGTTGATTGCTTGGTGCTGTGGTGTTTAGGGGTGATTGGATCGTGAGGGCTCTTACTTCACTGTCATGAATATCTACAGTTGAATTAATGTCCAAATGGACCACATCTGGGTGGCGGGGTCTCTTTGAAGGAACTAGGTCAATGGGGCCATGCTCCGTGATGAATCATGGAGGCTGATCAATCCAGCTTCTCTTCTGCACATGGATCAAGGGTGATATTTTCTTGTACTCAGATATTTCCACCTAAAATATCAGAAACTGAAACTTCACAGGGCTATTTGCACTACCTTCAGTAGGTAAAGTACAGCTAAGGGATGGCAAAAATAGGATCATCTTAGGGAGGTCAAACATTGGATTTGATTTCTCACTCCCCTATATGTAATTTAGTAATTCCAGAGAAATAATTAAACTTTTACAAGAGTCAGTTTCCTCATGTATGAAATAAGCTATTGCATTGTATGAATACTGTGTACAAAGTGCTTTATGAAATGACCATCATACAACCTAAGGATTACTTTTATTCTGTGACCTTCAAAGTATAAAAATAAATTCTGGGCCACCATGGCTTTGCTGATGTACATATGGATGTCTTTCTATTGGAAATCAAGTTGTTCTTGCTCAGAAGTGGCCCAGAGAAACATGTGTATGCTTTTTTTCCCTCACTTTTATGCTGCTATCCTAGGGGTGTAGCACATATTCAACAAAGATACAGTGTATAAACTCTTTGTCCAGCTCTCTGCTCTTCTTTTGATATCTTCTTCTAGTCATAAGATCCCGGGCTGAAGGATCCTAATGATATTACCTAGACCTAGAAGTTCTTAAATGTTCATCAAGGGCATAGCAGAAGGTAGTTTATATAAGGATATGGTCACTCATTAAACATGGCTACTGGGAACTACCCTGGGGATTCTGATTCAATGGATTTGAGGTGGCATTTGGGTGTTTGCATTTTAACAGGGGTTTCTGGGTAGTCTTATATGGCCAGCCTCTATACTGATCTAATTTCTCCTAGAATCTACACAAAGCCATTCACAATGCATCACACTGAATGTTCTTTCTTATGAAAAAAATGAACAACAACAACAACAACAACAAAACAAACAACTCCCTGAAATTCTTCACTGGAGAAGTGTTAGGTGCAGGGCAGTAATGGCTCTGGTTCCTTGTTGGATGCCTTGTTTGTGCATCCACTGTTTATACAAATATTTATTATTCACATACTCCTAATTTGCCAGAATTCTTTTTCAGATCTTCTGTCTTCACAGTCCCTCTGATTTAAAAACCTCTTCTTTTCTCCCCCCCCCCTCCTTTTTTTTCTTGAGTGAGTAGAGATTGGAATGGCTGTCCTTTCAGCCTTATTGTTGACTTTTTTTTTAATGCTTTTTGTTTCTCAAAGAATGTCTCAAAGGTAAGAAGAAAAATTTTCTTCCCTTAAGAGATGAAGCACTGAACATCTAAAAATCATACATCATGCAGCTGGGAGGGGCCTTAGAGTTCCAGCACTCAGAAGCAGAAGACAGTATCACCCGCCCCTTCAATTACAAATGAACAAAACTAGAGTCGGAAACACTGAAGGACTTTTGGAATTGTAAGGCGTAAGTCTCCATCTCCCATCTCCTTATTTATTCAGGAAATCTTATTTTAAAGTAATATATATGAAAGCAATGTTTTCCTACATCAAAAATACTACCCTTCCAATATTCATCTGGCTGGCTTGAGGAATGGCCTACTTTTGCTTTTTGTTTCTTTTTTTTTCTTTTTCTTTTTCTTTTTGGCAGAGCTCATAATTACTTATTGACATCTGATATTCACCAGTGTACACTTATAAATAAATATTACAAAGCTCCAAAGTAAGCCAGCCAATATCTATAAAGTGGTAGATGAGTAAAATGTTTACTCTCCTTTCTTTTTTCTAGCTGCATTAGACCTCACTTTTTTCTTAGCCTCTTGCCTGAGCCCTGCTTGCCTTCTCTCACTGCCTCCCTTTTCCATCCATGCTCTAGTTGTTTATCACTAGGAGTCTCCATGTTGTCTGGAAGGTAGGTCCCTGGACCGTTCTGAAAGCTACTTTGGGTTCTTCTGAAGTATGGGCACAGCTGCTGGGCTTCCTGTTGTCCCTTGTCCTCTTGAATTGGACTTTGGGTATCCAAGAGTGCCGCTGACCTAATGAAAGTCACATCCTGTGTGTACTGGTCTCACACTCTGCTCTGCAGTCAAGAAACAGGGCTGAGCAGAAGGTTTAAGTCTTCACAAAAAGCAAAGTTCTACCCTGCTTTGCTGTGCTATTTCCTCCCTCAATAAAGGTCCTGACTTCTTTAACTCATACTTGTCTGGAAGACAGAGAAAGAATGTGTGGCACCAGGAAAGGCCTCAGAGAGAGCATACGGGGACTCCTGCTCTCAGGTAGATCATTGGAATAGAATTGTCACCGTCTTTATGAGTGCAATGGGTAGCTGGAGGTTGTTGTATTTTCTGGAGCCAACAAAATTAGATGTTTGGTGACCCTAAGGAAAGGGCAGGGTGGCTTCACTTTGTGTGTGTGTGTGTCCCAAGCACACAGACAAGACTTTATTTGAGGTTGGTGGTAGATTTTATTCTTTCTCTTTTAAATTGCTGGTATTTTCAAAACCAATTAATATGAATTTTCCTTGTTCCGACTGGGAATGTAATCATCCAAACCAGCCCCTTATGTGAGTAGCAGGATGTGGCGCTCAGGGGATCCCAAGATATTAACTGTTTGAAGGGTAAGAGGACAATGATGAAATATAGGGCATTCTTTTCTTCTCTCATTTCTACCCCCTTTCTACTACATCATTCAGGTAGTCCAAATAAACTTCAAAAGTAATATAGCTATCTGGTATACAAATATTCAATGCTTAGGTCTGTCTCCCTATTAGTTTATATAGCTCCTGTTTCTCTTCCTTTGAGCCCACTGCCTCCCTCCCCTCCCCCCCCACTGCCTCTTTTACCCCAGGAGACCCTGGATTAGGGAGCTTTTTGCTCTATTTGCAAAATTTGGGACTAGCCCAGCAGATCTGACACTTGGTGTTTGTCCCTTGAGCATTCAAAGGACATTTGCATATTTCCCTAGGAGAAGTCAATAGTGTCAGTTGGCGCTCCACCCTTCCAGGATAACTGGAGTGGAAGGACAAGCCTCATTGTGTCCCAGCTTCAGATATATTCTGATGCTGGAAAACAAGGGTGGAAGGGGGAAGTACAGGGCAAAAGGAAGACAGATGAATGGTTAATGGAGGCTGAAGCAGCAGATTGAGAGACAGTCCATTCTAGACAGACGGACCTATGGATTGATAGACTGAAGCAAAGTTGTAGATGGGATAGTTTATTTAAGCTGTTTAGAGGCTCTCCTTCTTATCTATCCATCTCTTTATCTATCTGCCTTAAGCAGGGACTGATAGAAAGAAGATGGATAACATGATCAGAATGGATAAGCCTAAACTGAGACTAGTAATCTTCTGGCATGCCAGACTCCAGGACAGTCAAGAGCCTTGGGATGAGGATGCATTGCAGGCATTTCCCTGAGGGGGCAGGGTGGGGCCAGGGAGGTGCTGCCTCCCTTGCTCCAAATAAAAGCCTGACCAGTGTCGGACAGAAGGTCGCTCAGGCATCAGAGAGCTTGTTCACCTGCCTCCCTCCTCCACACCCCACCTCCAACCAACTGCAGCTGTTGTGTTCACCCACCCCGCCAGGTGGACAGCTGCCAATCCGAGAAGGAAGCTGAGAGAGCCAGGCCTGGTGCTAGCATATATTTTTATCTCGAAGACTTGTTTTAAATTCTAGTCAGGCTTCAAGGCTTGCAACAACAACAGGGAGAAGGAAGAGAAAGGAGGGGGAAGAGAAAGAGGGAAACACAACACACACACACACACACACACACACAGAGAGAGAGAGAGAGAGAGAGAGAGAGAGAGAGAGTTCCTGCTGTTCTTGAAGACCGTCAGCTGTCAAGTCTGTTTAACTGACAACCTGCTCTCCAGAGCCAAGAAGCCCAAGAGATGGAAGGCAGAAGAGGATCACTGTGGTTTCGGAGGTTGTGGCTAGTTGCTACACAACCATATAGGGAGCTGCCCTCAGGAGCTCAGCTGGGTTTACTCCTGGGAAAAATTCAGCACAATTAAGGGAGGCAGACTGGGGTATGCTAGGGCGTGTCCTCTGTGCCATGATTCATTCATACTGGGTAAGAAGGGGCAATGGGGTAGAAAGTGCCGTAGGGATGTCCGACTGGTGTCTCATATTACCCTCTTATGTTGGAATTGGAGAAACTCTTTATGGTTACGGGGATGAAGAGCAGAAAGGTGAAGAGAAAGATGCTCAGAGGCTTCCTGAGCTAGGGCCAGGCACAGTGGAACAGATCCCAGCATCAGCTCTTCCACACTAGACTTTGCAGTAGACCTGAGAAGAGCTAGCAGCTCCAAGGAAGAGTGAGCCTCACTCCTTCTCATCCACATATGTTGGGAAGATGGCTGGGCTTAACTGAACCCCCTCCCTACACTACTTGTCATGTGACCTTGAATCCATTCTTTCTTTTTAAGTAATCTTGGGTAATCCACCTAAACTCTCTGAAAGGAACATAATCTTGATTCCAGAGATGAAGCAGAATAGTGCATATGGAGCCTACAACACATTACCCTTCTTGATTTCCCCTTATGCCCTTAATAGCCAGGACACCAAAGATATGCATGAGAGGGTAGTCAGTAATTCTTACACAGGAGGAAGCGCATGAGTGGAGGTAGCAGAAAAGTTTCTGTTCTCTCACAGACCACCTGGGGCCTACCGCAGAATTAGAACCCTTCCAGTGGGGTCTGGAAATAAACCAAGTAGCTGGTGTCTACAAATTGAGAGATTGTTGTCTAAGTAGAATGGAAGAACACATGATGCACAGTGATATTTCTAGGTGTAGGCTGTGCATCACTACTAAACCCCTGGCATACATCCAAATGTCTGACAATCCAGGTGCTGATGCACAGGATAGACTGAGTGTCCACTTGCAGGTGTCAATGTCAGCTTGTAGAGAGGATGTGGGTGCCAAGGCCTCACTAGTGAATACAGCATCATCTCCCCCCAACACACACACCAAAAAAAAAAAAAAAAACAAAAAACCAATAGCACAGAGATTGTTTTAAAACATTGCTAAGTTCAGCCATGGCCTACCAAGGTGCAGCATTTTGTGAGGTGGAAGACCATCCAAAGAGATAGAGCCTGAACAGAGAGGGTGAGTGAGATAAACCATGCATTTAAGACACATAATTTATGTTGGTATGCCCTCCACCTTAAGTTTTGCCCCATGGTTTCTGACCTTCTTCACCCTAGAGCTTGCTGGGAGAGGACAGATAACAGAAAGTATTAGGGAAGGCTTTTAGAAGTTATCAAGTCTGAAGAGGTGAACAGGGAGACGCTTCTTGGTAACTCTTAGGGGAGAAAGGCATTTCAATGAGATGGGAAACATAATCGAAGCAGAAGAAATAGGAATGATGTGTGCTTGAAGAATTACCCACACTTAGAGGTGCCATGAGCATAAAATTAAAAGTAGAGGTTGGGAGATGTCCAGGGACAAAAAAGGAAGTATGGGAAAGCTTATTAGCCATGTTCAAGACTCTAGAACATGTTCAGCTGGCTATGGAAAACAGGAAGGTGACACAGACAACTGGTGCTTCAAACAGAACATATTGATCAATTCCTGGACAGCAGAAAATCTAATTCCAAGACATTGTGAACCACGAATGCAAGCTTTGTGTGTAATTTTACAGCTTGTAGAGGACCCATTTAAAAGATAAAAAGGAAAAAAAATAATTTCAATGGTATATTTCTGTTGAATGTAATACATTTTAAATGCCTGCATTAAAAGCATTTTAAGTATAATCAATCTGACACATAGCCTACTTATTGTCCTAAGTCTTCAAAATCCAGCATGCTATTTATGATTACAACATATGTTAATTGCTTTAGTCACACTCCAAGTACCCAGTGACCACTTGTGGCTAATAGCTATAGAATTGAATATTGCATGGGTAAAAGAGAAAATTCAGTGGCTAAAACAGAGGTTGGTATACATACGTATATGTAAATGGGTTGGGAAAGGTGGTGAATTTCTAATTCAGGGTAATGGGAATAAAGAGAAGAAGTTACACATTCAAATGGCTAAGCATTTCTTAGATTCTTCATGTCTGTGATCAATACACATTATTTTCCTTCTTGGTTGATGTTACACTTCCTCAAGACCATGTGTAGGATGCAGCTAATCTAGGCTGGATGGGGCTGAGCATTCAGCAGTGTTCTCTCCATTACCCATGCTCTTTGCTCTCCTCAGAAATAAACGCTTACATCCAGCTAGGATGAGGTGGTGTTTAAAGTGCTGAAATGGCAAGGTGCAAATTGTGCACTCTGGGCACTAAAGGGAAGGACTGCACAGTAGCTCCGTTGTGCTTGCCCAGGTGACTCTTTTGATACCATGCAGGTGAAAGGAAATGAGTGCCCGAGCGCCATGGGGAATGAAGGAGAGCACCGTGGAGCCAGTCAGGAGAAGCAGAACAGAAGAATTGCTGACATTCCAGGCAGCAGCCTCTCTGACTATCAGCAGCCAGCAGTTGGCAGCAGCTCCAGATGATTGAGAATCGAACAGTTTAATTGTGGGAGCATGAACATGATGTTATGCCAGGCTGGCATGGCTGAGTGCAAGGATGTCTTCCCAGAGCCCACAGTCTTTGATGTACCCCTTTACCTGGGGAATGCCCCCAGCCAGACTCCAGTGTTTGGATCAACAATTTATATGTTTCTTGGAAGAAAATAAGAAAAAAACAAAAACAAAACCCAACTCTGCATTTCCAAGCAGATACAGGACACAGCTTTGCAGAGTGTGTTGCTTTGACTGGGGAGAGAGGCTAGGAGCAACTGTGGGGGTATGTGGGTCATCCTCCACCCCATGCAAAGTCAGTGGCAAATGGAAATTTATTTATTTTTGATGATTATTCTGTATGGCTGGAGTCACTGCATAGGTGCGGACAAGCTAACCCTGTAATCAAGTAATTAGCGCCTACAGCTGGTGAGAAGCACGGCGCTGGCTGGTTCCCCTGGGCTTCTGCTGACTCACATTCATTTGCTGTCTCTGTGTGAGTCAGTACAAACCAAATGCTGTAACAGACGACCCCTACATTACAGAGGAGTGACTTTACAAAACGATGGTTCACATCATCGCCTGATGTTACAAGGGCAGCTCTTTTTCAAGCAGAGATCCAAGGACCCTTGCACCTTCTAGACCACGCCTTTGACCTTGACTGATGTTCATTTTTAGCTCTTTCTTGTCTTCTCCAGGAGAGCAAAGAGAACAGCTTATATGAGCATCCATGATGTGGGTCTGGGAGGGGCTGGAAAATCGCTTTTGCTCAATTTCTTCATCTAGAGCCCAGGCACATACTTCCATCTAATGTCAGAGGAGGCTGGCAAACAGATTTACTACATGCCAAAGAGAAACAGGGGGAGTGTTTCATTTTGAACATCTAATCAGCCTTTGTCACTGTCATTCTCTTATTTTCCTTGTCCCTGGTGAGAGAGAAATAAACATTTTGTCCTATGACTTGACCCTGGAGGTGAAAGAGGCAGGAGACTACAAGATAGGGCAGCATTAATTAGCAGACAATGTCCAAAAGTCCCAAAGTGATTAATCATCAGGACAATGTCATAATCAGACTTTTATTATCAAGAAAATTTTTTTCCTTCTCTTGTATTACAAACAAATTTAATCAGCTAGCCCATCCAATAACAGGTCCGGCTACCATACTGCCAACAGAGCACACTCTAGGGTAATCTTACCAATGTTATTTGCTACCAGGTTGCCATTTATGGCTCCTACTTGCCAGATAAGTATAAGGCAACATTTACAGTGGTACCACAGTAGAATAGTACCTTGTTTTTGCTTTCAAAACTAACCACGAGTATCCAGAATCAGCAGTATTACCTTCAGAGTTATGGAGACTCTAGTGTGTCAGGAACATTGAACCACAGGCAACAATATTGGTGGAGTGATACAGCAATAGAAATTTGCTGTTGGTTTCATCAGGTTTCTCATCACTGTGACAAATACTTGAAAGAAACTTAAAAATGAAGAAGAAAAATGAAACCTTTTATTTTGGTTTACAGTTTCAGAATTTCAATCCATAGTCCCTTGGGCCTATCTTTTTGGCAGGAACAGCTGATGGGCCAGAGCAGCTGATGCCTTCTCACATTGTGGCCGTCAGGATGCAGAGGGAGAGGGAGGGAGAGAGACAGAGAGAGAGAGAAAGAGAGAATATCCAGAGTAAAATACACTTTTCTAGGTCATTTCTTCCAATGACCTGCTTCATTCAGGCCCAAACGCATTGGAAGTTTGTGGCTTTATAGTCTAAATACCTCTCAATAGTGCTACTAGTAGGATGGCTTTCAGTACATGAGCCTGTGAGGGAACACTTCATCTCCAAACCATTTCATTCCACCACTGGCTTCCCAAGTGCTCATGTTCACTTCACAATCCTAAAATGCATCCAGGCCATGTGCTGATTAGTTTTTATTTTTATTTTTAATTGAAACAAACTAAAGTCACCTGGGAACAGTAAGCTCAGTTGAGGATTTGCCTCCATTAGACTGTCTGTAATGATTACTAATTGATAGAGGAGGGTCTTGCCCACTGTGGGTGGTATTATCCAAAGGGGCCTGGGTTGTATCAGATGGTAGCTGAGCAAGCCAGGGGAAGGAAAGCAGTAAGTAGTATTCCTCCATAGTCTGTTTCAGGTCTTGCCTTGAGTTCCTACCTTAGCTTCTCTTGATGGTAGACTTTAACCCATAAGCAACATAAGCCCTTTCCTCTCTAACTTGCTTTTGGTCACAGTGTTTTATTACAGTAACAAATAGGAAAACTAGAACAGTTCATTTCCTAGAGTCCCTGTATTCTTAGCATTTTCAACATTGTTCAAACTGTCAAGTCCAGAGTCTTTTCTGAAAGTCAATTCAACCCCTTACCTGTAAGCTAAAATAGACAGGGATGTTAAAAAGGAGGAATTGAACCAAAACAAGGCTGATCCTGGAATGGCAAGCATTAATTCTTGTAGTTTCATGTCTGCCACCTGGAAAATCTTTCAAAGGCCTGAGCAACCTCATCTCTAAAACCTTGCTGGTTATGCCCACACACAATTTCTCTTGAGGCTGGCTCCATTCATTGCTTATGCTTGTATGTGTGTGTGTCAGACATTCTATCTCTCTGGCATCTCTAACTTCCCAGTCTCTCTGGCACAACATCCATTTTAGTTTTAGCTTCATACATAACCTACCTAGGAGAGGCTCACAGAGAATCTGACCCTGTGTCCTGTTAACTGATCTCCAAGGTCATTTCTATACCATGGGTTTAGGCCTCCATGACCTTGTGACTCTTGCATTCCCTGTGACTGAAAACCTAGCAGCTTATACTGTACATGATACCAGGGTTTGCTATGATCTCATGCAGTAACTGGACCCATTTGACCACTGATACAGTAGCCTTGGAACCTGGACAACTGGCCACGGTGAAATAAATCCAGTGAGCACAGGTGCCCTTGTGGTGCTCTCTTCTCAAGGGAAAGTCCTCCAAATCAGTGTATGCTTTTTCATTCTGGAGCCTGTGCTGGTAGTAGAGTCTGGCCAGTCTCTGAGATGCTCTCAAGCAACACTCCTTACTGCCCTGTCTTTTGAGGGAACACCTTATATCCAAACCACAACACCATGTGGTGGTATGCATAGGGTTCCCTCTCCATGCCTGACGCAAAAATCCCCTAGCTTCCTGGAAGATCAACTATTTATTTCTAGCCTTTTTTACTAGAATTGCCCTCAGTCACAGAGAACTATCTTTTCTAAAGGTAGGGCTCCATTCAGGGAGGCAGCACTTGTCAATGACTGCCTGGTCAATGACATTTCATTTAGGGACAACTCTAAAGGACCATTCAGGCTCCATCGCTGACTCTCCACCTAAGAATTCCTTGATGCAAAAAGTGGTTTTACTAAGCTCATTATTAAAATGGAGTTTTGTGCATGGGCCAGTAGCTGGGCATCCTGCACTGCAAACCCATTGCTGCAGCAAGTGAAGGAGAGCAGCCTCTGTGTTGTATCAGCGCAATTGTTAAATGCTAGGACATTATAGTGCCATCATTAACATTTTACCAATGGTGGACTGATGTGAATTTGCCACAGACATTATCTAAAACACTGCCACTTGTGCCTGAAAGGCATAGGAGAAATGGTGATTATTAATATCGAGTTTGGTGACTTTCTGAGGACCAGTGATTTGTAAAAGATAAACAAGGACAGGATCAGATGATTAATTCCCATTCCAAGGCAAAATGTGAACTTCAAAAGGCCTCCGGAACAGTGTTTAAAGAAACTCTAATCTACAGCAGCCAAATATCAAAAGAACAGTGAGCTATGCTCAGGACCTAATTAGTAGAATAGTGGGAGCTTCAGAAAGGATTGAATCCTTGGCTTCAGTAAGCCCCTTCTGCTAGGTAGTGGGCCCTAATAGTAAAAGAAAAAGACACCAAGATTTGAAATGGAGTTGCAGTTCAGAACATTGATTGGCTGGGTTTTCATGAGCCTCCTTCCCCCCACATCCTGTCTTCATTGTTAAAAGACAGTGGTAAACCACTTACTTAAAGAAGATGCAGAAGCCATCCTCTTAATAGTCAACAAGAAAGCCCAAATCACAAGTAGCTGTACCTATTATTGGCTAGGCCAGCTGATTAAATTTGTTTGTAATAGTCTAGAGGTGTGCTGATTTTGCTGTGGAATGAGCAGCCACATACCAAAGAACTTGCAGAGCAGAGAGATTGCTAGTAGCTGGTGGTATATGCATGAGATCAAATTGCAGAGTGATAGATCGGGACAGGCAGAACACTAGGCTAGATAGTTAGGAGTTTCTTAATGTCAGAGTAGTCTCTTTGGATATGATTTGATATCATAACCAGGACTCAGGAGATGCTACCAACAAGCTACCACCAGAAGGCATCTTAAATCTCCAAAATATAAAACCATGTGAAGATGTGCCAATACTGCCATGGAGGATGGTGATGCAAGAGAGCAAAAAGCATATAAAATGTAGGGCTAGAAACTCCACCTCTGATCATGTTCTATGACAGAGTCTGAGTAAGGGGCATTCCCCGTCATCCTCAAACCAATGAGGAGAGGAGAACTGCTAGCTATCCTCTTTAAAAGAGAGCTATGACAGAAGAGGCTGAAAACAGTAATTTGCCTGACTTGGGTACTACCCAAAGTAAAGATATAGTGGTGGCACTTGATGCTCAGAGCCAATGGGATCACAATTGTTGCAATGAAGCTCAGTAGCTATAGATATTAGAGTGCACAGGAACTCAAATAGCATTTAAATAGGGCTGGTGGGGTGGCCTCTTACTTTCAGGGGCATTGTTAGAGTCTGCTGTTTCCAGAAAAGTATTAGATGAACAGTCAAAGAGGATACTTTAGTCTTCAGAAGCAAGCGATGTCAAGAGTATATGAGAAGTCTAAAAGAATCTCTCAAATTAAAGCCCACGTAACTTTGTAAGGTGTCCAGAATTGAGTCAGTTCTTACCCTTAGGACACCGGAGGCAGAAGGAGACATTGATTCGAAATGAAAAGAAATTGTGCAAGTCTGGAGCAATTGTAGTCAGGTGACAGCTCTCCAGTCCTTCAAAAGGCCTTTACTCAAGTGATGGCATTTGGGAAAAGTAACACTAAGACTTCTGGAGAGTTATTGGACTTCTGGAGAGTGACTGAACTTATATTAATAACCAACAAGGGAACCAATCTACACAATTCTCCATTAAAATAAGGGTATGAAGGGCTAAGGAATAAATGCAAACCTGAAATCTTAGATCTGTCTCACAGTAAGTTCAGTGTACTTATCCTATCTGACTGTAATTTAATGGCATAACTGAATAGTGATTGGAATTCGGTGAAAAAGTTCACATTTGTTCTTCACCCTGTAGTATAATATAATAGCAGAGATAACATGGAAGTCATGAATCTTTGCCCTTCCTCAAGCTAAGATGGTAAATAAAAATTCATACCTGATATATTTTTAGTTTTGAAGTCTAAGGAAGTGCTAGAGATTGGTGCTGATTACCAAGACATAAGGAATGGAAAGGTGAAGTTTCATTCAAACTAGATACCACAAAAAGAGAATGAATCACTACTTGATCAAATAGCTACTGTGCCAGATGTGTTTTCACTAAAATGGATTAATGACAGACTCCAGCACATACTAATAGGTAAGCTGCTGAACAAATTCATTTTCATCTCTGACAGAGAGAAGGGCCAGAAGTAGTTCATATTTAGGTGAACTATGGAAGAGAATGCAATTATGTGAACCGGAGAAGAGTATAAAACTGTTATGATAACAGTTTTCCCTGTCATAACATTGGTGAGAGAAAGAAGGGGAGAGAGAGAGAGAGAGAAAGAGAGAGAGAGAGAGAGAGAGAGAGAGAGAGAGAGAGAGAGAGAGAGAGAAAGCCTGGTATTCCATAGCACATCACATCTGTCAGTTATACTAACAATGCCATGCTGAGGACCATGATAAAAAGTTGCAAATATTTTATAAGTCTTACTCTGGAAGGTAGACATTGAATCTACAGAGTCTCGGCACATTAACGATATTTTTTTCAGGAGTCCAAAGCTTTTGAGCACTCCAACACACCCCTTCCAACTTAGACTACATGGGATTGTATCTTACATCTTCCAACACAGCTACAACAGCACAAAATAATGATATTTTCAGTGAATATTCTGTGCTGGACAATACTGCTCTGACCCATTTTCTTATTAACACCCAAAGCTGGAGGATGTGTGCAAGGGAGGCAAGAGCTTAGTGGAATGACCAGACTGTGGTGATCAGGAACCTTGAGCTACAGAACCCAGGAGAACCAACAGTACAGAAGGCATTTGTGTTCTTCATGGCTCTCATTGCTTCCTTCAAGGAAGGAAGAATTTACTTTCATGCCCAGTTTGAAGGTACCATCCATCACAGCAGGCAGAGCTTGGCAGGAGTGTGAAGAAGGTAGTAAGTCACATCGTGTCTGCCGTCAGGAAACAGAGAGATGGATGCTGGTGGTGCACCATTTACTTTCTCCTCTTCACTGAGTACAGAATTCCAGCCTGTGTAATGGTACCACTTATAATTGGTGTGCATTTTCCCACCTCAGTTATACCTTGCTAGAAAAGCTGGCAAAGGTATGCCTAGAGATTTGCATCTTGGGTGATTCTAAATCCCGTCAGGTTTACAACCAACACATCACAGCACCTATGGTAGGAAAAGATAACTGTTCTCATTTGTTGTCGTTAAATGCCATGACCAGGATCAACTTTGGGAGGAACGAATTTATTTCATCTTATACTTTGTAGTCTTTAATTGAGGAAAACCAAGGCAAGAATTCAAGACAAGAACCTGTTGCCTGGAATTGAAGCAGAGAATACACAGAATGTTATTGACTCTTTTTCTTACTTAAATTTTTTTTTTATGTAACCCTGAACCAACAAAGTACTCAGGAGTGGCATTACTTCTGACTTCTGGGCCCTCTTCCATCTGTTAGCAACAAAGAAAATGCCTTACAGACATTCCCATGGGCCAATCTGCTTGAGGCAATTTCTCAGTTGAGTTTCCCTCTTCCCAGGTGTGTGAAGGTGACAACCAAGATTAGCCATGACAACAATGCATAGAGTTTATGGAAAATCCAATAGAAGAATTTCAGTGTAGAACATTTGTCTTCTGGAGAAAGCCCACACTATTAACAGAGAATAATGATCCATCAACTCTTAATGTGCACTTTGTAATTTGGTACCTTTTACCTACCTCATCAAGTAATGGGAAGCTCAGGCTGGCACACACAGAGCTATGAAACCATAAACAACCTGAACTTCCCACTATTTGATAAGTTATGTAAAAGCTACCAAATTACAAAGTGTACCAGTCCATTCTAACAAAGACATGGTATATCTAAAATTGACCACAGTCAGGGCTAGAGAGCACAAGCAAGCAAAATAAGGAGGTACCTCAGAACTCTATGCCATCTGTCACTAATATAGTAACTTTTCTTTTGTAGATTTAATCTACAACTTAATGAGAAGGACTTAATGTTTAACTAACAGAGAAGTAAAATTCCCAAGCTTTATAACATAGCTTTGTTTATAAGATAACTTTGACGGATACTTGTAAGTAAAACATCTCTCTATGGTCAAAGGTCTTAAATGGGGTACAATTGGTCATCCACTTTGTGTAGAAAGAGCAGCGACCCAAGATAAAAATATACATGAATTTGTCACATTGGTTAATGTCCTGGTTGGCTTGTTTAGGACCTGGAAGGAGAATAATTCAAAGACACGAGAAATTCTTGAAAAGGGGCTTGTGAATGCAACTATGAAGTGCACAGAAAATGTGAAGATGTTTGAATTACATCTACTAAATGCTACTAAAGTACCTTTTCTGTAGAAGAGGCACTAAACTGCTAGGCAGTATGATTTAGTCAGCAAAAGATAGCAAGTCTCCCTCACTGGCTGCCTTGTTACAAGGAGTATGTAAACCAAATAGCCATAAATGCACGTATGGAAGCTACGTGTGGTCTCATTTATTAAAACTGAAATAATCACTGCTGACATACAGTGTGGTCTTTGGAGATAGCTAAGGAAGTTGAGGCTGTGTAAAGCCTTTGAACAAGTACCACGGATGAATCACTGATTATTCTCACAATCTTCTATGTTACTGCTTGGACAATTTTTGTGTGTGCATGTAGTTCTGCCAGTGACTATTTTCTATATGACAATCTAACCTCATGGTAAAATAAGTTTCTCAAATGCTCCTAGTTAAAGCCTAAAAATGAAGAACTACCACCTCACTCTTACTCAAGGATAAGAGCCCATTAGCTAAAAATGGAATACTACAAAATAAAGAGGAAAGAAAAATTATGTATGAATATGATATTGAGTATATAAAATTATAGCACATACAAACCCAATGAACAAGAAATTGCAACTTCAACAATGTTGCTGGACATAAGATCACCACACAAGACTCAGTTATAGTCCTAAAAACAAACAAAATACTGAACTGTCTTAAATTTCTATAAAAACTGATAAGTGGAACCTAAAGTTTATACTGAAAATTAAGTGGCCCAGAATATCCAAACTATCTTGATAAGGAAAACAAAGTCAGTGTCTATAAACTTCCATATTTCAAAATGTACTGTAATGTTACAACAGTAATGAGTATGTTACTGACATAAAGATAGACACATAGATCAATGAAAGAGAAATTAAGCCATACATTTATGTTCAGTCTCTTTGGCATTATCACCCAGAAAAATCCCATGAGAATTTTTTTAAAGTAGAAAGAAATTAAGTTTATTTATATTTTGTTCAAAAGAATATTTTTCCTTTCTTTTCTTTCTTTACAATTCATTCAATATCCCCATTGAAGCCCCTTTCTCGACCCCTCCCAGCCCTACCCTCTCTCCAGCTTCCCTCCTATCTCTTTCCTCTAGTCCACTGAAAGGGGAAGTTCTCTTCCTCTACCATCCACCCATAGCTTATCAAGCCTCATCAGGACTGCCTGGATCCTCTTCCTCTGTAGCTTATTAAGGCGGCATCGCCAGGGGCAAATGATCAAAGAGCAGGCCCCTCTTACTCGGGAACCCATATGGAGATTTTTTTAACAAACGAGGCTAGGACAACTGTGTTGGAAGGACTCTGCTGTTTGAAGTTTCAGTCCTCCCAGTCCAGATAGCCATTCTGAGCTCAGCATTAAGGTACCGGGACTCCCTCTCCCCAGCAGGGTCTCCTGCTCTGCCTGACTTCATCTGGAGAGTATCTCTAGACATAGATGCCCCTAACCATATTTGATATATGGCCTTTGACACAGCTCCCTGCTAGCTCTCCCCTCCCTGAGCCTATAGGACAATTAGATACTGTGTTCATATGAGAGGAGCATGCTGTTTAATGCAAATTAGTGTCCTTGAAGTGCCTAGTTTTAACCAATTATGTACACCTATCCTTGGAGCCCCCTAGTCAGCCCCCAAGTGGTATATATCCTTTGTTCTCCAGAATTAAAGTTGATCTTGCTCCCCGAAGTGATTTCCAGAGTGTCTGATCTCTGTTAAGTATTAGCCAGCCTTCCCAGCTCTGTGCCTGGCTTTTTGGGCTGGTGGGAAACAGCGCCCCCAGGCATGAGAAGAACCACAAAATTGTATATATACATGCAAAATAATGAAGTTGTGAGCTTCTTGCTACCTCACACTCTATAACAAAAATACCCACAAATAGATCAGAAGCTTATAATAGATAGCTAAAAATTTGAAATTCTTGAAAGAAAATGTTTAAGTATACATTTTTGTGACCGTGGATCAACAACACATTTTTAGATATGAAATCAAATAACAATTTGATTGGTGGGTAAGTGGATTCCATCAAAATCTAATACTTTTGTGCTCTGGATAGAAGCACAATACCATTCATTTAGTGAAGGAAAGCATTTGTTAATCGTTTGTCTGATATGTGGAGTACATAAAGAGCTCCTGCAACTCACCAAATTAAAATGTACTTAATTGTCTTTTTATTATCAGCAAAAATATTTGACTAGACATGTCTTTAAAAAATACAGATGGTCAATAAGCACATACATGCTCAGAATCCTCAGGGAAATCCAAGTTACACCTACAATGAGATACCTCCTTATATCCAATGGGATGGCTACAGTCAAGAGACAGAAGCTTGGGTTAGAAGAGAGGTACTTGTGACAATGTGAAAGGATGCAGCTGCTTCAGAATACAGTCCAACAGTTCCTCCAATTGTAAAACATGGTGTTACCACGGTTCCCAACAATATCACTTGAAGTATGTACCAAGAAGAATGAAAGTCACATGCATATAAAATGTACACAATATGTTCATGGCAGAAGTATTGGTTAAAAGCTGAAAATAAGGAAATAATCTGAATCTGATGAATGAATAAACAAAAATGGCTACAAACAGTTACTGGAATATTATTCAGTCTTACAAAGGGGTGACATTTTGATATGTTACAACATAGGTAAGCCTTGAAAATACTACACTGACTGAAAGAAATCAGATACAAAAGGCCATATGTTGTGTGATGCCATTTACTTGAATTGTTCAGAATAGGTTAATTCCGTTCAGGTAGAAAATAGATTTAAATGTTGGAATTGGGCAGGAATAGCGAGTGACTGCTTATGAATGTTAGTTTATCTTCATTGTCAACTTGATTAGGTTAACAAGAAATTAGAGTATTAAAACTAACATGTGGTTTAATCTCCCCACATGTTCATTTTAATCCAGAAAGACACCCACGGTATATATTCACTCATATAGACATATAATATAGGATGAACCTACTAAAATCTGTACACCTAAAGAGACTAATCAAGAGGGAGGACTCTGGCTAAAATGCTCAATCCCCAACCAGAAAGGCAAAGCAGATGGACATCAGAAGAAGAAAATAGGAAACAAGTTAGGAGACTGTCACAGAGGGCCTCTGAAAGCCTCTGCCCTGCAGAATATCAAAGCAGATGCTAAGACTTATGGCCAACTGTTGGGCAGTGTGCATGGAATCTCACGAAAGATGTGGGAAATAGTAAGATAGGGAGAGGACAGGAGCTCCACAAGGAGAACAACAGAACCAAAAAAATCTGAGCACAGGGGTCTTTCCTGAGACTGATACTCCAACCAAGTACCATGCAAGGAAAAAACCTAGAACCCCTGCACAGATGTAGTCCATAGCAGTTCAGTGTCCAAGTGGGTTCCATAGTAATGGGAAGAGGGACTGCTTCTGACATGAACCAATTGGCCTGCTCTTTGATCACCTCACCCGGATAGGGGAGCAGCCTTACCAGGCCACAGAAGGAGACAATGCGGCCACTCTTGATGAGAGCTGATAAACTAGGATCAGAAAGAAGGAGAGGAAGACCTCCCTATCAGTAGACTTGGGGAGGGGCATGCGTGGAGAAGGGGGAGGAAAGGTGGGATTAGGAGGGGAGGAGGGAAGGGTTTATGGAGGGTACAAAGTGAATAGAGTGTAATTAATAAAAAAAAAAGTACTGTAAAAAAAAAACCTAACATGGGGATATGTCTACCTTGGAGGGGAGCGCCTTCCTATGAGTTCCTTGCTGTGTGGAGTATCAAGTGTTCCTGCTTTGAGTTCCTGCCTTAAGAGTTTCTCTCTTGACTCACCTCAAAGACAGAGTGTGACCTGAAACTGTAAGTCAAATAAACCTTTCCTCCCCAAGGCTGCTTTAAGTTGGGGTATTTGTAACAACATCAGGTAGAATATGGAAGTAGAATATCATCGTTAATGCTGATGGACCTAGGTGGAATAAAAGGGAAAAAAAGGAGGAAGTCCGTGAGTATAGGCAAAATCGTTCCTAATTCCCTGGCTACCATGGGGTGAGCTACTCTGGCCTGCCGTGTCCTCCTACCACGATAAACTAAATGCTCTGAAACCCTGGGCCAAAATAAATCTTTCTTCTCATCTGGTTTGCTCATATACGTAAAAAGTGAAGGACATTACATTATTGGGGGTTTCTTCCTTGGGTGGTATAAACATTCTGGATGTAGTTACTGATGATCTGTGTACCCTTTAAAAATAAAAAATTATAAAATTACATACCGCAGGAGAATGAACATCATGAGATAGATGTTAATGAAGCTGTTCTTTTACAAATAATGAAATGAGGAGATGGGTTCAGGAGCTTGGTCGTGGGATGTAAATTCTCTGCAGACTTTTCATTGTACCCCTGAATATTTGCCAGGGCATCTGTTGCTCTCATTGCCTAGTGCATTTCTCTCTATCCTCCGGTCTACCTACATCTTATGCTTCCATTATAGCTGCAATATAAACTTTGCCTCTCTCCTGTCTGTGTCTAGGACCCTTAAGGCAGGATTGTACCTGATTCCCCATCAAATAATTCAGCCAGGAATTGGTGCTTGTGAAAAGTGCACTTAAGATGCATCATTGGAAAGAGAAGTCTAATGGACACGTTAATTAGCCATTCTCTTAGGAACTCCAGGCTCTATCACAGAAATAAGTTATATCATCAGAACAATGTCCCTGGGCCACATGACCTATCTGGGCACAGACATTTTGGTGATGATTTATGTTGTAATATTATATTCTCTGCTTTTATAGGGTCTATACAAGAAATAGCCATCTGAATGGCTTATTCGTGTCTTCTGAAAACTGTAATAGGAGAGTTTTTCCATTATATTACCCAATGACCTTTATGTAAAGGCCCAGATGATAAATCCCTCTTTGTTTCCAGGAAGAAGTTTGCTTAGCAAGTAAGTCACATGAGTCTTCCCTCAATTTTTTTTCCTTTCCCTTCCCTCCCCCTTTCACCCCTTCCTTCCCCTCCACAATAGAGACCATCTAACACAACAAAAACAACCCAAGTGTATTGGGCATGTGCTATGAGCCCATCAATCATGTGTCATGTCAGTTGACTAACCATCACCACATCCTGTGAATACACTGTTGCTGCCCTTCCTTCACTTCTGTACAAACTGAGGCTGAAAGAGAATGAATGACATATCCGGCCTTGCACACCTTGTACAAGGTAGAGCTGGAATGGCCTGACCCTGGAAGGCATGGTTAGTCTAGCTTCTGCATTCCTTCATCAGTGCTTCCTCCCGGAATTTCATTCCCTCAGTCATCTGCAGACCTTTTGAATTAAGGAAGCATACACACTAAATCCATGTTTGCTTTATTTCCCACATCTCCTAGCTGAAATGCTCAATAAATAATTTTGATTGATTCGTTCTTCCAAGTTCTGAGAGCCTTGAAAGAATGACCCTTCATAAATCTTGGCCGTTGTTTCTATTAATGATGCAAGCAAGGTAATCGTACGGGTTGGCGCTGAGAAGGACAGAATTGAAAGTAAGAATAATTCATTTCATATTTTAGATTAGGTGCCTAGAAGGCTCTGGGTACATTCTATGGTCTGGGGGCCTCTGGGTGCTCCTGCATTGCTAGTGTGGGTTTAATCATCTTGCCTGGTGTATGTTTCCATACAGTGACAGGTACTCCCTGGCCCTCTCCTCAGCACATTGACTCTGATAGGCTTGGAGAAAAGCCCTTTCCTCAGCTACCATGACTCAGCCAGTACTTGGAGCTGCCTGTTTGCAAACACACATTCATAAAGCAAGTCAGCTTGGAGACCTGAAATTCATTTATTAAAATTTCCTTTCTTTTCTACCATTCCCCCCTTCCCCTATTGGTTGGTGTATATAGGTCAGACTTCTAGCTCTTAAATGGAGGAAAAACGAAGGGCCAGGAGAGCTCCAAGATTTTCATCTGCAAGCTCCCTGTCTTGGAGCCAGAAGTGATGGATCCATTTATTAGTCCCTGTATTTCCCCAGAGTCTTCTATTTTAAATTTCTGAATATGACAGGGAGATGAGACATGCTTTCTAGACACTTTCTCAGAAGTGTGGTCCCTGGATTGCTAGCAGCAGCAGCAGCAACAGCAGCAGTAGCAGCAGCATTGCCCTGGAACATTGTTAGACATGCAGAGTTTTGGCCTGGATGTTGTGAATTGGGAGAAGAACAGCGGAAGAAGTGCCAGTTTTAAACCACTGCACTCTTAAGGGTGCTCCCGTGATAATCATGTGTGTTCTTTGGTAAACAGCAATATGCCAACATGGTACCTTCAGTGGAAACTCTGCATTTTGTCTTTTCTACTTCTGAAATGGGATTGGATGATATGTCTGGAGTTCTGGGGCATGCTCCCATAGTTTCTAGAAGAGTCCCAACTCTGTTATAGGTGTTTCTTTAAGGGGTTAGTTTTTCTCCTTCCACGTTCTCACAGTGCTCCATAGACTTCTACTGGAGAGTTAACCATTCTTGTTTAAGTACCCTATAAAGGCGCCCACATGCACAACCATACAAACAGGCTTTGTAGGGGCTTGTATGTCCTAAACTTAGTGTAGAGCCTGGTAATTAATAGAGGGAGAACGTGTCAATAATGAATAGCTTAGACTGGCTGGTTGAGTTTGAGTTGCGGTGACTTGAGGGGGAGGACATGTGTATTCTGAAAGTTGAAGAGTGTAGAAGGAAAGAATGTTGGGAGGTAAATGTTCAGGTCAGGAGAGCACAGACAAAGCAGTTGGGTTGAAGGTAAGAAGACAGAGATGAAGGTCATTTCGACTGTAAATAGGGGTTCCAAGATGCAAATGTAGATTGGCTTGACTCCTGGGCCCCGCTGTCTTCTCTGCCTCCGTGATCTTCCCGTGGCCAAAGGACAGCTTAAGGAAGGACTCTTGGAACCTGTGCAGAAAACCCAACTTCCTCTTCCATGAGGGAGCAAACTAAGTCTCAAAGATGTAGAAAACCTTAGCTTAATTGCAGGACTGACCGGTGGCAGGACCACAATTAGAAGCAAGAAGAGAGTACGTGTAGTCCTGGCAGACTACCTAGAATTCCTAGCCCGTCTTTCCTCCTTCACACACTTAAAGCATCATGTAGAGAGAATGAGGCTGTGCTGGGGACGAAAGCTTGTTTACTGTTGGGTGAGAAACCAAAAACACGTGGTGCTTATTTTTTACACTAAAGACAGCCCACACAAGGCTCTCACGTCATGATTCTTTCGCTACTGGCGCAGCTCTAGTCCAAGGTGACAGCCCAAGGTTTTCGGTGCTAGAAGCAGCCAATGCTTCTGGCCTTCAGGAGGAGGATATGATGCAGACGCCTGGAGACTTTAGTGATATTCAAAGTCTATAGTAGACAGTTTACAGAAAATACGGCTATCAAGGAATTTGAGGCAAGATATTGTGATTAAGCACAATGAGCTGGTTTGGTCATCAAGAGACTAGCAAGGCCATTGCTCTGTCTACGTCCTTCATAGAAACTTGTCTACTCTATGCTTAATTCTTCTCAGCGATAGAAACCTATTATTGCTTTCTAGAAGCAATAACAGGGAATAACACTGACATATTACCCTCTCTTAGTGGTCTCCTTCCTGGAAAATTGTTTTCCTTTGTCTGTTTCCATACCCCCAAGGCCTGAACTGGGCCTCGCTCAACCCTAAGACTGAGATGACATTTACTGGCAGAGAGAAGTCAAGGAAGGAAAGACAACACAGTCATGCCTAGCTCTTCTGACAGATACAAACCAGGCAGGCTCTTAGCTCTCTCCAGCTCTCTTTGCCTCTTTCCCTTTATGTCAGTAATGATTGGGCTGGCCTCTACAGAACTTCCTACTCCAAGAGTATACTCCCCTAGCTTTGCATTGGGTTAATTTGTAAGACTTACTTCTCCCAAGGGATATTTTAGCTCCCATGCATAACATAATGACAAAAGGAGCCTTCTCTTGAAATTCAGGACAAATTATGGACTTTATGATGAAATTATGGACTTTAGGGCAGAATTCGTGTAGACAGAATATTTTATCTCCTCCCAAGGCAGCTCTTCTTATCATGAACCACTATTTTCATACTTTTGAAAAGAAGCCAAGGACAGGATCTGAACCATATGTGATACCCAATATTGTGAGTTCATTTGTGTTTCAGGCAGTTCATCACTGAGTACATTTATGAAGTACAGCATTATATTATTACCAGCAGGTATTAAATATATTATTTAGTATTAGAGGTATTAATCTCAAGCATCAGGGAAGATTAGCATTTGATGTATTAGTTCTTTGAGGTTACAATTAAGGCTTGAATTCCTGTTATTATCCAGTGCACGGTAGTGAATTGTGATTTAGCTTTAATTCCACAACGAGTTCACCAATATTGACAAACCAGTACTAATTAATGATAATTCTTTATTTGCAAATGTGTCTGAGAATAGGTGGCTCATATCTTTAGACTCTCAAAGACTGTACAAGGTGAAATCTTCAACAGTGGGCATCCTTTTCTTAAAAAAACTTCACAACCTAGTTTTGTGAAAAACTCTATGAATAACTAAGCTTTAACGGAAGCCTTTGAAGCTTCCTCTTAAGCAAGGGTTCTCAACCTTTTTAAGGATGTGGCCCTTTAATACGGTTCCTCATGTTGTAGTGATCTCCAACCATAATTTCATTGCTACTGCATGACTGTAAATTTTCTGCTGTTATAAATTGTAATGTAAATATCTGATATACAGGATACCCCCACAGGTTGAGAACCCCTGATCTGAAGTGACCTTGCCCACCCACTATGCCCCTCCCTTATTTCTTTCTGTCTTCTAGGAGCAAAATCTTTGGTCTGCTGCTTTAATCCAAGCCCTTCTATACTGGGCACTCCATAATACTCCATCACAGCTCCAAAACAAATGAGTAGGCAAACTAGTCAAATGTCTACTCTTAAATTTAGTGTTTACTTAGATGTCCATCATTGTATCTTGTACCTGAGATCATAGCAACTCTGACATAGCATAGGACTTTTGGATGCAATTGACACACTCACCTTCACAGTTTAAAGCTTTCAAACAGGCAAGGAATAAAATCTCTGTAATAGGTACATTCCTGAAACCGTAATATCTCACACTATCAGAGATTCCCAACACATCCCTTCATTGTTTCAAATAAGAACATTTTTGCTTTCGTCATTGTAGCCTATTTTGATGTCTGTTTCAGTGGCTTAGAGCTGAGATCTTCCTGCCCTCAGCACAATGGTGGGACTGACCCAAGGGGAACCTGTATCTCTGTATGCTTGTTCACTTCCTACAGAGGAAATCATGTTTCTCTGCTAGGGCTCCACACTGTTAACTTCATGCACAAAAGATTCCCAATTTCTGTCTTCCCACTCTGAGTTCTGCTATGCACAGCGGCTGACAATTTGCCACATAAAAAGTGTGCCCGTAATTTATGAGTGGAAGTTTCTGTCCACCCACTCCAACAGCATGTAGACAGGAACTTTTGGAGAGCTAAAAGCAGACTCCACTGTCTACCTTATGCCTTTCAAAGCTGGTCGTTGGCATATATCAAAACCTTTCTGACATTTGCAACCCTCTTCTCTCTAAGAGTACTCTCCTCTGGTGCTTCTCAGAACTCTCGTTGATGAAGATGTCATCTGCTGGTTCTATTTCCCTCAGCTGAGAAGCTTGGTATAAACCCTGCAGGGCAAGAAGTGGTTTGAACTAGGACTAGACAGCCTATAGCTGTATTTACCCCAATAAATCCCAGCACTCTGGGTTCCTACCCTTAAAGCTCTTAGGGGAAGTTGTGACGACATGACTCAGGCCACATACCCACCATGGATTTTTGCTGTTGTTCTAATTCAAAGATGCTATAACAATTAAATATAGCATCATATTCTTCTATATGCAACAATGAGCATAAAAGACTCTTTCTTGGATGGATGGGACTATCTTATCATTGCCTCTCACTTCATCTTCTACCAACCAACATGTACCACAGCTCCAGAATGAGACAGTATTTCTATGGTGATTTGCTCTGAATAAAAATGGGGTTGTTGCACTGACACATTGCACTTAGGACGTGAAGCATGTAGAGAGAGAAATAGTTCTGTACATAATATGCTACAGGGTGATCCCCTACTGCTGTGAGGGGTTACTGAGCGGAGAAGCATGCATCATCTGTCCAGTACGTGTAGGTTGGGAAAGAGGCAGACAGAATGGAGGAGACCAAATGCCATATTTGCATCTTTGTCAATTTCCGTAAAGGGTGATCCTAGACCATCAGATGTGGAGCACAGAAAAGCCTCCGGGGGTCCACAGGAGCACTGGCAACACTGAGCCCCTTCTCAGCAGCTGTCAGCCTTCAGGTTGCAGCTTTTCTGAGAGCAAGAACTTCCAGTCCTCTGACATGATAAAGGGATATCTTGGTGCCAGGGCCTGTGCTGACACACTCTCTCCCCCCACCCCCACCGCCCCGCCCTGGGTTAATAATCAACCAACCTCCCACATGGCAATGTGCATCATCGGTCGTCACCCCCTCACAGACACAGCAACAACAATAATAAACATCCAAGCAAACCGAGGAACTATGTTTCTCTTTTCGCTTTCATTTTCCCACTAAAAAGGATCTTTAAAAGGTGTTAAAACCAAGTAAAATTTTACTCAGAGGCTCATGTAACTGAAGCGGGTTGACAAGAAAAACAATCACAAAATAAATATTTTTTGTTTTGTTGTTTGTTTGTTTTTAAAAAAAGGAACATTTCCATATACATTGTCTCTCTAACTTGACAAAAACTGCTTCCTTGGACAGATAGGTGCTGTGGGAAGAGGGCTCTGGATGTACTGGGAGGGGCTCTTGGAACAAGTCAAAACTCTGAAACTGGGGAGGCCAAGGAAGTGAGGGGGCTGGCAGGAGGAAGAAGTGAGGAAGTGAGCAAGGAGGCTGCGGCCCGCCCTTGGCTGCATCACTGAGTACACTTTCTAAGAGGCACCACCAGCAGCCGACCCCAGGCCTCCAGGGTGCAGGGAGGCAGTGTACAAAAAGTAAGAACCAATGCAGGGAGTCACGGAACAACGACATTTTAAGAAATCTGGTTAAAAAGAATACAAAAGTGACTTCACAGAGGGGAGATATCCCGACCCTCCCACTTTTGTCCCCTCTCGCTATCCTGGATGACAAGAATCACACTGACGCGTTTTCACTTGTTTCTTTCATGACTGAACGGGTTCTTTTGATCTCTTCCTTGGCTCTTCTTCAAATGCATTCATTTCAGAGAGCACCGGCTTTACAGAGCCAAGGCTGCCGAGCTGTGACCTCCCTGTGAGCGTGTGTGGTGGGGGACGGTGCGCGCGTGCGCAGTGGCTGTTGCATTGTCTTTCGCCCGCTTCAGTCCAAGCCTTGAGCTCCCATCTGTCGTGGAAGCACCCTGTTGGCACTGAGGTGAGGGCTCGGATTATCTTTTGCACCCTGAATATGTGGAGCAACTGTCTGACCAGCGCCAGGGTAGTTCCCCCATTAGCTGCAGAGTTTGCCTGTCTCGTACTCCACGGGATTTGGCAGCTTGGAATTGAAAGCTCTCAGGGAGGACTGTATCCGGCCGACTTCGTTGTTGGCCAGCTTGAGCCTGTGCCGGAGCAAACAGGAGAAGAGGTCAAGCCGGACTTTGCCCGGCGGAGAGAGTTGGTTCACACGGTCTCTAAGTTCGATAAGTTGTAAGAGCGCCGAGTCCTGGGAACCTTGAGTGTAGGGGTAGTCTAGCTGGAGAATTAAGTCTCGGATAGCGTCCGGATCAAAGGGCAGGCTGTAGCCGAACACCTGCAAGGTGTTGATTTTCATGTAGCCCAAATTCTTGGAGGGATCGGTCATCTCGAGGGGCTCATAGTAGATTGTCTCGTTGGAGCTGTCATCCAGGGACTTGATTCGGCTCCGTAGGTAAACATGGACTGTCTCGAAAAAAGTTTTCCACCTGTTCCCCAAAGTGATAGTCCAGTTTTGGCACTGGGCAGCTGCGTCCACGTTAGTCCTTTCCCAGTCTGGAAAGCTGCCCTCATTGACCGGCATGAACCAGCTCTCAGAGTGGCTGCCCCCAAAGGGATTGACGTAGATGGCCATTACAGGCTCTAGCGTGCTGTTCTTAGTGAGGCAGATCTGCAGGGACAAGGCCAACATCACATGCACCAGCCCGGGCTTGTACTTGTTGCTCTTCAGAGTGAGCAGCATCCTCTTCCTCCAGGAAGGGTCAAACCAGCTTCCCAGACGCATGTCATTGCTGATGAAGATGGAGTGGACCTCGATGCGGCTGTCTCTCTTCTGTAGCAGGTACTTCAGCTCTAGGTCCTGCAGGTCTGTCTCCAATCCCAGAAAGTTCTCCAGGGACTCAGCTACCTCTGGCCGGCACAGTCCCTGGGCCAGCACGTATCCAGGGTTACAACTCCCACAGCGAGTGCTGTTGTCGGAAGCGCAGTGGGCACATGCAGGCCCTTCGCCCAAGGCACATGGGATGGGGCCCTGGCAGGAAGATTGGTCATAGGGGCAGGTGCAGCTGTGGCTCTGTTCCAGGAAGGTCCCAGGGAAAGTGCTCTCTCCACAGTAGAGGAGAGATTGGATTCGGTTCCACCAGAAAGACAAAGATCTTGAAGAGATAAAATTAAGAAGAGTCAAAGGAAGATCCACACCACTGTCTTCCCTAAGAGTGTCAGGGCACTGACTAATGGTGTGGTTTGGGGGAAGGGGACAAGGAAAAGATCAAAGCCACAAGTTCCCTGAGTGATGGAAACCCTGTTGCTCTACTTTGAACCAACTGAGTTAAGCCTGGAACTCTGCATCTGGCAGACCAGCCAGAAGTGTTTGACATCAGCCTTGTCCTGGAAACAGCCAGGCTAATTTTGTTCACATCATTTTTCTGTCCCCCAACTTTTCAAATCTGGAGGCTTTCCAACATCTCCTATCAAAGTTAGTTTTTCAGTCTTCCCTATAGCATGGCTCATCAAATATTTTATATTCTTGCCAAGTTCATACTCACCTCAAGGTCTCTCCCTATTTTCTGTCTTTTCATTCTAACAGTAAGCCTTGGAATTTTTTTGTGGGTTACTCAGACTTTGGATTTCAACTCTTAGATACCTCCTTAAATAGGCTGTTCCCAGTGTCTCTTTCAAAGGAAAACGCTAGGCACCGTCTCATCACTATGTCCCTGCTTAGTCTGTGGCAGCTATCTGTATATAAAATTGCTATTGGTTTATTGAGCACTTATATGGAGCTGGTTTCCCTGGAAGCTCTGTGTCTCACCTCAGTGCCAACTGCGACATTCTCAAGGAGCATGTTTGTTTCCTGTGCACAATGGGGATTTAGTAATTAGCTGCTGAAAAAAAATCATCTTAATAACCCCAGATGGCCTGTCTCACCTACTCTTACCCTGCCATCCCTGTGGCTCAGGGCGACATGGCTGGGCTGCTGTAAGAAGGGGCTGCCTGGAATGCCTCCTCACCTGCACAGTCCAGGCATTTCTACCTTCTCTGGCACAAGCTGTCCAAGACTTCCTTCTCTTATGGGGCTTTTCTCTCCAGCCTCTCCTGCTTGGATAGTTGTATCTTTTTAATGTTTTTTTTTAAATTATATCATTTTGATTTGTGGATGCCCCCATTAACTGACTGGCTGATACAGTCAGGATTTTTAGATTTTTTTTAATGTCTTTAAATGTTTGTTAAATCTTTCTCTGTCAGTGGTGTCCTCTATAGCTAAAGAGCAGGGAATAGAATATAGGATTAGTACATTTTTAAAGAATGCAATGTATGAATGAATAAGTGAATCCTAGCATACTTCACTCCCAGCCTATTGGGAGAGTCTGAATCTTTGCTTTCTTCCCTCCTATGACTCAGGGAAGTGATGAGAGTCATTTGTTTAGAATAATCTAATGGGTTTGTTTCTCATTTGATATATGAGCATATCCTATATGATATATTTCTGCAATTAATATATGAGCTTGAACTCATCCTTTTTCATCACTAGAAGACTTACGAAACTGGAAAGGAGTAAGTGAGAATTGAGGTATTATTAGAATAGTATTTGAATCTACTACAGTTGTATATATTACAGTTGTATATACTACAGATTGTATATATAATATACAAGTAACACAAGGTTCTCTTAACTTCTTCACACACAACCAATGATTGAAAGTGACAAGTCGGGAGGAAGAGATTACAGAGCCAGAATGACTGAATATGTTACTGCTCTGTGTTCCTCCCTGCTGACCACAGCATCCTTCTTGGCCTCAGCAGCTATGGCCAGGTGGTACTGGGCTCACTCAGGATCTGAAGCCTGGGTGCTCACCTCTCCTTGGGCAGGCGGAAACGAGGCTGCCGATGGCAGCGTTTGCAGAGATTGAAGAGGCGGCGGACAATGCGGTGCATCTTCTTTAACAGGACTTTCAAGCTGGCCCCGAGCTGCTGGTAGCGGTGCTGGAGGTTAGTGTCCATGGTCCAGTACTGGGAGATGGCTGTGGTGTTCAGGAATCGGTCACTGGGTAGCCTTTTCAGCAGGGCCTGGAATTCTTCTGTGGGCAAGAGTACAGGATCTGAGCAGAGCAAAGCCACGTAGAATCCTGGGATCACACATTGCTCATTCCTCACATCCAGGCACCCCTCAGAGTTACTGCCTAAAAAAGATGCCTCACATCCACTGTTCCAGGTTTTTAAATTACACATGGCTTTATTGAAAATCAACTGGTGTACCATAAAATGCAGCTCCAGGATTCTAGTTTTTAAATGTATTCACCTTTAACTTCTATTCACGTGTCTGTGCTACATGTGTGCAGATGTCCACAGAGATCAAAAGAAGGGGTCTGGTCTAAAGTTAGAATTAGAGGTGGTTGTGAACAACCCAACATGGCTTCAAGGAACCAAACTCAGGTCATCTGGAAGAGCAGTGCATGCTCTTAACTACTGAGCATCTCTCCAGCCCCAGCTTCAAAGTGTTTGTTGTTGTTATTATTCCAGTCAGTCTTTGAATTTCCAAACAGATCTCTGACACTCCTAAAATGGCTAGAAGTCCTGCTTTTACTAATTATAGCCTTGGGATACGTCCCTTCTTCTTCTACTTTTCCATGTAACACCCATCAATCACCTCATTTTTTTCTCTCTCAAAATATATCCTGATTCTCTCCCCCCTCCCCTGTTCCTTTCCATCCCAATCCACTCCCTTTTTGTTGGTCTTAGGTCAAGTCTCTTCCATAACACCAGGCCTCTCCAGTGAAAGAGGCTCAATGGCAGACAATTGTTGGCTCAGAGAAGTGACGGCACCCAGCTCGGAAATCTTAAGGACATTTAAGGAGCCTGAGCCTAGCCTAGCCTTCTACAACTGAATCTCTGATTCTCTTGCTCTCTAAGGCACATGGTGGCGTAGGCATTCTTCCTCGTAGCTAATAGAAAAGCAATTTGGTTTCTGCCTCTGAGCTTCAGGTGTGAGTTCTTTTGAGTTCCCTGGGCATAGTACGTTATAGGAACTCATGCTCACGTGGATCTCTTTTCTGTGTTGCCTTGGGACCTGCCACCACCTGACCACCTGTCAGAGGTCTATGATGTTCTCAGTTATCTCCTCCCCCACCCCCCACCATGTAGGAACTCACAGTGGTAAAAGCTGAAGTTGTGTTGTATATAAAACATATCTCACCGCTGCTAGCCCAAAGCATGGGATGGCGACTGGAACTTGATTTTTTTTTAAATACTTACATCAACCTCTGATTATCAGTCTTTTTTAAATATGAGAATATTATAGTACTGAGGAACTGCATGGTTAAACCAAAGTGGGAATGTTGGTCAGTAATAGGGCAAGAAGCAAAACTAACCCCTGAGACTCCTTGACAATTGGTTACACAAGGACAAACAATATATATATATATTCTACATATACTTCATGTGCAAGCATTGTACTAGACAACATGAAAGCACTTGCCAAAAGGACAGATGAAATCTATACTCTCAATAATAATTATCTTAGCTTATTTGGTCCTTAACATACACTTCTAAGTTAGGTGCTATGATTATCTGTATAAAGAAAAACACACCACTTCAGACTCTTAGTAAGTTGGGATCCAAGTCAGATTCCTCATGTTCTGGCCCCTTACCTCACAATCGCTACTCTTAAGTGGGGGGAAAATTCTGAGGTAGTTGGCCTGCTTACCTGACTCTTCAAACTGCTTGTTGTGTGTGGCCCAGGAGTCTTGGATCTGCAGCAGGCTGTCTTCCATAGCCTGGATGTCAGCATCGGGACAGTTGCATTCTGGGAAAGTGGGGCTGCAATTGCACCAGCAGTCATTCTCCCTGCAGACAAGCTCACCCTCGGAGCTGCACGTGATGTAGCTAAGTGCCGCAGCCACGAACTGCTCACGCAGGTGTTCAGGAAGCAGCACCTGCAGGCCTGAAGAAAGGGTGAACCAAGGAATCACCAAGCAGAACCAGTGGGGACTCAGGTTTCTCAGACCCAAAGCTTTAGGAATCCTAACAGGGGTTTTGCTGAGTAGGCCTGAGAATGGTCACCCCAGGGTCTGATCCTGCTGAGCCCGTTAAAGAGAGGGCTTTCCTAGCCCCCTGTGACAGATGTGGGATGATTTGAGTATGCAGATGAGGAACATCAAAGCCCAAGGCTTAGCCAGACTCCTCACATCAGCCAAATTGAGAGCCTGCATATCATAAGAACTGGTTTACTGGTTATACATCAGCATTTCTAAGAGAAAAACGGGAAGATGTGTCAGATAAAATAAGCTTAAAGCCCTCATGGGGAAGACTTTGAGGCTCCAGGAGCTTGCTCTGATTCCACTAGCAATCTTGCTTACAGTTTTACTAAAGTTGGGAGTAGGCATGCTTGGACATTACTAAATGCTAACCTTTTTCCAGCCTGGGTCACTGAAAATGTTCTGGCTGCAAGATAGGGATAGGCACTACGGGTATACAGTGGCCAGCTATCAAACCAACTACTTTCTATATATAATTGGTAGTAGCTCTCAGGGTCATCTCTACCCTAAAAGGGCTGTATTGCTGTCCTTTAATTTTGTTCCCTAAAACAAGCTGGCTCACATTCCTTATATGGCTGATGATGAATTGCAACTCCTGATCCTCCTGCCTCTGGCCTGCCTAGTACTGGGATTACCAGTGTTTGTCACCTAACATCACACTGAGTTTTTTGGTTTGTTTGTTTGCTTGTTTGTTTTAGGGTTTGTTTTTTTATTGTTGTTCTGTTTTAATAAGGAAATAAAAGTCAAAAGGCCACAGTGACAAACTCAAGCCACAACATTAGTGTCAATCATTGCCTCTTTTCACCAGGTGGTTCTGCATGCTTGGGAATGGCGGCCTATCTCAGCATGATTTAACTCTTAAGAAGGTATGAATGCAGTATGGCAGCCTGTGCCTCAAGATTCATCAGGCCACCAGGCTTGGATAGGTAGGGATGACTTTCTCTTCAAACTGGCCTCTTCTGGTCTTGGAAACAATGCACTGAATTACTTCGAGCTTCAGTTTTCTCATCCATCTGAGAAGGATATCTGTTTACAAATAGAAAAGACCCTGCACTGCTGTCAAGCCATAGGTAAGATGGCTACTGGAAGCTTACAAAGGCTGAAGGAAGGTTAGATATGGATTATGGATGGATGGAATGTGGGTCACATCTTCAGGAGGCTTCTCCTGTAGGGATATTGTTAGACCTTGTACCAGGGGAAAACAGAAGGACCCTGATTTTAAGGCACTCCTCTCCTTACATGTAGGCTGACTCTATCTCCACATCCTTGACTTTGTCTTTGGCAGAGAATCAAAGAGCTCACAGTTTATGTCCCAGCCTCAGCAGACCTCACACTAGAACTTAAAGTTGTCAGCAGCCACGGATGTTTTCTGTTCTCGCTTGAGGTCCACCTCCTACTCTGAACTGTTACAAAATTTCCCTTTCTTGATTCAGTGCCCACCACACACTTGACAGTCCCCCCTCAACACATGCACACACTATCCACATGCTTGCTTTCAACACTTACCCTTTCAAGTAGACCCCTTCCGTCTCCCCATCGCCTCCCTCCTCCTCACCAGAACATTTCCCATTTCTATAAAGTAAGTGCCTTGAGCAATGTCTGCCTGAGTGATGGGCTATAAGATTAAACAGCATCAACTACTCCAAATGAACCACCAGACATTTTGAACTTCACTCACTGCTAATCTCCAGCTACACATCCAGCCTGCACAGGGACATAGGAAAAGAGAGACAGCTAGTGGTTTCAGGTATTTCTAAGGTCTTTCACTCTCCATACTGTATATTTGTTGATTCCTAAAGCAAGGTTGGTTACATCCAGCTCAGGCTCCTTGAAATTTGTAATCGTAGATCCTGGGTGAGGGCTATTGATTTTGTAATGCTGGTACAGTAATATCATAAACAGAGGCCACTTCATTTAGCTCACATGAGAAATGAACTTTCCCCGCTGAATCAGTTTGCATAGTTCTTCCCTTAAAACATTTGTGGAACAGAGCCCGAACTGGGCATCTCCAGATGTTCCCCCGTTCTTTAGGCCTACAACAGTGGCTTTTTTTCTTTCCTTCCCTGCTCTGTCCATTCGGTCTCCAGTCTAACTGTTCCTGTTCCCTCCTCTCAAATTCCACTGCTGGCTTTGAAGTTCTCCTGGAGGACCACAGGCAGGAAGATGGAAAGCAAAGGCCATTCTCCTGTTATGGTTACAGATAAGTTGTCCCAAATTTTGTAGAGCTCTTTGTTTGAGCTAGAGTTAGTCAGCCTACAACCACTCTGCTAAGGCCACCTGGTCCTTAGTGTGACCTTGGTAACAAAAGCAATCTCTAAGGTTTGTGAGGTGTGTGTTGATCCCTGCTGGGTAATGATGCAGGTTTGGGGAAGGAACATAATGGAAGGATTTCGATACAAAGTGGCAGGAGCAATAGTTCATCGGTATGGGGCAAATCCTCAGAAGTTAAAAAAAGAAAAAAAAAAACTCAAGAAAAGTTGCTACATACAGATCCTAGGATTTGTGATGATTCTCGGATTAAGAAGGACTTAACTGAAATAGGTAAGCATAAACTTAATAACCTGGGGTTCTACTCGGTTGAAATTATACACACTTCTATTCTAAATACTATTGGCAGCGTAGGGCTTTTACCTGCATGTGCACACTCTCCCCCCTCCCCCACACACACCCTACTCCGAACAATGCTAGCACCTGTTAGCATCCTAGAACTCCCACCTGCAAGGAGCTGAATGCACACTCTGCTCTGAACAATGGAGTATGTTTTTCTCCTTCTTTAAAACCATGGAAGTTGCATTCTGTTCAGTTTTACTCCACTTATGTCCAGGTATGAAGCTGTGGGAACAATGTGGCCTAGGCTGCTTTTGAGCACATGCGCAATAAGGTAAAAGTGTCCCCAAGTGAACTAGTTTTGAGAATCCATTATTTATCACCCTAAGCCTATACATAATGAGTATGCATTTGATTAAAATCACACATATTATGGGAAGGAACATGCACAGTAGAAAATATGGTTATGGAATTTAATCTGTGTATCAAAATAGAGAACCATCCGAACTATGCACCTAACAAAATCTTCCTCCTCCCCTTGAACACCATAAAAGGAAGGCCCACACAATTATCTGGGTCCTTGAGTACCTTCACTCATGTAGCTTGCTGCTAACTCTGAAGGTGTATTTCTGATCTATACTATTGATAGTTAGTTTGCAAATCCATGTGAGTCCTTATTTCAGTACTATAAATAAGAGGACAAGGGCCTAGACACACCCATGTAAGAGCTCCGACCCCTGAGAACATATTCAAATGAGAAAACAAGCTTCGCTTTCTCTTAAGGAATCTGGGGTTTTCCACCAAGCCTGAGCAAGTGTGAAATCGCCCTGCAACTGCTTACCCAGTAACTGGACTTTGTTCTCTGGACTCTGAACCAGGACAGAGCTGACTGAGTCCAGATTGTCATAGTTGCTGCAGCCCAGTGGACCAGTCCTGGTCTCTGTGACCTAGAGAAGAAGGGACAAGATAAGTACTCAGAAAATAAGAGGAAGATTTCTCTCTGCCCTTTCCTTTTAGCCATCTACTTAGAGACTCCATGTCCTGACCCTGACCAGAGGAACTTCTTTTGTCTACCCTGGGACTGTAAAGTGACGTTGTCTCCTTGTTGGTGAGCCTCTGTTCTGTGTGGTTGGTGGCACAGTGGCATGTGACTGAGAGCCTTGTACAGTGAAGCAAATGAACTGACCAGGAAGCTGAACATGGAGTGAGCCCTTCAAGTTGGTGTCTGCCCTGTTCCTCATCTAGAGGGAGGCAAAGGGCCAGAGATGGACCCTGTTAGCCTGTGAACGAGGGGTTAGCCAGTTGTATCCACTTGATGTGGTCCTCACAGGCTTTTAGAGATCCTGAAGATGAAAAGCACTAGAGAAATACGAGTTTTGAGTATTATTATTATTATTATTATTATTATTAAACATTTAAGTCCCACATCAGCACCTAGACATCCTTAAAGAAAATCAGCCATGGGCTTACTGCATATTTTAATAAGTATATTAAATATACATAAACCCTTATAGCCACGTAATATTCCAAACATATATTTTAAAATATTATAAAGTTGGCACATCAGTTTCCCCTGATGTGTAAAGTATGCGATGAAAAATGGGGAGCTTTAAATTCACTGAAATAATTATGTAATAAGAATGATGGGGACCCGAGGCCCTTTCTTCCCAAGCGCTCCAAAGTCTTTGCCAACAATCAATCAACCAATCAAGGGGTATTTATTGAGCAGCCACTGTTCAATTCCACACAATTCATCAAACATTCACAAAGTGCCTTTCTAGAGTTCTTCCGGGGTTCTACCTGGTTGCTACTGCTGACCTCCTCTTGCAGCTCCAGGCTCCTGTGCTTTGCAGCAGGCACGTGAGCTGTGCTTTTTCATCCTTTCCTGAGAGTATTTGATCCGTGCCTGGTTCCCACACTATCGTCTTCACAGACATAAACACATGTTTGTTTTGCTTGCCATGGTGTCAGTAGCAGCTAGGACAGCATCTGGGATATCATAAGCAGTGAGCCTGGGAATGTATGGGTAATGTGTTCTAGCCTTTTCAAGGAGATAGGCACAATGATATATAAGCTACGGAATATATAAGCAGGTAGATCACAAATGACTGATAGACATCTGAGTCATGACCAAAGCATGTGTCACAAGAAGCACATCCCTAGGCAGAGGGAAAACAAACAGAGCCGAGAAGACAGCACAGAAGCTACTCTTTAAACATAAGCAGGAAGAAGCCGGGCGGTGGTGGCACATGCCTTTAATCCCAGCATTTGGGAGGCAGAGGCAGGCAGATCTCTGAGTTCCGGGCCAACCTGGTTTACAGAGCTAGTTCCAGGACAGCCAGGGCTACAAAGAACCCTGTCGCAGAAAACTAAATGAAACAAACAAAAGAAAATGATAATCAGGAAGTAAACAGTAGAGTTATAAGGAGAAAATTGTTGTAAGAAGAAAATTCACCAAGAAAGACATGAGGATCTAAAGCACAGGCTCCGAAGTACACAGGTCCATGCCTAAGGAGCCCGAAATGCAGAGGACATCAGGGAATCCTGTTTACCGAGGCTTAGAAATGCATGAAGAATAAAGTTGTCAAGTGGGAGACGAGATGATACCACAAACACTGGGAAAGAAGTCAGGACCGATCCCTAGAGCTTACATCAGCCTCTCCAGCTTTTCATTCTGGAGGAACACCACACGTGCTGTCAGAGCCAAATCTCAGTCCTCTCTCTCTCCCCAAAGGAAACCACAGTCCAGAGAACTGAATGGCTGGCCTGGAGGTATTTGAAAGAAAGAATGTGCATCAATGTTGATGGATGACTGATTGACTAACTGGTTGATCTTGAGATAGGGTCTTACTGCCAAGCCTGTCCTCATGATAATCCTCCTGCCTCAGCCTCCTAAGAGCAGGGATTGCAGGCCTAAGCCAAGACCAAACAAACAAACAAACAGTTAATGTTGGAGCATTCAGGCTCTAGATCTGTGTCACTTCGATTCCCGAGAAAACAAGTCAAAAGGTTACAGGAAGTAAAGTGATCATAGGCCACCTTTAGATGTCTGAATTTTCTAGACAATATTCTGAACAGACCAGTCCATCTGATATGTTAGAGTTCTGCACTCCTCAGAAGGCTAAGCCTGGGCAAAACAAACTGTCACGACTGGAAGTTAGTACTGCCGTTGAACTGCTAGTTCTGTTAGGTCTCAAAAGCTTCACTCGATACTTGTAGTTCCTTCCCAGCAAGCCTCGCCTCACCCTTTACCCTCAACTTCTCCCTCCCAGGGGCTGGGCTTATGTGTCCCTTCCCCTGAGCTTCCCTTTCTTATATAATCCAGCCATTTTGGCTACTAACCTTCTTGGTCCACACACTGTCTTGGTTCTCTTGGCCTCTTGTTCTCCTGGACAGCTTGTGGCCTCTTGGTCCTTGGCTTCCCCCCGCCCCTTCTTTCTCTTTTTTCCTCCCTCTCCTGCCCCCACAGCCTGGTTCAGTCTGCTGGCCTGGTTGAGTCCGGACTCTCCCAAATGCCTATGGCTGTTCTCTCCTTTATATCTACAACAAACCTTCTTCTTAAACATACCTAGGAGGCAGTCTCATTTCTTCATCCACTATCTTTCTATTAGAGATTAAGAAAACAAGGCCTAGATAAGATAAACAATCAACTCAATATCATATATGTTGTGTCCTATGGAGCTGAGGCTAGGATTAATTCAATATATTCTCTCATTGCTTTATACAGTGAGCATCAACTCATGGATAAGTGTGACAGTTCGTGCCTGTGTGGTATCTGTAGATCAACAGAAACAGGTTTCTAGAATCCCATTGTTCTGGTATATCTCCTTGGGAGGCCCTCTCTTCACATGTGGATTCAATGTACTGAATACTCCCTACCCCATGAGTGGCCTGCTAGTGCTCAGACTAGACTGGGAAGACACAGCCAGATCTACTTCAAGGCCAAGTCTCCTGTTTCTGTAAAAACTCCCCATAAGAAGAGCCATGGCAAAGAACTAGCACAGTTTAGTGAAAGCTGTGTGAATGGGCTGGGCTGAATGGCAGGGGTGAGGCAGGATGGTATAGTATTGAAAAACTAGCTCATTCCTATCTCTAGGTAAGCTGGCCAAAATACCACCAAGTTTTATTCTGCATTTTCATCTACCTACTCCCAAGTTGGTGACCCACCAATTAGCATTAGGCAGGGAAGGAGTTTTATGCAGGGAAGGGCAGGTCAGAGAATAGCCACAAGAGACTCTCTCCTGTTCTTTTTTCTGACTCCCAAGCCTTTTCCTACCCAGCACTCATCCCTCGGCTTCTCACCATCATTTTCAGCATACTGAGGCTGGCTGCGAGCTCCTGTTTTTTGTTTTTTTTTTTTTTCCCTCTGCTGGTTAAAATGTCAGTTCCACAGGAAGACAATCTGGTAGATCAGTGAGAAGAGGAGGAGCTTCTCTTGGATGATTGTTTTACAAGGATGAGAGAGAAGAGGAAAAATCCTGGCATCACACCCATGTCCCAAGAGAGGGGAGGGTACCAAGCCAGATCTCCATGAGGAAGGCTTGCTCAGACTTCACTAGATCCCAAAGTTGCAGTTCCTCTTATTTGTATTCTGTTCTGAGACCATATCTTTACTCCCTAGATGAGATAGGAAGAAAAAAGGGGCCTGGAAAGGGTCTCATGCAGACACTGTCAGGCACTGACTTGGGTATACAGTACAGGCTGAGATAGCTCTGATCCCAACCCACCATGTAATGGAAGCCTCTGTCTCAGAAGGGCATGTCTAGAGAATCTTGCAGCAGGCAGCTCTGGGAAATTATTAAAAAGGGCCCATAGAGGTAACAGAAAGTGCAATTCACTCAGGCACATACATTTCAAAAAGTGCCTCAGATAAGCTTTCAGAAAGGGAAAATAATTGTGTGCTAATTGGTCTGTTGACAGAGACCATCCTGCCTTCAGAAAGCCCTGATGCTTCTTAGGTTCATTAGCGCATCCAATTTTCTATAACACCAGACTGTGCAAAGCATCATTCCAGTGAGCCTATACTCCTCCCCCATCTCTCACTTCCAGATTGCTACTGCCCTACCTGGGGGGACACCTGCAATGCTAACAGCAGAGGAAAACAGCCTCTAATGGTGACTGAGCACAAAGAGCACAGTGACAGTGTGTGTGCTTTAAAGGGCTTCAAAGTGAATCACAAGCTGCTGTAGCTTTTCCAGGTCTCATACACACACACATACACACACACGCATACACATACATGAGTGTATGTATGTATGTATGCATGCATGCATGTATAATGGGGCTATAAGAAACTCTCCCTGTTATCTGTGGTCCAGCTGGTTTCTGACTGGCTCTATTCAATCAGCTCATGGGCTTTTCAATCCCTCTGTACCAAGTCCTCCATATTCTTCTACCAAAAAAGGTGAATGATAACTATGAACAGTGCCCTTTCTCTTCTTCATGGTGCTGCTTCCATTTAGAATGTTACAAATATATATATATATATATATATATATATATATATATATATAATTTTATGCTTTGCATAGCTTTCGTTTGGATTATATCACCTGGTGTCACCCAACACTACAGCAGAATGGGGGAGGGATGTCAGTCATCACCTTTACCACCATGTAGAATTATGAGTGCAGTAACTAATTGGTAGAGATACCAGCCTTATTATCTAGAAGGGTTCCAGAGACTTCCTGAGGTGCATTTGCCCTTTGGTTATCACCAAAAAGTGATCTGTACGAGGCAGGGGGAAGAGTGGCTGTGGTTAGGGCACATGGGTTGAAGGATCTGGAAGTATTTCAGTATTTTAGAAGTGGGTGTAGCCATATTAGCTGCAAGTCCTGTGTAATGGTGAGTTAAGTGGGTGGTAGCTCAGATTATGGAAGAGACAAATGGAATTCAAGGACTCCTCAAGGTCGTAGAAATAGAAGACATCAGGGCTGAGAGCCAAGTAGTCTCACTCCACTTGGTTGGCTTCCCTCTAAACTGTAGAGCCTAATTTCACCTCTCAAGCATTTTATTGAGCATCCTGCCACATGCCAGATGCTGTACAGGGACTTGGAGCTATGTGCATGCAGTAGAGGCTCTACTGCTCTAAGGCCTACTGTTATGGTGGGCCGGGGCAGAAGGGAAACAGGCATGCAAAGAAACAGAGAGTAATGTGGCAAGTCCTGTCTCCAGAGAGTGCACTCATGAGGGCAAGCCTCACAGCACAGATAATGCTTACTGGTTCTAAGAGAGAGAGAAAAAAAACCCAGAGGCACAGGGCACCTGCTTTTCTACGTGAATGCGAAGAAGTTACCAAGGAAGAGTGAAAAGTAACCACATTTTCGTTCAGAAACAACCCAGGCAGCTGTGTCAGGATGCACCCTGCAGCACACCCTCGTAGCTAACAGTCCTCTTCACAGTAGCGCTTGCCATCTGCCTCCATCCACTGAGCATGCCTTAGCAGTAGCCTTGCTTGGACTCCATCTCCTTCATTACCCCATCCCTGGGTGATGATGAATAGAGTGGGGGCTCTGCTCACCTCCTCTGCCTCCATGTGCCTGTTTTGAGCTAACTGCAGCCTCACTTCCCTAGAGATTTACTTTACCCTGCAGCCTTCTTTAGCGGTGGATGTTCTGTTTCCGTTTCTCATACGCGTGAGCATGGAAATGAGGCGGGTTCCCCAATGCAGTTATTCCTTATTTTCTAGCCATTTCTGGCTCCCGGAAGCCTGAATCATCCTGCAATGTATCCCACTGTCACCCTTGATATTTATTTTCTTGTTCTACTTCTTGACTCACAGGGCATTTAGGGTAGGGAACCTCCTATTGTTACCACCATGAGCCTGTCCCGTTCCCACTGACCTCTGCAACCATGTATAGAATCCTTTAATCTTTGCTCCTCTTAGAAACCTGGCTGGCTTACCTTGCCTCCTCATAGTTTGCTCTCATTTCAGTCACCACACCCAAGATATGTCCTAGCCTTGATTGGCAACTGCATTCCCTCTATGACTGCAAAAAAACATCATATCATCCTTCCTCCAGTCTCTTCACAGACCAGTTTTCAACCTGAGGGTCAGATGACCTGACAGTAGCAAAATTACAGTTATGAAGTAGCAATGGAAATAATTTTATGGTTGTGGGTCATTACAGCATGAGGAACTGTATTAAAGGGCCGCCGCAGGCATCAGGAAGGCTGAGAAGCACTTATCATCAGACTTTCAGTCTTTGCGCTTTTGTGCTTAACTCCTTTCTCTCAGTGACTGACTTGGAATCCTGAATCTGCGGTGCATTCCTTGGGATATAATCTTAACACCTTTGCTGTTTTCTTTCACCTTGTCCACACATGCACCTTGGTTAAATCTACCTTTCCATCTAGTGCATGCCTGCTGGTATGTGGAACAGTCAATAGAACTGATAGAACTCACCCAATTACAGTGGTTCTTCTCATGCTGCATGGATGGCTATGAATTCCACGTGGGTCCCTAATGCTGCCCTGAAATCCACTATGTGCCTCTGCTCAACAGAATCTCCCCCCTTCCGCCTCTGAAATGACAACTCTTTTTCCCCCCAAAAACAGTGTCTTTGCTTCTTGTTTAGTTGAGGGAAAAGAACCTATCAGAGAGGAAAATGCACATTTTCACACCACCACATCCTACTATCCTTCAATAGGTGTCCTCACACATTCAACATTGCCCCTGACACAAAGAGTAGAGTGCTTCTACGTGAGGCCCATCTTTTAATTCTCATATAGAATGTCAACACTGTCATTTAAGGACCAGGCCCTTGAGATTATCTCCTCTCTCTCTCCTGCTTCATCACTTTATCACCTTTAGCCAAATTGTTTTACCAATATACTAGTAAGTTAGAATATTTTTCATTATGAAAACAAAAACCACTTTGTGGTACTCTCCAATAAGTGCCTATTCTTTCTGCTTTCCCCTTTTCAGCAAAAGAACGGTTCCTATTCACAACCAGTTCCTCAACTCATCTCTTATCTTGCATCTTTTCCACTTAGCCATTTGTACCCTTCATGTCCTCTGCAGGATGTCCGAGGCACCAAGTCCTGCTGCAAATCTCTACCTTAACTGTCATAACCATCAAGGGTTTCACACAGCTACCAGTTGCTTCCTTGATGAAATTCTTTCTTTGGATGGCTTTGTGATCCCGCATCATTCATCCACTGATGCTCTGCTCTATTTCCATCTTCTTGGCCATATCCTCCTCATCCTCTCATTTCTGAGCGCCAGGTGCATCCCACTCACCTGGGGGCTCGGCTCACTCCTCAAGTACGCTCCTCTCATTTCCTCTACAATTCTCAGTGCTAACTGTCTGCATGATGAAATTCCTGTCCCAGACCATGGCATGTTTCCTGAAACCTTGGAGTTTATGTCCAATATCCTATTAGATTCCTTTCCTTCGATGTCTAACTGGAAAATCAAATCAACATGTTGGTATCTAAAACTAACCTCTTCCGTATCTCTCCTACAGATCTGTGCCTTGCTTGCACTGTTATTCTATTCAGTAAATGTAATCACTACTCACTTGGTTCCTCAGGTCAAACTGTCTTTCATATAATTTTGATTTCTTTCTTCTACTCTATTACCTCACCTGTGTGTTCCACCTCTTTACCATCAAACTATGTGCCACCACCTTCATCTAAGACATCACATGTCCCACTGTACCTCCCCCCCCCACCCCCGCACTGCCCTTGGCCACTACACTGGTTTCTGGCCCACTCTTTCCTGGGTTTCCATAGTCAATAATGTCCTGGTGATCTGGCCTTGCAACTTCCATAGCTTTGCCTCTCATTTCCCTACTTTGCTGACTCCAAATGAGGTTTACCTCCTTTCTTGGTCCTCTGGGTCATACTTACCACCCCCCCCCCCGCGTGTTCTTGTTCTCTAGATTCCCTTTTCTCAGGATACACAAATCACCCAAGTTGTGCAGACATTCCTTCAACCCCATCATCTTACTTGGTTTCATTTTTCATATTATTACCCGTCATTTCACATTATCTCTGTATTTATATGTATATATACTGGTTCACTGTTTGAACAAAAGCTTTATGAGTGTAGAAATTTTTTTTGTTGTGTTCTAGTTATCTACAGTAGTATCTGATATGTGCTAAGTACTCAAGAAATACTTATTGAATTAACTATGAGTAAACAAGATATCCTTGCTATTTCAGATGATAAAAAGCCACAATGTTGATGTCTATAGAATACCTTATTTATACTAAGAATTAAAAAACACTAGCATTCCCCAAAGTGTTATTACTCATCCAAAGTGTTATTAGTTATTAACCATAGGACCCTTAGTGGAAATCTCCACAGGTTAACTACAACGGGGTTGGGGAGTGTAGCTGCTAAATCACAGTAACTATGGATCCCTTAAAGGTATTCTTGAGTCATGAGATTCTGTCATGCTCCTGCTAAAACTCTTACCTTGCCTGCTGTTAAAATTCTTTTCTGTGGCCATGCCATCCAGCTCCAGCCTACTTCAGAACCTCACCTTGTATAGTGTCTTTCTGCTTACCTCTCTGCCCTCGCAGGACTCCTCTAAGTGCTTGCTGACTTGGGGCCTTAGCATTTAGCATTAAAACAAACAACCAAACAAAGAACAGTCTACCTCAGGAGTCTACACAAGTAGGCTTCTCATCTTTCAGGTCTCATCCTTACAGGGTAAACCTCGACATGACCTTCATAACCAATCTAACTAATTCTAGCTGACCCCTTCCCCGACCCTAGAAAATATATACCACATCTTTAAATGGCTGTCTGAAATCACCTTCCCTTACTGAGTAGCTCAACCCCCACCCTCCGCCCCAAACACTAGAATGCAGTCACAACCATCTTTGACAACAGCAAATCGGTCTGTTGGCTGGATGCTCCTTCAGAGGCTGGGTGATACAAGCATTAGTAAAGACTGGCTGAGATGCCACCAGAAAGCTGCCCTTTCCCTTTGCTCCTAAGGCCTGGCTGACCTGGAGCTCTAAGGCTCTGGCTTCCCTGGCAGGCGCTGGCAGACTGTTACCTTGATGGCCCCTGTGGCTATTTGGATGTGGTGCAGCCGCCGCAGCGTGCTCTCTCTGTCAATGAAGTAGGAGGCTGCCAGCTGGTGCAGGGTTTCGAGGGACACAGCCGAGCTGTTCCCAGGGGCCCCGATGACAGGGCCACCTCCTGGTGTTTCTGCCTTTCTGCTCAGTTTCCTCTTGTCCACAAAAATGGTCAGGGACTCTTCTCCTGTAACGAAAGCATGGGCTCATTAGTGAGGCTTGCCAGCCCCAGAATGCTGCACCATTAAGACCCTATAGCCCTCAGGCAGGGCAGATCTGAGCTAAGAGAGAGCACCGCCCCTGCTGTGGGCCTCTCCCCACCCTTTCCACTTGGAGAGCTCTCTCTTCAGACTTGTGCACAGGGTCACAAGCCTGGGAAGCTCTCCTTTCTTAGCTCTTAAAGCCTCCCAAAGCTCACCCCTCAGCAGCAGCTCCATTTAACATCCTGTATTGATCTCCATTGCAGGCAATCTGCCTCCAAGGGGGAGACACAGCTCTCCCCTCTCAAGCTGTTTACGAGAAGCCGCATGGCTATCACTGCTTCCAGGGAAAGGGCAAAAGCTTTGAGGCTATAAGCCTCTTCCCTCTCCATCAAACAGTCACCACCTACCACATGCTGGCAGCTGGCCCCAACCCCGGGGGAGCTGCGCTTTGTCCACTGAACACCTAACTAGATGTTATGATAAACCCTGCTTTCTTCTTCTCATAGCTGGGAAAACTCTTGTGATCTGTGCTTGCCTTGTGATCTTGCCCAGAGTCCACGCTCCATTTCGCACAGCCCAGCTCCCCACCCCCATGCTACCACAGGAAGAATCATCAAGTTTTGTTGAAACTGTGGTTTGGCCGGTTACCAACTTTCACAGTGGGGAAGGAAGGGTCCGTGACTCAATGAACACCTGTCTATTTCTGTGCCTATAGACCTGACGTTTGTAACCACAGCTAAGAGTTAAGAAGTGAAGAGGTCTCTGGGTTAGACCGCTAGTCAAAATAAAAGTAGGAGCGCCCCCTGCTGGTATATACTTAGTGTGTCCCCCAAGCCTCCTTACCCCGCACCCCCAACCCCTCCAGATTGCACTTGCAAGAGAATAGAAATCTTCTAGGGTGGATTTCGTTGCAGACAGAATACAGTATTCTCTGGTGCGCCAGGAAGAAATTTTTTTCTCAGGCAATAATAAGCCAAGAAAAAAAAAGATGCAGGGAGATATTCAACAGCTAATCAACAGATCATACAAGCTAATTTCAACAACTGAACAACCAGTTGGCTGGGGCTGAGGAAGCTGCTTACCTCCAAGAGTTGCTGAAAGTAAGAAATGAGTGCCGTACTTTTTGATGAGGTTTTCAGTAACCTGTTGCAGGTTGGGTCTCCTTCCAAGGAGGCGGATGTTGCGGACAAACTCTGGGGCGAGAGGCAGGGGCAAACTGAAGAAGTCTTTCCTTTCCAGGGCCAAGTTGTTCACTTTCCATCGGGCAAACTCCCTGCAGGGAAAGCCAAGAAGTGAGGACCCAGAGAAGAAGCCCACTGTATTTCAGAACAAGAAGTGTGAAGTCTGAATTAAGTAAGGTCTCCCTCTGCCTGAGACCTCCTCTCCTCAAGTCCCCTTCTCATAGGGTGGAGAACCCCGTGCCAGGAAAAGGGTCCTCTCTTGGCTAATCATTTCTTTTCTGAGAAGCTAACCTCCAACACAACTTCTCCCACCCAGCTTTCCTATTGGACGGTGGTAGCTCAAAATCTTCCAAGGGAGTCGTCAACTCCCACAGCGAAGCAGAAAAAGTGCATGGGCATTAGGCAGTGATTTGCAGAGACCTAACCCAGCCACTGCGGTCATATAACGGGGGAGTTCCGTCATTTAGCTTCAGTTGCTCACTGATAAAAATGGAAGTCTGTTCTAGAAATAACAGTGTTTTAACATTTGGGGCTCAGATCCCATCATACCTTTCAATATGATTGCATTCCCAATACTTGTTTATGCAGCTTATATCGATTGGTACCGCATCAGAAATTAAAATTGAGAAGATTTAAGTTATCTATCCAATATTGCATTTGAAGTTAACAGTAATAAAGCCATTACAGACAACCAAATCAATGTGTTTTATGACAATAACTATATGTACTGAAACAAAACAAATTTGGCAAGAAGAGCACATTGCTTTGTGACTTTGTAAATCTTTCATATTGGCTTGACAGAACAGTTTATATCTCATATTCAGTTTGCCATCATAACTGTGGGCTCTACAGCTTGGGACCACACTAAAGAAATGGCTATTTCTTAAAATTTTGTTACCTATAGCATGGTGCATATCAATAAACTTTGTACTCTACTGTATTGAAATCCAAGGTTTTATCTTTCCATTTGAATAGATCTTCGTACCGTACACAACAACATACACTGGGCATCCTGGACATATCTGTTCACTGTGGTGTGCAGCTCTTTACCATTCTGGCTCTTCGTTGCATGGTACTAACACAAAAGACCAACTGATCCCACCATCTACTGCATCACAGATACTTTCATTTTCATTAATAATTACCATCAGTTCTCCTTTTAAGAGCTAGCTTGTTTTTCTTTCTTTTTTTTTCTTTTTTTGAGAAAATGTCTGCCAAACACCTAACTCTAAATAACTATAGGTTGTCTGCTGCTCTTGTTTTCAAGAAAAATAGAGTTCTAGGGGAAAAGTTGCTTGCTCAGCTTGCAGCTCAACCACATATGTACTTTCCCTTGAGATCACATAGTTCTTCAGTGGTTGCAGACAGCTCTGTGTGTGCTTCCCTTTTTGCCACATGGAACATTGAAAAGACATGTATCCAAGGTCAATATTAAGTGCTGTTAATAAATTGTATCACTTTAGAGCATTCTTAAATGAAGCTGGCATATTCTATTTCTCTGTCCCTCTGTCTATGTGTATCTATGCCTCTCTCTCTCTCTCTCTCTCTTTCTCTGTGCGTGTCTGTCTCCCCTCTCTCTCCATCTGTGTGGGGCACTGTGCATTCAGTTCACTTGTAAATTGAAGAACAGCACATGACTACCAGGTAACGTATCAGTTTTATGTGCCTCCCCCACTCCTTCAGTGCAAATGTCACATGGATCTTGAAAGGAAGCAAGAAGACCATGTCTTAGGCAGCCTGCTTCTGGGTTTCTTTACAGACACATCCAGGATTTTACTCTTTATGATTTGCTCCTCACTGACACATTATAATCTCAAAAAGGAAAGATTTCTAGGTAGAACCTTTGTCTTGAGATGAAATTTAAATAATTATAGGAAATGGGCTTTTCACCCCCCCTCCCACTCCTTACTACCCTGGTACAGACCAGCACTCCTGTCTTGGGAAGCAGTAAGAGGTACAGGCCACACAGATTCCCATGTCCATCCCAACCCTGCTCATTGTGAAGGTGCATAACCTTGGTCTAATATTTCCTACAACACCAAGGAATTCCCATGATGGAGCTGCAGAACATAAAATAAGCAAAAATAAGTACATGAGAACCCATGCATAATATGAGCCTATGCAAGTCCCGCCCCACATCGAAGATAGAGGCTCAGAAGGAAAGGAGGAGCATGTGTCAAACATCACTAGCGGAACAAAAGAAAATGGTGACTAATAATTCATGGTTTCAACTTAGTCTTTCAAATTTTTCATTGTGTGGCTTTATTTATCGAACTAGGCAAGTTAATAATAATATATCATCAGTTATTTCTTTTGTGGAGGAAATGCTAAACTTTAATTAAAGTACAGGGTAGGGTATTTGTCAAAAGCATTTGCTATCCTAAATCCCACTGCAGGGTAAAGAACAGTTGCCTAAACTCATTTGTAGAGGGCTGGATGGAAACCAGTATCCTCTCATTGGCGAGAGCATAATTACACTGATGAATCATAAAATCAAATTACTAAAAACAGAAACAAAATAGAATCAAGAGAAAATCCTTAGGGTCATCAAACCTAGCATTTCTGCCTTGGGATGAGCTACACATAGCCTTCATTAACTAATCCTTTCTATCATGTTCTCTTTCTAGATTCAAGGCTGAAGAGAAGACATTTTTCCATCCTCTATGATTTCTTACAATGGCCCAAGCCCATCATTTTTCTGGCCATCTCATTCAGAAGAGCTTCTTCTCTCTCTGTCTCTTTCTCTCTCTTCCATTTATGCCCTCAGACTTATTACCACCTGATGCCATCAGTTCTTTTTCCTCCCGCTGCTCCCATTAAAACAAAAACTTTACTGCGGTAGGATTTCTTCCCTGATATTAACTATCTCCAGAATTAGAATCATTTTGGCCATCCTTACAAAAGAACAGTAATAGAATTCAACACGATTTTGTTGAGTAATTGAAGAAGACATTTGTCATAGCTTTCCCAATTCACTAGTTTTCAAATTAATGGAAAACTGATTAAAATAGGTATAGGAAAATAACCTAGGAAGCAACAACCAATTAGTGATTGATCTTACATGAAATGAAACATTCTAAATGTGTGTGCGTCAGAAAGCTAAGATTTATTTGTGAACATATAGGGGCACGATTTTGCTCATTTTAAAGATATAGATCAAGCCAGGCATGATGGTGTGTACCTGAAATCTCAGTACTCAGAAGGTAGAGGCAGGAAGTTTGCTACAAGTATAGGCTATATAGTGTGCTCCAGGCTAGAGAGGATTACATCACTAGATCCTGTTACACTGCCTGGGTCCTTATACACTGTCTGCAGCAGACATGAACAGCTTCTTATGACTGTCCACTGTCCAAAGTCAAAGCCTACTGCACGAAAAATATCTCAATTGAGACTGTTGTGTTTTACACTCAGATGTTAATAATCAATATCTTCATTTCTCTACAGTGAATCTGGTAATTTCTACCATTTGTTATGATAAAGATTGACCAAAGAAGCAACAAGCTTAGAGTTATGTACTTTTGCTCAGTTTGACATCAGCCTGTGAAAGTCTGTTTTAATGCAAGTCAATAGCTAAAGGATATTTTACTTAAATAAGGAAACTAGAGCTCAGAAAGCTAAGTAATTACTTAATGTCACACAACTGGAGAGAAACCTATACTGTTAGAAGTGTAGGAAAAGTTCGAGTTCTATTTGCCAAACTTCTCCTGAGGCAGGAGGATTGCCATGGATACAGACCAGAATAATGTAGAGTTAGATCCTGTCTCAAAAAGATGGAAAAAGGAGAGGGGAAGGAAAGGGATGGAAGAAGAAAGAAGGGAAGAAGGAAAGGAAAGAGGAAGGAAGGGAGAAGGAAGGAAGAAAATGGGAGGAGAAAACACTTTCTTTAGAGTCCCAAATAAGGCTTCTCATAGCAGGGTAAATCAGAGAAATAAGTTTTGACACCCTAGGACGTGCTCTGTTGTTTTGAAGACTCAGGAAGCCTTTGACATCTTTGTAATTCCCTCGTAGCAGATTCCAGCATGCACCTTGGCTAAGAAAACCAGGAAACAAAGATGCCACAATTTGCCTAAAAGAATATAAGCAGCTGGGAGCAGAACCTGAGCCAAAGAGCACACTGACCTTCCCCAGGGTGATAATGACAATAGCAAGAATGGAACTTCATAAATGTTAAGGGAGCCACGCAACTAGAGGGAGACCAAGCTTAAACCTCAAAGTTGGTGGCTTAGGTCAACACTAATGCCTTTTGTACAATTCTGTCTTCCTTTCTGTCCCTGAAGTACTTATGGAACTTCAGTCTCTTTAGAAAATAAAATCATTCCCCAGAACATTCCACTTCTTTAATTATCTAAACAAAAGATGAATTTACTATATATTCAATATAGTGTACCATTTATACTATGGCAAAACCTTTTTTAGAATTAAAGTGGTTTCTTTATGCCCATTTGTAGAAGAAATTGAGATTGAGAAGGAAATCAAGTTCAGATAGAAAACAGCATGGGAAGAATCACAAAGACCTTTGTCCACGTCCCATGGATACTCAGGAAATTATAACACAGACTAACAAATGACCTAGAAAAGTGTGTGGTACTGTCTTAGCATTTTATGAGCAAACAATAAAAAATGATGGCTAATATTTGATGAATTCTTACCATGTGCTAGGCATTCTAAGTATCTTCTAAGAGTTATCTATAAAATACCTCTATCAGTGGAAAACATAGTTATATTCATCTTGTGGCTAATGAAATGAGGACAGGACATTTTAAACTACCCAGCTGATAACAGCCAGTAGGTGGCAGAATCAGAGTTGAAACACTGGCTGTTTCGACAGAGTCTTGTTTGACCCCAGTGATACAATGGCTCTGCCTGCTTAAAGCAAAGAATGGGAAGGCGTGGAGGGAGGAGGAGGAAGACAGAGCTTTGCTGGAGAAAAAATGCATAAGGATAGTGAGGCATTTCACTATAGAAGCTCACTGGGTAAAGAATTCATTCAATGGGACTACATTTACAAAACAGGAAAAGCACACAGATGCCAAATCTGTTCTTGTCATCACAGCGAGGTATTGCTGTGTCTTGGATATGGTCTGGCTCCATAATGATGTTGTTGTTGGAAACTTGATAGCTAACATGGCACTGTTAAGAGGCAGTGGGAGAGTGTTGGGGGAGGGGAGTGATCCTGAGGGGATTATAATAGTTCTCATGGGACTGTGCATAGTTTTTTTGGGAAGTCTGTTATACAAAAGAATGTCCCTAATTCCTCTCCACCCCTGGTGGAGATTGTCACTTCTTGTCCTGTTCAGTGATCTCTCCCTCCTGAATTAAGTTCCACCATGATGTCATCCAGGCAACCAAGTTGGTCCTTACCTGCACCGAACTGCCACCAGTACCATACCATTTCTCCTCCCAAACTGTGAACTATATTAGCCTCTTTCCTTTGTAAAATATCTAGCTGTAGATATTTTGTTATAGTAATGGAATACTGACTAATACAGGTATCAGTTTAGAATTAGTGTTAACTACAGAAAGGTCCAGATTTCAATGATCCAAAACCACACACTTCTACCCCAATCAAGTTCTTCCCAGACCTTGGGGACCTTCATTGATACAAAATAATTGGGAAGTATCTGTGAATGGAGTTTGAGTGGGAAAGCAGTAAAAACATGCTTCTAGAACCTATTAACCTGGTTCTTTCCAGCATCTAAAAGCCTCAGAAGACAATACTGGAAGGGAGCCTAAGCTAGTAAAAGAATAAGTGTTCATTTCCGATTTTTCATTTAGTAGGGTTTTTTTCCCAGTAATAAAATAATCAAGGCTCTTTTCTTCTGAAGAAAAGAATGTTTTCTATATATCAATTATATTAACACACAGTGCCTCCATTAAGCCATCATCTTTGTTTCAATTAAGACATCAAGTAAGCCTCCATTTCAATTTAGCCATTTCTTCTAAAATCTTCTCCCACTGTGTTTGTTACTCAGTAAACAGTCTGAGAAAGAAAACATTTGTAACAGCACTGTAGTCCTAAAGAAAGTTCTCTAGAACATCAGAGACCATTGCAGCAAAGGCTTGTGGGTTGACCCAAAGGATGAACAGAGCTCTTCAAGGTGGACTTTGAGAAAATGGCATTCATCTGTTTCAAAGGGCGTGCTTCAGTAGATGGATATCATCAGTAGAAGCTCACTGTATTTTTCACCTCCCTTTAGCGCAATAAGGGCTGCCTCCAAAGGAAAGATTATCTTATCTGTCAAAGGGCCAATTAACATAAAAATAAAATCATCAATAACAACTAAGATAGGATCTAATAAAGGTGAATTGCAGATGGGAAGGTGGAATCCAGTGTTTCATATCAGGCCACTCATACAATGCACAGCCATGTGTTCAAACACTGGTTAGTTATAAATAAAAAAAGATAGATTCTAAAATTGTCATTATTACTTTTGTCCCAAACTACTTCTCAGAATGAGTATAGACTGCCAATAAATTATGTCTGCCTCTTCTAGTTGTACAACAATGATTGCACATGAGTGTAGG
>CM053759.1:32512746-32568405 GCA_028658305.1 Pachyuromys duprasi | reverse complement strand
TTTGGCTCCTATACAGAGAACAGTATTTCTAGACATATCACATCATCAAAAGATTTCTATCTCAACAACAGATTACGATAATGTTCTTGGCGATTAGAGTTTCTACTGCTATAATGAATGAGACATGATTAATCTGAGTCATAAAAAGAAACTATAATAATAACCATAATTTCTTATGTTGGTATAGTGAAATCTTTTAGTATATTTTAAAACTGCAAACAATTTTCATGCATGTTTAGCTAATTTATTATAAGGACCTTAGAAGAGATAAAGGGAATATTATTAATCACCCATTATCCCTTTGCAAATTAACAAGTAAAAGAGACTGGTAACTGAGAGAAGTGACTGGCCCCAAGTCTCAGCTGATCATCCATTGAGTTTGACTAGCTTCCAGGTCATGCTACTAATGATTTACTGTCTTAGTGTGGAGGCTAGACTTAAGCTCAGCTTCCACCACCCACCTCTGTCATACTTCCCAGATAATTCTGCTTTGTTGACTATTGTGAACAGGAGAAAACTACAGGCGAGATAACTTTAATTTTGGCATCATTGGGTTAAGTATGATCTCAGCCCCTATGACATTGACATTGAAGGCACAAGGGCAGATGTGAGTGTCATACTTCCCTGATGTCCTAGTACCCTGTCCTTTTCACTGTCTGGAAGATCTCAAGAAGCCTGGCATGGAGGTAATTTAGCAGCCTGCTGTGTTCTCAAACAACGGCCCGTAAACAATGATTGGCCAATTTCATTCTAATCTTTTCAATTTTGCTCTAATTAAAATCAAGCTGCAGCTTTCAAACAGTTTAATTAAGGCTGATTGGAAGAGGTGGGGAGGGGGAGAGTCAAGCTTAAGGGAGGGGAAAGAGATCACTGTTTGGTGAGTCACTCTTGTCCCTTTGGAGCTTAGGGACTTGAAGAGGGCACCAGAAGTGACGTGCCTGTAGAACCAACACGAAATGCAATAGGTTCCTTTCACTGGAGGGTCAGTGAATCTATAAGACCAGAAGGAACTGAACAGGATGCTCAATGTCTTTTCAGGCTCAGAAACACCATCTTTGCCTTGGCCACTTACCCTGCTCTTCTAAAGCTCAACTTTCACCTATGAAGACAATTACCTTCTTCTACCATTGTTCCCCTCCTGCTTATTTACTCAGCAAGCCAACAGTCCATGCCATCTTTCTCCCCAGTAGACTTCTTCCTAGGCATCCCATTAGCCATTTTACTTCAAGATAATTCCCACGGGCTAAAGCTCCTTCCCATATTCTAAAGGTTCACTCATTTTGAAATGAGCTGAACCTTATACTATTAAGAGGTATTTGCTTTTTATCCAGGATGCTATTCTTTGGCTAAGTAATTTTAGATCCTAGAAGTTTCCAGATCTCTAGCCCTTCATGTTTAACTTTCATTTCTTGCGCTCAACCTTATCAATGTGTACTCAAGGGAGAGTACACTCAATGCACCATCATCTTCATTGTCATTCTCTTGATCTTCATGCACATCATCACAGGTCCAATCTTCCCAGGGCCAATATGTCACCAGGAATGGGACTAGATGTTTTATATATTAAAAAAGAATCATCAAGAGATCTTACAAAGGTCAGTGTAGAGGACTGACTTACCAATCTTGCCTGTGTTAGGTCCCTGATACATGGTCCAGTAGAATCACTTATAAAGATAGAACCTGTTTCTCACTCTATACATACAGAATGTGGTTGTATGCCTTTGCTTTGGGCAAGTGAACGAAGCCAGAACTGACTGTGTGAGGATCCCTGGCTAATTTCTCAAGAGCTATTACCTATTGCCTCTCTCTTCAGCTGCTCCTCTCTCCTCTCTAGAAAAATCACTCCCTTGGAGTGATTCCAGTTCTGTTCTTTTAGCTTTATCCCTAAAATAAATACCATTAGGAGACAGACCCACCTGTTGACCCCTTGCAGACCTTCAGCATGGAGCAGAGCTCTTGCAGCCAATCCACATACACACTATGAATAAAGGACCATTTGAAGCCACTGAATATTGTTCTATTTTATATGTGGAATTTTGGTAATAGTTGAAAAATAATCATCAGCTTTACTACATATCCTAGCCAGCAGAGAGGAATTTAAGTATCTTTCTCAAGGATGTGAAGCTTAATAAGTGGTGAAGTCTGTTCTTTCTCTCCACCTTCCCTTTATTTTTTCACTTAACTGTTTCATTATCTAAAGATAAAACGTTATTGTGTAACAATGAATTTGTGATCACGCAATGTTCTATATCTCTGTACAGCCCTAGCTTCTTCTTCCTTAGACATGCTGAAGGAAGCCTGCCTATACACTGTATTTGTGAAGCTGACACTTTCAACTTAAATTTAGGACTTTGCATTCTGCTTTCTTACATTCCAGCCCTTGTGGCAAAGATTGGAAAGTTGTTCTCTATGCTATTTCCATTTTCTGTCTTGGACTCACAGATGGTCAAGTATCCCTGCTCTCCACACCCACACTTTCTCTTCATGTATAGCCATGTAACTGAGATGGGCAATAGAAGGTGGGCACAGATCTGGAGTGGGGAAGGGAGGGGGAGTCCCATCTCTTCTTCCTCTGTTCTCTTCTCTCATCTACCAGGATCCAGAAGAGGGCTAGACTTCAGGCCTCTAGGGATAGCAAAGTAATTTAGGTCAAAGGAGTCCCATCCCTGAATGAGGTTCTGAAGCAATCTACTTAATTCTTCCCATGAATTATATTGTAGTGTGAAATGAGGAGGAAAAGGCAGGCTATCATCTCACCAAGATTTGTAGGACTGTTTGTTTCAACACTTAGCCTGCTCTGACTAATACTATCTGAATCACATCAGCCTGATTTTCCAACCAGGAGAAATACTGTTGGATCATACTGTCAACTTGGGTAAGGTTCCCTTTCAGTGGCTTATATTATGCATGTGGTCTGCACCATCAAGAAGCTGTGCCTCTACTTCTCAGCTCACCAGGTCTCTCTTCTCACTTTTTGAATACACATGGTAGATGCCATTGGTCTTGAGGCACTGATGTGCAGCTGTTGGATCTTGGTGGGGAAGGGCTCCACAGTATAAACACCATCACCGTGAAGGATTTATTTTAAACTGTCCCATAACAATAAAATCAAAAGATTAACTTGGGATACAGTTAAAGAGAGTAGCACATAGATTTTAAGTGATAAATCTGATTTATGCATGGGTTTTGATGTAGTAAAACAAGTTTGATAGAGTGAGACTAGCTCTCCTCTCTTTGTTCTTTCTTAGTAAACCTCTCTGAATTTTCTCCTTACACATTTATCTAGATTTACCACTCCGGCTATTTTGCATGCTTACTTCCTTCACAAAAAAATGTACTAGCCATCCATCTTGAAGTACAAAAAGTCCATTTTTAATAATCTCCAAGTAATTAAAATACTATTATTCTACCAAACTGTTGAGGAAGTGAAGCTCAGACTTGTAGAGTCACTTATGTAATGCCATTGAAATCCAGGCAGCCTATCCAAGAGTCAGGAGCATCAGTCATCTCTGTACACTGCATCTCAATTCAGTCCAAACAGTCAGACTTTTTGGTCTCACCCTCTTACCTTGTGTATGGTATAGACATTGGGGACGGAGACGGGAAGATGTGTTCTTTGCCCAAAAGAGCTCCCAGACAGGACACAAGCGAAGAAAAGTAAGCACACAGTTGTATGCCAGAAATATGAAGAAGGTGATGGGGAATTTTGGTAGATGTAACCAGCCCTCTGGCAAGGGCCCAAATAGCCTTGTTTGAAGGTGAGTGGGAACTCAGCATGAAGATGTGAAAAGCACTGCAGGAAGAGGAGATGAGACACGGAAAAGCATGCTGTCAAATGAGCCTCCTGTGCCTGGGCAGATCTGGAGCTGGAGAAATGGGAATGCAAACTCAGTGGCCTGAGTTCAGTACTCATTGGTTGTTGGCAGAAGTAGGGAATAGACGGACTTGGACATGAATTTTATGAGGAAATAGATCTGGGATTTATTTCTGGGTCAGAGGGACCAACGGACAAGTAAGATTGAAGAATAGGACAAAAATATAAGCGGGCAACAGTGAATCCAGAAGGCTGGAGCTGAAGCCATGAAGTTCAGATGGGGGATAAGGTTAGAGCACAAGTGGCATTTTCAGCTGTGGCATGCTGCTCGTATCAGGAAGCATAGCAAGAGCACAAGAGACAGCAGGAGTGTAGTAGGACAGGTTCTGTCCTGGTCATTGCTTTACAGAAACTGAATGCAGGTATGCAAAGCCAGAGCAAATCAGAGGTGGGTGGGGATTCTTGGAGAAGCTGGGAAACAAAAGCCAGAACGTTTTCCCTACATTTAATGGGAATGAAAATCATCTGGAGTCTCTCCTTGTTTCTCCGTTTCTCCACATATTTCCAATTCTTGGAGCTGCAAATGCTTCAGCTCTCAAGATGTGACCCTGTGTCCTGAGGTGTGTCAGTGACCTAGAACGGGGTCCACTCATCATCCAGAAAGGCAGAGAATTCTCTGAAGAAGAAAAGCTGGGTGCCAGAAGCTCTAAGATGGGCGGCAGATACTGATCTGTGACAGTTCTTAAGAACTCCGAAAAGTGAGCAAACAAGCGTAATCCCTGGGAGCCAGAATTGGTTTAAGGAAAGAATCTTGTCAAAATACACTTTATTTGTTTTCTTTAGGGAGAAAGTTGAAACAGGGAGAGTTGGGGTAAAATAAATAAGAACAGCTTAGGAGAGAGTGTGTGAGGTGAAGTGGGGAGGGAGAGAAAGACAGGCCCCTCTGGGGGGAGTATTAAGGACAGTAAGGAGCAGAGAGTCAGAATGATTTAGGCTTTTCCCAGAGAGGAGAAGGCAGAGTTGCAAACAATGAGTGAACTTATGGGGAGAAAAACATGTTTTGTTTCAGAAAGATCTTTATAGTACCCCAGAGCTGAGGCAGGAGGTCTACCATGAGTTGAGTTTCAGCCTTGACTATAGACTGTGTTCCACTGGGTGTGTATTCTGGGTTGCAGAATAGGAATCTCTTTGAGAGAGATGAAAGAAGGAAGAGAAGAGAAAAGAAAAAGAAGGACAGAGGTAGGGGAAGAAATAGAGGAAAAAGAAAGAAGGAAAAAAGAGAAGAGGGAGGAATGAAGGAGGGAAGGAAGGGAGAGATATCTTCATAGTCTTCTAAACTCCCGCTTAGTGGAAATGTGCTTTAGTAAATCCCAGTGCTGGGAACTGCTCCAACCAAGCCGGTTTAACTACCCTGGTGAGATTGTAGAGCTGATTGTCAGCACTGGTTGGGAAATGAGTGATTTTGGAGTTTCCTTCTTCTAATTTAGACATCCAAGTATTCCCTGGTTCTTATGATGTGCCATTTCATGTCATCAGAGTTCCTTGCACACCCAGATACTGTCTGTGCATGTTTGGCTTCTCATCCCAGGCTCATAACTCCCATAGTTCTCAGCTCTAAGCCCCTGGTCTGGCTGTGATATGCAACCACCAGATTGCAAACAGCTCCACTTTAGAGCTTGCAGAAAACCGAAGCCCATATTGGCAGCCTCCAGTCACATTATTTTTTTTTCCTATGAAGTCACACATGCACGTGACTTTTTCATGAACCAGGCCAACTTTGAAAGATTCCCACAGCCTCCTTGCCTCTCTGTGCATCTTTAATCAGATGCACAATGTAGAACAGACACCAAACCAGCAAGTAAGAGGTTAGCTTCCCTGCCAAAGTTTACCTCTGTTACTAATAAACCAATGATGTAGTCCATGACAAGGGATCATTAGGTGTTTACATGTCTCTGTGGATCCAGAAGAAGTCATTCCCCAAAGAACCTTCTTTCCTGTCCTTTCTTCGTCACTAGCATGTCCCTAGGTGAGGCCTGGGTTCTCCTGACACAGGATTATGAAAAATAAGAATCCTCTCAGGCCCTGGGTTTGTAATGAAGGTTTTGGTAACATCATTTTCTTCCCCTCAGAACCTCCTGCCCAGCGAGTGGGACTTTGTGCTCACTCTGACTCACCAGCTTGAAGAGCTTGTTTGCATTTTGTAGGAGATGGGGAGGGTGTGAAGAGGTGAATCTCTGGTTTGGGAGAAGGACTGGTAGGGGTAGGGTGACAGAATCATGGAGCATTGAACAAGAAACAGAGAGACATGGCCAGAGAGCCCTAAGAGATTCCTTCTTCTCTAAACATGCGTTGGTTAGGCTGGTCCTAATCTCCCCTAGCAATGCCTACATATTCATAAAATAGGCTGCAGGTTTCCCATCCTCTAGGCTCCTTTCACTCTCCCGTCTGACTGCAAAGTGTAGTGTGGATGAGATGTCACAGGACTGTCTGGATACATACCTGAAAACTTGTCTGTCCTTGTTAACAAACAAACAAACAAACAAACAAAAACATTGAAATCCAAATTTGTGAAGTTTCACAAACAACAGGTTATTTGCAGCATTGCAAGTTTCTTTTGGCTTTATGTAGCTATCCCTTGAAATATGAGACTTTTCCAAATGGATGTGTGTGTTTGTAAATCAGTGTCTACCTGCTCCTAAAATCTAGGGCCAGGGATTTACTCAAATTTACTTAACACTGAATTTTTATAAGCCATTTCCAGGCAAGAAATAAGATATTGTATCTGGGAAATGACATTAAGTGTCCCTCCAGTAGAGGATCAGGTTTACAGAAATCCGATTTATACTGTATCCCATACCCGCAGTGCAAAGCCCACACATACTGAACTGGTACTCCATTTCAGGGAAACCCAGCATGCCCTCCTTCTGCTTAGGGTTCCCCAGAGCCCAAGTGCAGATGGAGAGTTCTGGTGGAAAGTGAGGATTGTAGGAACACGTGAGAGGACAAGCCATCTTACAGCCTCTTGAGGCCTGTCTTCCACAGCTCCCAGGATGCTAAAAGGAAAAGAGATTGGGAGAGGCACTGTTTCTCTGGGAACAGGAAATACCTAGCTGAGATGATTTTTTAACTGCATATTAATTATTGAATAGTCAGGGCTCCTGTATCGGGGACTGAACACTGAATCTTCCTCCTGGTTATGGGATAGCCTTTAAAGGTCACAATTTTCACCCATTTTCATTATACGAATGGACAAAGAACATGCACTCATAGAACTCTTACTAGAAAAAAATTCAGTTACTGTAGTATGTTGAATGTTGGGCTGCAAGGATGGTGTGGTTAGTAACAGTGTCTGCTGTACAGTGTGAGCACCTGAATTCACATCTCAGCATTCACAGTCATGAGAGAGAGAGAGAGAGAGAGAGAGAGAGAGAGAGAGAGAGAGAGAGAGAGAGAGAGAGAGAGAGAGAGAGAGAGTCAGGTGTAGCTACATATGACTGTCACCCCAGAACTGGAGGGTGATGTTGAGACAGGAGGATTGTTGAAGGTTATCAGCCAACATTATAATCCCATCCGCCCCCATATTAGTTCATTTCCATGCACAGTGAGAGATGATATCTCAAGGGAAAAAGGTAGAGAGCAAGAGAGGATGCTCAGTAACTGGCCACTGTGTGAGGGGACAAGAGTGTGTAAGCCCACAGTGTGTACACACATGTGCATGTCATACATATACGTATAAAAATGTTGACTTTATATTATATTAGCTCTTATTTATGAGTGTCATTTGCATTAGTGCAGAGGGGATTTTCTGCTTTCTTTCTCTTTGTTAAAAAAGCTAGATAAGCTAGAGAGATATGGCTTAGTGGTAAAAAGCACCTTTTGCTCTTGCAGAAGACTGGGGTTCAGTCTCCAGCACCCACCCCCACATTGGATGTCACACAACCATTTGCAACTCCAGTTCCAGGGGATCTGTTGTCCTCTTATGGTCTCTGCTGGCCCACATGTACATGTCCAGAGAGAAAGACAGAGACGGACAGGGAGACAATGAGAGAGACAGAGAGTGACAGAGACAGAGAGACACAATACCCTTAACTTAAGACATTTTAGAAATAAAACCTAAACCAACCAAACAAACAAACAAAGCCCAGTTCTTGCTGTCTTTGCAGCAGCAGCAATTTTTCTTTGCCCCATGCTCATTTCTTCCCACAGTCACATCAGGAGACTGGAGAAAGCCTCCTCTTCTGGGTGATCATTCAGCTGTGTAGTCTATGCAGTGAGCTCACCAAAGCCTCTTGTCTTTGGGCACTCCTGCCTCAGGTTGCAGACAGCCCTTCTGCTTCTCTCCTCTGCCCAGTCCACTCACTTGGCCTTCTGTATGCATCACCCATGGAGGTCCTCTCTATTTCACTTAAGGTTGGACCAACCAGTCAGCTGAGTAAGTAACATCCAATTGCCTTTAGTTTGGGGCATGAGATGGTCGGGTCAGAATACGAATCTCACACGGATGTCTAAACCTTGATCTGCAAACTTGCCTTCACCATCTTGTGGTATCCACTGCTCTTTCTGACCCTGCAGAGCAAGCTGTGTAACTGGCATGAGAGTCAACCTGCTGTCACAGGACCTTTTCGAGTACCACAGACTTCTGCCACACGGAATGACTTTCATTTATTGGCCTTCCTGGAGGATCACTCCCTGTACCTGGGATGTTCCCCAGCACCTGTGCAGTCAGTTCACCTAGACATTCACTAAATAAGTGCCCAATGTGCAAAGGCCTTACTGTGGGCTAGTCACTGTTGTAAGCTCTGTGTACTGAAATACTTTTCTTGTGGGAGATGTGGGAAGCTCTGAGGTGGGAGAGATACAGCAGATGCTAAAGAGAGAGAGAGAGAAAGAGAGGGAGAATTTCTGACCCAGAAAAAGCTCATCTCGTGAAGAGATGGTAAAAGAGAGAAGAGCATGTGACTAGCCAGTGTCCCTGTCTGCTTGCATGTGTGTCGGGTGACAGTTTCTGAAGGCAGTCTTCCTCACTGCTCTAGAGTATCTGAAAGAAGCAATTCATTCATGAATAAAATTAATTATTTCTTGAAGCAAAAATTAATCCTCTTTTTTTCTCCCTGACTGATTCAAGATCTCTCTACTAAATCTTGTCTGAAAACATAACTGATCTTGCTCTCTTCCTCCTTGGCCACCCTGGAGGCTCCTTTAGGCTTTCTCTTTCTTTCTTTCTTTCTTTCTTTCTTTCTTTCTTTCTTTCTTTCTTTCTTTCTTTCTTTCTTTCTTTCTTTTCTTTCTTTCTTTTATTTTTTTTCTTTCTTTCTTTGATGTGTATATGAGTGAGTAGGCACCATAAATGCGTGGCCGGAGCACGGAGTTTTTAGATGACAGCCTTAGGTATGGTAATTGACTTTTACCTTGTTTGAGACAGGGTGTTCACCACTGTACACGCCAGGCTAGCTGTCTTACAAGCTTGTGAGGATTCTCCTGTATCTGACTCCTCTCGGAAGCTTTGGGATGACAGAAACACTGAGCGCAGCTTTATGTGTGTTCTGAGGATTCTAAGTCAGGAGGTCCCTATGCAAGCCTGTTTCCATAGAACTCTTTCCAAGTCTCCCTTTATTTGTTGCACACTTAAATCTTCATATATTCTATGAAGATTTAACTCATAGAATATGAGTTAAACAAGATTTAACTTAACTCAACCTGATGATAAACCCTAAAAGTTAAGGGGATATTTAGGGCAAGAGTCATTGTATTCTGAAGGAACTTGGGCCTGGCATTCTAACTCAGTACCCATAAACCAGATCTCTCAATTAGCCATTTGGTGTTATTTTCTTCCTAGGTCTTGAGGAGCTACATTTCAGTTTGTTTTCTAGTATCTATTCTGTTTGTCAAACTGCTCTGGAGTCTCTAGAAATCACTAGTACCCTATTTCTCTATCTTTTGTATCCTGTTACAGTGCCCAGAATACTTTCAACAAGAGACCTTTCCTAAGTATTTGGGTAAGGACCTAATGAGCATAATGTGATAAGATTGCCTTCATCTGTGGTTTTAAGTATAAATTATGTTGGACTTGCACTTGAATCACCAGCATTATAGAACTTTAAAGAACTGCTTACTATTTTCTCACCAAGTAAGTCCCAACAGTCCATTTATTTTTCAAAGTAGAAACAGGAAGAATTTCATTTGGCATTAGGTTCCTTGAACACACAATTACTTATAATTTGTCTAATGTACTCCCAATGTTATGAAATGGCATGGGCCTACTTCTGAGAAATCTTTAAAATTGCACCCTATAAGAAATTTGTGTCTAAGAGATTCAGGAAGAGGTGGGGCATAGTCTTAATGCCTTGATGTTCATGGTTGGCCTATGGGATTGGCTGTCTGAGTCCTAATCACTTGGACTACTCCACCCCACCCCGCCAGCTCTCCGGAGACAACCTTTATCTAACACCAGGGCTAACCTAAGTGTTAACTTTTAAGTCCCCAGCCTATCTGTGCCAAATAACCTAACACTTTCACCAAATGAAATCACCTAGAAATTCAATCCAGTTAAAAACTGCCTCCCACCTTATTTCATGAAATCTAGTGAACTACTGTGCAGATCAGGCTCTCTACAATATTTGTTGAAAATACCTGTTGCACTCCTCTGAACTGTAGGGGTTTGCATACTCTTTATAACCTTGCTCCAAGAGAGCTATAACATCTTCACTTAGTTCTTTATAGACACCAAATACCAGGATGCTATATATGTGTGCTAGGTTTTTACAACAGAGGCAGGGACAGGAATTTGCACAAGGAGAAAGACATCTGAGGCTCAATTTCTAGATACTTCTGGAGTAAAATTCTAGATTAACATTTATGTCAGAGTTAGCCAGCCACCCCACACTTCTAAACTTGTTTGTTTGGTTTTTTCCCACATTCTCTTTCCTCTAGCCTGAGATATGCCCCAAAGTGTGATCCATTCCGGATCACAACACCAAGTGATAGACAGCCCTTCCCTCCCATCTTAACAAGCTCTGTGTAGTCAAAATGTAAACCCCATGATTATTTCAGAGATGGTCCAGTTTACATGGGACCTGGTCTTTCTCCAGAAAGGCCAGCTTTCTTTCTTGCCTGTCTGTGCTCCTGAGAACCACGGAGTCCTGCAGCAGCATGATAACACAAGCTTCCCCCCTCTCGGTTGCTGTAACGAATGCCTAAGAAATAACTGGGATTTACCTAAGCAGACTGAGGTTGCCTTTGGTTGCCATTTATGTATGTGGATTGTGATCTCTTAATTGGAGACGGTGTCTCTCCCAGGGTTCGCTGTTTATCCAAATCAGTATTTGTTAGTCGGCAGGATGTGGTCTGGATGATAAATTAGCTCTGGCGCTTCTCCTATGATTGACTCCACAGCTGCTCTCTGCCTCCTCACCTCCCCATCTCCCGCGAGGCCCCCACAGGCTGCTCTGAGGCCCGGCAGCCTTTTCTGCTTTTAACATTTTCTCCTAGCTGCTGCAACTATTCTTATGAGTTCATGTGCTTTGGTACTAATAACTCCTAAATTTAGCCTCCCTCAACCTCTGTTCTCTCCCATTTGTTACAGTTTCTGTTGATACTCTCTAATGCAGATGCTCTGTGAGAGATAGTGGCTTCCCTCCGCACTGTCCTTATCTACCCTGGCTAGCCTTACACGTGTGGTTCCCCTGCTTCAGCTTCTTGATGCTGGGATTACAAGATGTACCACCAGGCCCGGCTCCTTCTTGTTCTCCAGCTGCACACACTGACTATGATCAGTGCAGTACTCACTCCTCCAGGTTCAAGGCCGGTGGTTTGTCAAGTGTCTTGCTCAAATGCTGGTCCTGATTCTGTCTGTCTGGGGAGAGACTTGAGGGTCTGTCTTCTCAGCAAACCATCAGGAGATGCCAATGGGTCTAATCCGTGGACCACAGATTCAGGAATGTAGATCAAGCATTTTCTTTTTCCTGTCACCTTCTTTACTTGTGACTTATTACCAGATCTCATTTTGCATCCTGTCCAATTCCAAACAGATTGTCTGTTCTCAGAGTTATTGCTGTGCTGCTGCTGTAAAGGTCTTTTGTCTTGTTAACTGCTGCCATTTGCCACATGCTCTGACTCTGCCCCTGCAGATCCTACATGGTTTTGAACTCTTTTCTTCTTAGGGCCTAGAAATTTGTGGAGTTTTCCCAGATTACAATGTAACCTCAGACCCTTCTTTTCCAAAAAGAATTAGGTAGACGTAGAGGTGGTGAGGCCAATATTCTGGAATCACACCTGGCTTTGCTTTCCCCCCAACCACTGCATTGTATTCACTGTTCTTTATGATTCCCAACTTTTTCAATTTTAACATATTTTCTCTGAGTTTTAAGTGTTTCATCATAGTGGCTTGGATTTTTTCCAATCCCATGATTATCTCTCTATTAAAACTTTAATACAAAAAGAAATTAAAAAAAAACAGACTGCTCATTACTTTGATTTGTAGAACAGAGAGAATGGAACATTACTGCTAGAGTGTTTCGAGAACCCATATTTACATTTGCATCATCTCAATTTAGGGGCCTGATTAGGTTGTGCGTTATGATGAAGATGCACTTAGCAGTCAAAGGGAAGTGGCCTAGGCTAGAGTAATGAGCAGGAGATTTCAAGTCAGGAGCCCGGGTGCTATTTCTGGCTGTGACTGGCTACCTCTCTGACCTTGAACGTCTCCATCTCATCGCGGAAGACCCTAATAGGCTCTATCTGCCTTGTATCATGGCTGTGAGAGGTTAGGCACTTAAGTGTTTATTATAGTGGGACTACAAAGTGAATCAAGGGCGAGGGCAGTTGGGGGTCACAAATGGAACTGGAGACAGGATCTCTGTTCCCACATCTTTTCTAAGTAGCCTGTTGAGAAACGGTGTCTAAGAAGTGGGGGCTGATTGTTCAGATCATGGTTCTGTGGGGAAAACAAATGCAGAGATGTTAGGCAATGGGATTGTAAGGTAGAACGCCAACGCCATCTTATTATTTCCAGGGGCTTACCCAGACAGCACACAGTCTTTCCTTACAAGCATCACATGCCAGGGCCAGGAAGCTTATGCAGTGGTCAGCCTGTGGAAGACACGCCCAAGGATTGCCACTCTGCTACCCCTGGCTTCGGAAGCAAGAACTAAGCCCACGACAGCTCCAGCTATGCCAAAAGCCACCTGGTTTCCTCCAGTAGCCCTTGTGTCCAGGGAGAGTATATGTGAGATGTGTCAATTGTTCTTCACTTGAGAGCCTCTCTCCACAAAGAGTGAGACTGAGGGGTAAAGGTAAACAGCAAACAGAAGAAGAATTCTCCTCTTCTAAATCAGTTTCTGTATGCTAAATCCTCAGCAGACATCACAGCAATCATAGCTACGGTTCCTAGCTCATCATTTTGCCCAGACTAACATTTATTGAAAACAATTTAATATCAATAAGTAATATTTAGTAAACACTAGTTCAAGATGCTTGTATCAACTAACTCATTTAATTTGACATCAGCCCTGAGGTGGGCACTGTTATTTTCTCCACTTTACAGATAAGGAAATTGGGAACTAGGGACATCAAGTAGCTTATCAAACACCACAACTAGCTTCCAGGGAATCTTGCTCTAGAGTTCACCCCTAACTAAGCACCTACACCCGTAGAAAACCAACGTAATGGAATAAGTGACTCTCTCTCTGGAAGTCGGGGTGTGGAGAGACTAAAATTATTCTGAAATTACTTGGTATCTCCTCAAATTGAGAGTGCACTCTGATCATTAACAGGAAACAGGCAGGATCAGATGGGTTAATCATAGGACCTTGCTGTGCAAGTGTCTGCAGCTTCATCAGAAGGAAGTTCTCTCTCCAGGTTTGAGATAATTGTCAAGTAAGTCTGCACCTTGCATTCCAAACCTCTAGGAAAATCATGTGTTTTTGTTTGTTTGCTTGTTTGCTATCAATTGATACCCCCTTCATAAGAAAGTACATGTAGATACCATCTGGTTTCTAAGTACTGAAAAGCTTCCTTAAAGGATGAAAGAAAGACTCACTCTTCTTGAGACACAACAGTTTCCCACAAAGCCTTATGACATTCTCTGTCAGCTCTTTTCATGTTAGGTCCTTTGAATAGCAGAGGAGAAATTTGTATGTGACTCAATATTTTACCAGTTTCCTGTGACCTACCTTAGTCAGCATAAGCTAGGTCATGAGTTTGTCAGGGGCAATAGTCATGGGATCCCAAAAGAAAAGGGCTACAAAAGAATCCCCAATGGGATAATATAAAGCCCTACCAATATCTATAAAGGCAACATTTTTGCTTAATCACTGAAGGCAAATCTCCCAGAAGGCTCATGGAGCAGTGGTGTGTGAACATTCTCCTCTAGCCCTAGCAAAGGTCCACAAATCAGAGCGCTTCGTTCCTTTCAGAATGACTGGTTACTATTTCTCCAAGTCCAGGTTCGTGTGCAATAACTGACCCCAGAAAAACTGAACTTCACAGTGTAAGAGCTTGCCACAGTAAGTGATCAGAAAACTATTGCTACCTGCTAGAGGGCTGATAGTGCAGAAGTGATTTCAGATACTACCCATGGGCCAGTCCTGAGCTGCCACCCAGGAGTTAACTGGCTACTAAGCTATCCTGACTTGGGTCTGGGGCTTAGTGAGAAGAGAAGAATCTACTGAGAAGAGAAAAGGGAAAAAGAAAGAAAAACAAACAATGGCTTAGTCCTTCTGTTTTTCCATAGCTCCTTGAAGTTCATAGTGATATTAGGATTCTTAGCCTGACTTCAGTTCCAAGGTACTTAATAAAAATTATTTTTGTGAACATCATGCTGCTTTGAGACTTGGATACGCCAAATTGTGGAAGGTAAATTAAATCTCATTTTCCTGGACTGGAAGAATTCAGAGGTCTTTATTTTTTTGTAAGATGGAAAAAAAATCACCCTAAATTTGCCTTACAGAAAATCTGTGGGGACATGTGCCTAGAATTCTACATATTTATTGAAAGTTGAGTTAATGCTATGCTCTGGTTTCTCTACCTTTCTGCTTTTGCCTGAGCAAGTGTGAGTTCAGCCAACCCAGAGCCTAAGTTACTCCCTCCCTCCCTCAGTGATTCTGTGTTAATTTCTGCTGTATTCCTACAAGAAATACAAGAACCAATACCATTGAAGCAGGGGGTGTGAACTGCAGTGTCTTCCAGGGTTGGCTGGGCTAAGTACAGTGGGTAAATATGGCCAGCGAGGAAAGATGGGAGGTCCTTGGTGAACCAGCCACTCAGCTGCCTGACTTGTCCCCTCTGTCTGTACCCAAGTTTGGAGTTGTAAACCATGTGATTGAGTTCCATAAGTGTCTGCTCTGTTGTCTTCCCATTCCGTAATCACCCTACACCTTGTTTCTGATACCCCATATTAACCTAAACAGGCTGCAAAGTTACTATAAATGTTAAAAAGAAAAAAGAATAACAGAAAAATGATCTCAAATTTCTCTAGTCTAGGAACTTTTACTATGACATTGGACTGTTTGGAAGTTAAACCTGTGTGTTTGTTTCAAGTTATATGACTTTTATGGACCTCAGTTTCCATATAACTAAAATTTGGGGGAGGCTTAAAATGGGGAGATGATCTCCTTCAGTCAGATAGAAGGCTGAGACTAAGGCAGATGCTTCAGTCAGCAGAGGAACTGATGACTCCAGTTCCACCCTGGATCACACAAGGAGTCAGGAGAAGGCTGGGTCCTGATAGTTGTCCTGTAATCTCCACATGGACACCATGTGGTATGTGAGGCTGGACACACACGCACACATACACACACACAGCACCACCACCACATACCATACCATACACATATATACACACACAAATACATACCACCACCACCATCACCACACCACACCACACACACCTACACACACACAGCACCACCACCACACACCACACACCACATACATACACATACATACTACCACACCGTTACCACACCACACCACCCACACATACACACACCACCACCACACACAAACACACACACACACACCACACATACACACACCACCACCACACACAAACACACACACACACCACACATACACACACACAACACCACTACCACACACCACACATATGCACACACACACATACATACAGACACATGCATACCACCACCACCATCACATCACACCATACACGATACACACACACATACATAAAACATAAACAAAGTAAGTAAAATTTCCTGTATTAAGTCTAGCAAGAAACTCAAAGACTTTAAGTGTGCTCATAGAACTAGAATGTATGTGCCCAAAATGTGAACAAATGTCTAGATGTTAAAAGAATGGGTGGTTTTGTGTTTCTGTCTTCATTTGTGCTCTCCATATTTTCTTCCTACTGTTCTGCATTAAAACTGATTTTAAAATTGGGTGTAGCGGCATTTACCTTTAATCCCAGTAATTAGGAGGTAGAAACAGGTAGATCTCTGAGTTTGAGGATAGCCTGGTCTACAAATCAAGTTCCAGGACAGACAGGACTGTTACACAGAGGGACCCTGTCTCAAACAACAACACCAAACTTATTTAGAAAAATAAATGTTTTAAAATAGAGAAAACAATCAGAAAGGCTCCCAGGTGCCTAACGATGCCTTTAATGCTGATAAGTTCAGCAAGGAAAAAGGAGAGAGATGGTGGAGGGCAAGGAGGAAAATTGAGACCATAGGTATCTTGTGTGAGCCCCAGCCTTGCTGGGTCAGTAGAGTGAGGAGCTTCCTACTTTGGCCGTGTGGTCTAGCACCTGGGAATATGTTGGACCCCTTTTGCCTTTCATATGGGATGTTTCTAGAGAGGGCCCTCTTCCTATGGCCAAAGCCAGCTGAGTAGATGGTGTTGTCAAAGGTGAAGGTAGGTTTGCCCCTAACTCTGCAGGTTCCTCAGACCTCTCTCTGAGGCAACAGAGAAGCTCCCCTTCCTTCATTTGCATGGGTAAGTAATTATGACTCATAAAAGTCCCTACCCCATTAGTTAAATCCAGGCCCAGCATTTGACTCTGACCTCCTACGGCAGCCTGGGCCGCATGCTGTCTGCATGCTGCCTGATTTGTCCTCAATTTATAAGCGGAACAATCTATAAATAGAAACCCTTTTGCTAAGTCCCCAGGAGGCATCAGCGCGTTTGCTAGTTTGTGTTTTCTTCTAGAAAAAAAAAAAAGGCAGGCTTATTTCACCTCTAGTTCAGCTTGAGGGCATTCTGATCAGTTTAGGGCTTGAAGCTTGACACGCCCCCTGGCCACTGCCTAGGCTGAGCTCTGTGGGAGACTCCACTCACCTGTAGATCCTGTACCTGGTGGTGAAACCCTGGCGATAACGCTCCATGAAATCAGCATACTCCTGGGCACGGTGAAAGGGGCCTCGATCTGTGAGCAACCAGTCCAGAGGAGCCTGGCCGGTCGAGGAGGCATGCTGCTCGGGGACCACAGCGGCCACCGTGGCTGAGACAGCCAGCACCCACCCGGGCACGCCTAGTGCCAGCAGGACGGCCCATGGGGCGGCCTCCGGCCAAAGCCCTCTAAACCGAGAGATGCGCTGCCACCTCATGCTTCTCCCAGGCGGTTAGTGTCTTCATTCTCTCGCCACGCTCTCCCACTCCGTGCTGCTCCTCCAGGGCTCCGAACTAGAAAAGTACAGAGAGAAATGTGAGGTGGGTACAAGGCCATATCTGGTCTGGGAGCATCAAGCATTACTGGGTGGGGGAATCCTCTCTACTAGTCCTGCAACGCAACTGATGCGCTAAGACGTTGAGCTGAGCGCTGGTTGTGTATGGGTTTATTTCTTTAAACACAAACTTAGGAAGAAAACACCACTGTCTGCATCTTACAGCTGAGAAACGGGGCTCAGGTTAAGACAGTGGCTGAAGTCCTCACGGCCACGAAGAAGAAAGAGCAGAGTTTGAGCACAGGGGTATGAATCCCCGCTCCTCTCCAGCCTGAGCTCCCGTCTCACAAACATGTTCACGTGTTTCTGTGATAGACCGAGGGCTGCCTTCCTAAGCTTGGCACCGGGCTAGGAGCAGCCTTATGCTTCAAATAGAGAACTGTAGGAGAGAAAATTATTTTCACCTCTTTGCTGCTCTGAATCTGAGGAAACCTGAACAAGTCACTCTCCTCTCTGTATCTAAGGGGCTCTAGAAATGAACAATTAGCACCGTACTAGCCAATGCTTTTCTGAGGTTGAACATCCACTCTGTTCTTTTAGGGAAGGTGGTACCGGGAGGGAGTCAGCCTGGGGAGATCCCCATGCAAGGAGTCCATGGAACTCCTTGACTCCTCACCAGGCAGCAGGAGAGCCCCAAAGGAGCCACTCAGTCTCTTTCTTTCACCCTGCTAGCTCACTCCCTAAAAGCACAGAGCATGGCCGCAGACAGCAGTCTTGAAGGAGTGAATGAGTGTATTCCCTGCTTTCTCTGAGTTGCAGGGAAGATGCCAGCAAGGAGGTTGCTTCTGTCCTTCTCCGTTCCTGGCTGCCTTGTGAGTCATCACAGGCCGAATTTCCAGCATGTACACTTTGTCTAAGGACAACCAGTCACCTTTCTCAACCTATAGATGCAAGGAGTCATTCAGTTCTGTGGCGTTTCTTGGAACTGCCACCGTTCCTCCAGTCCTTAATTTCTAGCACATGCCGTCAGAGCTCTGTGTGCACCCCCTCGCCAGCACCACTTCAGTGTGTGCCAGAACAACTTCCAACGCCCAGTATCTGTAATTCATGCTCTGAGGACTGTCTCTGGCTGCCAAGGCCCAGAGACAGGCTGCCTGCGGGTGAGGAAGATGTGGTAATTCTCTGAACTTTCACACCCCTGCAGGGGCGGGCAAGGAGGGCTTCAGTACATCATGCTTCCTTCCAGAGTCACCCCAGGGGCACTCTGAGATGTGTTAGCTCACTAATCCAGAGGACCTGAAAGGGTCTGCTGGAGGTAAGTGTGAATCCTGGAATTCCCAGCTCCAAAGTTATACTGAGCCTGAGAAACAGAGACCTCAGCATTGCTACAGGGTGCTTTCCTGAGCATGGTGATGTGTAAGGCTGGAAGGACAGGGGGACACCTGAGAGCCTGGGCATTCAGGTGGGAATGCCGGGATGCTGGGAGCTGCTTAGAAGTTGCCCTCATTCTTAAATTTTGTTAGGTAGGCACTATAGAGTTACATTATGGTGGGAGCCAGGGGAGTTGAGCTAGGAAAACGGGCAAAAGGTAAACATTGACATGGCTCCTTGCCAAAGGATGCTGTACTGTTTGGAGAGCCAGGGTAGGGGTGAGCAAGACTGCCCTTGATTAACTAGCTAAGTTGGGGTTCTGGAAGAACCCCATGTCTGCCCCTCTGATCTTAAAACATGGTAACATTCTCGTAATTAAAATAGGGATGGTAGCTCACAAATAGGATACGTTGATCAATGAAGTAGAAGAGCTCAGTGTTAAGCCTTACGCAGCAGTTAGTATCTAAAAACAAAGCCATCACAGACTAATTGGGTAAGAATGGAATATTTTACACATAACAGTGAGAACTTAGTTCCACATGGATTAAAAAGTTAACTATAAAAAAAGTACAATCATGGAAAGAAAATCCTCAAGTGTTTTTTTTTTTTCTGTTAATAAGCTTGTATTGCCAGGAAAAAAGTGATTTAAAACTAAAAAGAGAAATCATCCTTGCATGTGGAAAGAGTAGACAATTTTTATACTGAAACAATTTGATGAGGATGCCCAAAATATTTCTCATTTAATCATCCGCATATTCATCCATTGAAGAAACATAAATGAGAACTCGTAAGTGCCAGACATTATGCTAAGAATTGACAATATGCGAGCAGGTGCGTATTGCCTTACCTGAAGTTCTGCCATTAGTGATTCATTCCTTGTATAAAACACTGCTGGGTTTCTTAAAGACAAATTGATGGGGGTGGGTGGGAAGTTTGTTCATTTGGGAAACTGTGGCTCCTTGACAGAGGAGCCAACACAGTAAGGTAGAAAGCCAGAGCCACTGGTAGAAAGGCACATGAGAGCAGAGTTCTAAAGTGACCCTCTCCCCACCAAAGCCCTATGTACTTCTCTGCATGTCTTCTATAATCTGTTTTGTTGAGTTGGGCAGGGCCTGTGAGCAAGGTGGACTATCAGTTTCTATTAGTTAAAAACTGATGAATGTAGAAGTTGAAACTCCAGACAGTCACTTAGGTGATGGTGGAGGCAAAGAAAGGCTTGTGGATAATACTTTAGACAACATATTGCTTGAGTCAGATCTAATTGGGTGAGTCCTTAGAGGTAAACAGCTGGCCCCAAAAGGAGCAAACAGCCATGTTGTGAATTGCTTATAAAAGCCATATTGCAAGGTACCAGAAGTGCCATCTAGACTTGAGGGCAAATCCAGCCAGTAACTCGGAAGGGCATGGAAACTGCCATCATATAGCTGCAAGAAAACGAGTGTGGCAGGTGGAAGAACACTTTGTACCCCTACAAAGATCAGTTTCCACATCCGGCCCATCAACTTGAGACTAGTGAAAACTGGAGCTCCTGAGTCACCCAAGGCTATGGTGAAGCACTTATCTTGTAACGTCAAGGATCTGAATGGTGTCCTCACAACCAACCCACTTAAAATGGCTACACCAAAAAGCCCAGATGCGGTGCTGTGTGCTTGTTGTCAGAGCACTGGGGGAGACAGGCAGATACCCTGGGGCCGGCCAGCAGGACAGCCTAGCCACATGGTGAATTCTTGTGAAAACCCTGTGTCAAGAAAACAGAAGAAGAAAGAAGAGGTGGAGGGGGTCTGTCCTCCACACACATGTGTGCAGATATGCAGCAGTGTGAGGGGATACATTTGTGTCACTTTAGATGGTGCAAAGTTTGTTACACAGTAATAGGGAAATAACGGAAACACAAGAAGCTACGGCTTCTTCTATCCTGCCGAGGGTCTGCTGCTTCACATTCCCTACAGGAAACCAGGATGTTACTCTGTTGTGAATGTTTTGGTTTATGACACGTAAACAGGTTTTCGCTAAAATTCCAAGTTTGTTCACACCTGTTAAGTGTCTCGTGTGAAGCATGGTCTTTGCCAGGTGGAATTAGCTGAATTCTGAGGACTTTGAGGGGTATAAATGTGACAACCTAGAGGAAGAAAGTATGCTGCTTGGAGGAGACTGCTTGCTGCTGCATTTGCTGTTTGCTGATTTGCTGGTTTCCTGGACTTCTGGATTTCTCGACAACTGATATTGGTATGGCCCCCGAAAGAATTCTATGACCCTACCCAGCAGGAGGTAACAGAGAGAGCTCAGGCCCCCGTCCTCAAAAACCTTTCCCTTCTACCCAATGTTGGGGGTTGGAAGTAGGTTTGTTAAAAAATCAAGGTCAACTCTGCCCTCGCCTAACATCCTCCCTTGCCAAGGACACAGATCCATCGAAGACCATGTATAAGTTTTCATCATCATATCAAATGTACCATCAGTCCTCAAGCATATGCGGTACATCAAACTCCATGTACTTCAACAAGGAGTCACTGTGAGACTGTGATAATCCATAGTCTGGTCCAGCCACTTGGCCTCTTGACAGACTGGTTCCCTGTGCATCCTAGGCCACATGAGGGTTTCCTCAGGACAGGTGAACACCTACTGGAAAGACTGAAAGAATCAGACTATTTTAAGTGTGTTCTTGTCAGCTCTGTTGGTAATTATGCTTCTTCAGAGCTCACAATGAGCTGGAACCTGCCTGTTACAGGAGTATCAGCTTAGGAATCAAATGGTTTTGATTGCTGGGCCACGTCTGCTGAGCTCAGCAAGAATGCCTGTATTCGGGGCTCTCTGTTCCTCAGAAAAACCTGGCCTGGGAATCACACACTTTCCGCTTCAGCGGTTTTCCTGGGGATCTGAAGACGTTTTGACTAAAAAGTCTCTTTTTAAGAAGGAAGACCCTTAAATGGGTTTTAAAACTTCCTCTTTTAAAAAAGGACAAGATAATTGCTGGGTTGACAGTTGTACGAAAATCGGGCTTTTGAAGGAGGGGAACAGCTTTTGGACACTTCCTGTTTATTCTTCACAACCATATCACTGGATGTTTGGTAACAGCAATCTATCAGAGCAAATCTTGACTGCCTAAATTCTCATAGCTTTTGGAGTAACAAGTAACAAGCATCTTGGATTCCTGTGCCCAGAAGCTGAGTGTCTGAGGAGGCCTCCATGTTACCTGTGAGGATGGTAACCCAGGGGCCATGCCAGCCCCTTCATGGAAAGTGTTATTACGGGTTTACCTGAGAACCATGAATAATTTCCCTTTGTCCTCCACAATTGAAGCAGTTTTACACCGAGACAGATAAATGGGCTTTGCACCAAAGGTACAAGTTTAATAAGCTGTAGGTTTTTCTTGTCTCCGTGCATAAGCTCAAGTTTGTCCTTTAAGCCATGAATTAAATGGGTCATAGTTCTGTCAATAGAGAAAATCAAGTATAAGATGAGGTCACATGAGAAGCGGGCAGTGCAGCCCTCAAAATGGGAGTGTCTTTTTAAAGAATCATGTCACCACCGCTCCGAGGTTACTACCCAGCTGACAAGGTTTGAATCTCTTTCGAGTTCTCTTGTTTTTCTCCGTATCTCCTTGGTGTTTCAGATTAAGGCAAAACTGTGATTTGTGGCTTAGAGAGGCTGCTAATGTAAAGTCTTGGCAAATGAAGTAGACAGAGGAAAAGGATGAAAATGATTGTGACTGGAGGTATAACTCAGTGGCTGAGCGCTCACCTGGGCTGTGTGATGCTCTGTGTCAAATCTTTTAGTGCAGAGGGTTCTAAACAAACAAACAAACAAACAAACAGCAAAAGACAGTTTCTGAAGAGCAGGGGTTGCGTTCTGGAGGGGCTAAGTGTATAGCTAAGTTAGAGCTGTGAGGGTCGCATTTCGAGTAACAAAGCTGTTGGTGTTAGGTATGCGAATAAATACCATACAAAGTAGTTCATGTACGTGATAGCCGTTGCTCGTGAAGCACGGATACTAAAACCACCTCTTTAAACAGAGAGCAGTGAGCCTAAGAGCGGTTGAGTGCAGTGTAAAAGGAGGCATGCATCAGTTGCAGAACCAAGTCTGCCTTACACGTGACAGTACCAGACTTACAACTATGGAAAGTAGTTGCTTTGTCACTTACAAGGTAGTGCCCGCAGGCGAGGCACTTCCTTTTGGGAGCCTCACTTTAGCCTTCGGTGAAATGATTTACGAGGAGAGACGATCCCCGTATTCCTGCTCAGCATCCAAGTTCCATAATTCTATGCAAATAGACGGGCACACGTGGAAGGGGGCGGTGTTGCAGGAAGAGAGATGAGGTATGAAGCAGAAATTTTTGCCTGCCCAGAGCAGTGACATTTCATAAAGAGATTAGGCAGTGACATTAAATAAGTTTTCAAGCCATTTAAGTGGTTAATTGGCCACCTCTATTAAGGAGTTGTTTTTTGAGTAAGACTGAGGGTGTCAGTGTTTAAAAAAAGAAATTAACAGAAGTGTTGTTTGTTCTTGTCATCCACAACATGTTGATGAAAAACCTGTTTATCCTAGAAAGGAAGGCTAGACAGAAATGACTGACAGGGCACTCCTGCAGCCAGAGGGTGTAGGTAGGGACGCTGTGGGCTCCCGTTGAGGTCTAGGCCCTCCCCTCAGCACAGGCTGCACCTCACAGATCTCCAGGAGCTCCCAGCAGTCCCTCATACTAATCCAGGCAGGTGTGACATGTCCATCACCACTTTCCTCCCTAAGCTCCAAGACGTGACTACCAGCTTCAGCCCCAACACTGGTATGAACCAGGAGCTGCATTTGAAATCATACGTCCCTCAGTAGTCAGAACGCAGTTCGAGCATGAGGGTGTAGATGTCCTTACTGCGTAGAATCAGGTCAACAATATTAATAACTATTTATGCAGAGAGGCGCTAATCATAATTACTGTTTACTAAATGCTCTTATATTAATTTGAGACCTTTCAGAGGGGAGGCTGAGAGAGGCAAAGGGGCTCTCTAGAGGCCACTCCACAGAAGACAGAAGCAAAACTCAAAACCCAGAGATTGTGACTCTGAGGCCTCTAACTCACATCTCCTTATTGTGTCTCACCCCTGTCCATCAAGCAGCCATTCGCTTGTTAAGCAACTGCTTGTTAAGTACCTGAGGAGTGCGCACTGAGTGTTATATGTAATCCCACATTCACAACACTCATACAGATGGTTTCAATGACATGAGTCCTTGTAGGCTTCATTCCCAGTGACATTAGGCTTCATCCTCTTTGGGCTTCTCTCTGGGACAACTAGCCCTTCATTTCTCAAGGACAGAGTCATCTGTCCATTGCTAAGGCTTTATGTTTGTCTGCTGGGCATCTTTGCCACATTCCTTGAGTCAGACAGGCTAACTGACTTGTCTGACCCAGAGCCTCACATGATGAAGCTGAGGTCAGAGAGCATAGACCAGGGAGGTTCCTCTGCACCATGTCCTCTCCTGAGGTCAGGAAGGCTCACCAGAAAAGATGCAGGTAGCACTGCTGACCAAGTGGATCTTCTAATGAAAGGCTGTGTTTGAGCATTTAAAAACTCATCTCTCTGCAAAATCAAAGCCAAGTCCCCAGAATGCTTTATACCCTCTTCCTCATTTAATAAATCCTAGAAGCTCTTATAGCCACACACAAACCAATCTTGCCCTCCTTGGATAGGCCCTGAGACCCCTCTGTGAGCTCCCAGAATAGACTTCAAGAAAAGGAAAATAGAAGCTTGGAATGGCAGCACACACTTTCCAGCCAGGGACTTGGGAGGCAGAGGTAGGCAGATCTCTGTGAATCTGAGGCCATGCTGGTTTACATAGCGAGTTCTAGGCCAGCCAGGACTGCATAATAAGACCCTATCTCAAAAGACAAAAGGGCTTATAATATGGAAATGACACTAAATATGTTTGAGGGGCTTTGAAGGCCTTAAAAAGTATGGCTTCTGGTGAGTGTGTGTATAGGGAGGGATCACTTAGTTTTTCTATTGAGTATCACAAGTTATTAATGTGATACAGTCCATAGACACCCCTTCACTAAATATGACCTTTTGTTTTTGTTGCTCATTTGCTAGTTTTCCAGTTTACAAGTGAGGAAACAGCAGAAGTAGGTAATCTAAACCTTGTGTTTGCATGAGTGGTTACCAAGCCCTACAGACTCAGAGGCACCCCTCCCACACTGCCCTTCAGTACTTAAAGCAGAGGCCTTGAGCCTCAGCTAGGGAAGTACTGGCCTCATTTGGAAATCCCTCAAATCCAAAACTCTGTGCCCGGCCACTGTGCCACTTCTTCCTGCCTTCCCCATCCAAAACTGTCCATCATGCCTTTCGGACCCATTTCCTCCAAGGAGCCTCTCAAAGAGGCTTGGTGCTGATTACACAGTTGCCTGGTTTTTCTTCTGATCCAATGACTCTGAGCAGTCATGGGTAGCTGTCCTCTGTATAAGGGGAATATGAGGAATGGAATATGAATAGGGAAGGAAGGACAGAAGGGAGGGAGATAATCTTGTGTTGGAATATATTATATTTCAGTGTAATTTGAAAAACCTCACTAAGAGGTTCTGATGCAGGTGAGAGCCAGTGATGGAAGCCCCCGTCACATGGTTTAGCGAATGAGAAAACCATGTCTACAGGGGTGGAAGAAGTTCCTCAAGGTTGCACTGCTGATTTAGGAATGAGACCCGGGTCCAATATTGAAAATAGAGTTTGCTCTTTTTCTGTCTCACTTGTGTTAGAGGTAAAGTGAAATCTTCAAAGTCTAAAACCTGAGAGTCCCAGAGCTGTTGCTCGAATCCCTCCATGTATGTTCTGACATTGTTACTATGGACCAGGCACTGATCTAAAGCTCACAAATCCCTGTGTGACTGACGTTGGTTCAGATGACCTCTGACCTAACAATGGCATGAATTACAGTGTTTGACTTTACCATGGTGCAGAGCAGCAACAGTGAGGCGCAGCTTCCACCTGGACACATGATCATGAGAGAGAACTTTCCATGTTATACCCTGCACTTACGTGGCAAGTTGTGATGTTCCATTATTAGGTATTAAAATATTAGATGCATTTTCCATCATCTCAATTTACAGTAGGCTTATCTGAACATAGTGCCATCAAAAGTCAAGGGTCATCTTTATTAAATACATTTTACAGAGGAGATAATTCAGAAGCCCAGTAATGGTCTCCCAAGAAACTCCTAGTGCCTTCTAAATGCTACAAACATAAAAGCTACTGGCTCCACACTGGGGCTGTAGATGCAGGAGGTCAGTCTAGACATCTTTAGGTCAATGTCACTTAAAACAGTGCTGTGAGCCAAGGAGAAACCTCAACTCCTCAAGCACAAAGCAGAGGAATCCACTACTACTCTTTGAGCTTGGCTAAGAGTACTCAATACCTCCTGCTTCTTTCTAGCTGCTGGCTTCTCCTCAGACTGCCTCTCTGCATTGCCTGTGAGTGAGCAGTGGTCATATATGTTGGCAATCCCAAAAAAGTCAAGGGCTGGAGAGAGGGACCAGCAGTTAAGAGCACTTCCTACTCTTGCAGAGGTCCCATCAGGTGATTCACAACTGAGTTTCAAGAAGCCCCACTGGCCTCTATGGGCACTGCATACGCATGGTGCACAGTAGCTCATGCAGCCACATAAGCATGCACATCATCAATTAATAAAGTATTTTTTCATGCTTACTTCCCTAAGCCCAGGTGAGCATGCAGCCACAATTTCCTGTTTTCTCCCTTCGGGTCCAATCTCAGCAGAGTTAGGCAAGAAACAAAAGGCTTACAATTCTTTCTGGGAACTGTGTCCCCAGTTACAAGTGCCTCTTCTTCACTTGTAGAAGACAGTTCTCCAAGAATGCCCACTCTCTTCCTCATTCTGACCCTCACTGTCACCTGCAGTTGGTCCTCCGGCATTGTGGTTAGGCTTCCTGCTACCAAAAGTCATGGAATGATGCCTTTTGAGTCCTCTCTTTAGGCATGTCCAACTACCTTCCCTAGAATCCAGTATGGCTTTGTTACCCGCTCCACATTTTTGCCAACAGCTGACTCCATATTTCAAGGAGAAGCCTTTCTTTGCCACACCTCTCTCTTTGCTTCCTTCCACCAATGTGTCTCCCATTCCTAAACCCCAGCTCGCTTTCCAGCAGAGCTTCTGTATACGCATGGAGTAGCTGGAGGCTTGCAAAGCCAAAATAAACTCAGTCCAAGCACACAGAAATCCCTCATCACTATGCGGGCTGCATACCGAGGTGGGGCTGACTATCAACTCTCCATTCTGACCTTCAGTCCTCAATGCATCTCTTGCTATTGGCTTTCTGCCAGGCCTGTCATTGAATCTGAACTCCTAGCCCAAGACCTGCCCTACTTGGGATTTGGCACTGACCAGAATGTAAAATGATAATGTCCTGAGCTGTGCCAAACAACACAGAGCTCGGAGATGTTAGAGATGCAGATGTGACCAGCAAACACATTGTTTCCGGGACTGTGTTTGTAAATATATGAGTTGCCCGACAGCTTGCAGAATTAAATATAGATGCTACATCACAAACTCGAGCTAAAATAAACTATCTGTTGCTCAATGAATGTCAATAAGTACATTATCCCTTTTGGTAGTGTACTCTACAAAACCCATGTCTAAGTTTCTTTCCTCCATCTTTTCCTTTCATTTCCTCGAACCTGACCCTCACCATAACCCTACACTGCCCCTTTCTGATCAGTACTGGTGTTAAGGGCAACTGTGGGGCAGGATGAGGAGACAAAGGGAGTGAAATCAGGAAGGTTGCTGCAAAAGGAGAAGTGAATACCATAGTGAATATGGGGGTTTACAAGGAAGTCTGGGACCTTGTAGTTAAACCTTTCAGGCTTCCGGCCTTGAGATATCAACACGTCTAAAAGAATGTCCTGGTTACCCTTGGTAACTTGCCAACGCCTATTGATGGAATTAGGCCTATCTATCCAGCATTGTGAGTCTCCTCTTTAGTTCTTGAGCCAAATGGCTCTTCTTCCTTTAGGCTGATGTTCACAGACAACCAGATCTTGTATATGAGCCCACCTGTTAAATTAGGATGTATGTTACCTGAATCTGCTGCTCAGATATGAAGATCGGTACCCTAGAAGAATTTCCAAGGCATCTCATTCAGTAGTCAGCTGCAAAGGCTTGTTGCTGTGCAATCTTGGATGTGGATGGAAAAAAACCAAACAAACCATATTTTTTTTTCCCAGATTCCAGAAGCCACTGCTCTAAGGCATTGGTTCGAAATAAAGAGTGTTTTACATTTAAGACAACTTCTATATTGTCCTGAGGTTTTGTGCCAGTCATTTTGAATTTACGTAATTACTATGTTATTCCTAGTTTATTTGTTTGTTGTATTGTCCTCCAGTTTCTTTTTAAAAATGTGTGTGTGTAGGTGTGTGTATACTAGGTGTGCATGTGCCATAGGCAATCTGTGGCACATGGAGCTCAAAGGACAACTTTTGGGAGTCAGTTCTCAGTTCCCATAGTAGAAAGGATTCCCATGGTAGAAAGGATTTTTTTTTTGCCAGGATTTTCATTCTCAGGTTGTCAAAGCTGAAAGGCAGGTGGTTTTTGCTAGCTGAGCCATCTTAGTTCTCTAACACCAAAATATTTTTCCATCAAAATGTGAAGGATAAACTTAGATACAGTGCAGTGATTTGAGCATTGCCTAGTGGCCCTTGAGCAAAAATGTTTAAAAGTCCCCAATGGAGAACTGAAGTAATTCTAAAGAAATTTAACTTGATTCTGACTCAGACTGCTAGACATTCCCTCAATTGTTCTGACAAGTGAAACCCTTTGTAAAATGTGGCAGTCATCTTCCAACTTCCTTCCTTTTATGGAAGTTAATAAACACCTACCGTCCATCCAACTACTATTTTCTTTTCATAATTATTTCTTTTACCTTTTGAGATTGGAATTACATCATTTCCCATTTCCCTTTCCTCCCTCCAAACCCTCCCATATACCATTCCTTGTTCTTTTTCAAATTCATGACCTCTTTTCACTCAGCTATTTCAGGTTAGGCTTGAACCCAAAAGATAATTAATGTTTCTTTAATGAAGAGCATTGCATTTAGGGAGGGTATAAAACTTATAGGAAAGGCCAGGAGGTAATGCTTCCGGCTCTTTGAAAGAAGACAGCAAAACCCTTGCTGTGCCTTTCCTTCTTCAGGTCCTGTTGCACTGAGTCAATGCCAGGAAGTGTTTTGTTTTTGTTTTTGTTTTTTGCAAAGACAATCATTTTATTATGATAGTAGATAATACGTTTATGGTGTCATATAAGAAACACCTTGTAGTGGAATGTGTTTCAGAACTGGTTTTGATTTTAAAAAGTTATTTTGCAATGTACTGTCTCCCACTTTACTCATAGCAGATTCTAAGACAGAAACAACAAAAATAGTGAATATTCACATTGTATGAGCTTTAGATATTTAAATAATCCTGTGTCAGTTCTAGTAAGCTTTGTTTTTCTTTTTAAAATTATTTTATTTTTATATTAATCACAGGTTATATACTTTTTATCCCAGCCGTAGCCCCCTCTCTCATTCCTTCCCAATCTTCCCATCCCTCCCTCATCTCCCTGCTCCTTTCCAAGTCCACTGATAGGGGAGGACCTCCTCCCCTTCCATCTGACCCTAGCTTATCAGGTCTCTTCAGGGCTGGCTGCAATGTCCTCTTTTGTGGCCTAGCAAGGCTGCTCCTCCTTCGGGGGGGGGGGGTGTCGAAGAGCCAGCCATTGAGTTCATGACAGAAATAGTCCCTGTTCCCCTTACTAGGGTACCCAGTTGGATACTGAGCTACCATGGGCTATATCTGAGCAGGGGTTCTAGGTTATATCCATACATGGTCCTTGGCTGGAGAAAGAGTCTCATAAAAGACCCTTGTGCCCTGATATATTTGGTCCTTGTAGAGCTCCTGTCCTCTCCAGGTCTTACTAACTCCCCCTTCTTTCATATGATTCCCTGCACTCTGCCGAAGGTTTGGTTATGAATCTTAATATCTGCTTTGATAAACTGTTAGGTACAGTCTTTCAGAGGCCCTCTGTGGTAGGCTCCTGTCCTGCTGCTTGTTTTCTCCTATATTCAATGTCCATCCCGTTTGTCTATCTAAGTGAGGATAGATCATCTTACCCCAGGTCCTCTTACTTGTTTATCTTCTTTAGGTGTATAGATTTCAGTATGTTTGTCCTATCTTATAGGGCTATATAAGTGAGTATATACCATGTGTTTTTTTCTGCTTTTGGGATACCTCACTCAGGGTGATTGTTTCTAGGTCCCACCATTTGCCTGCAAATTTCATGACTTCCTTGTTCTTATTGCTGAGTAGTATTCCATTGTGTAAAAGTACCATAATTTCTCTATCCATTCCTCAATTGAAAGACATCTGGGTTGTTTCCACATTCTGGCTATTACGAATAAAGCTGCTATGAACATGGTTGAGCAAATGTCCTTGTTGTGTACGTGAGCATCTTTTGAATATATGCCTAAGAGTGGTATAGCTGGATCTTGAGGAATCACTATTCCTAATTGTCTAAGAAAACACCAAATTGATTTTCAAAGTGGTTGTACAAGTTTGCATTCCCACCAGCAATGGAGGAGGGTTCCTCTTTCTCCACAACCTCTCCAGCATGCGTTGTCACTAGAGTTTTTGATTTTAGCCATTCTGACAGGTGTAAGGTGAAATCTCAGGGTCATTTTGATTTGCATCTCCCTGATGGCTAAGGACATTGAACATCTCTTTAAGTGTTTTTCTGCCATTCTACAGTCCTCTCCAGAGTTCTCTGTTTAGCTCAGTACCCCATTTTTTAATTGGATTACTTAATTTGTTGCTTTTTAACTTCTTGAGTTCTTTATGTATAGTGGATATTAGCCCTCTGTCAGATGTAGGGTTGGTGAAGATCCTTCCCCAGTCTGTAGGCTGTTGTTTGGTTTTGATGACAGTGTCTTTTGCTTTACAGAAGCTTTTCAGCTTCATGAGGTCCCATTTGCTTATTGTTGATCTTAGAGCCTGAGCTGTTGCTTTTACGTCATAACTCTATGATCCCAAGATGACTGGTTTCTGAATAACAGTAGGATTATCTTCTGCCCCATTGTAAATTATTTCCGTGAGTTTTGGTCCAAATCTCTGGAGAACTAGTATTAAATAATGAATTAGGAATTTTAAATATAAAATTGAAGATCATGCTTCAAAATCTGTTGAAACCAGAGAATTTATGTAAGACAAAGCCAGTCAATCACTTGCTCCATTGGCTCTCAACTGAGGAGAGGGTAAGGGAGTTTCTGTTCGAAGGCGCCTTGGGTTAGGCCTGCAGACATTTTGTTGTTGTTATTGTTGTTGGACTAGGTGGAACAGGTGGGCCACAGGCAGTGGGTTACAAACCCTGATTTATGTCAGCGAATTCTAATGAGCTGGGCCTGTTAAGAATTTCTGAAAAAATGCAAGGCCAACTTTTAAAGTAACTTAACTCATGCATGTCTAGGTCCTAGTTTCTAATATACATAATGGTGTACATTTCTCCAAATTCTACATTTTCCCCATTGCTTCCTCAAAGGCCTCTAGTTACCTGTCCAGTAGGTCCTCAATATCAGCAACAAAGCTAATGAAAAAATTCTATTAACTAAGCACTTATTCTCTACTATGAACTGTGTGAAGCAATTTATGCTCATCAAGGTATGATCAATGCTTGGGGAGAATGAGCTGAAAAGACAGTAAGACATTTTTACCACTTGCCTCCTTCCCTTCATCTTTCTTATCCTAAGTTAGTTAGTCACTGGGCTTGGGTGAGGACAAGGATAACTCACATAGACTCTATCACAAGCCAGATGAAGATGGTTGAGTGTGGCAGTGGAGTCAGCAACCTTATTACATAAGGTGGGGTTTAGCTATCTTGAAGAAATGAGAACCTTCCTTGACCAAAGAAGAGTTATAATTATGGGACTGATGAAAGCTATATAAGACTTCTGTCAGAGTCTTGGAGCTATAGGTATGAGAGCTAGCTATAAATATAGATAGAAAAATAAAGATTTTGGTAGGCTGGTGGATAAACTAATAGGTGGATATGTAAAATTGCACATGTATTTCCTATGGCTGAAATCAAATACAGTACTCTGGGTTGGATTCTGAGACAGAAATAAAAGATGCTAGTAGAAAAATTGTGAAATCTAAAACAGCTTGTACCAACGATGATGCTAATTTCTAAGGTTTTTATTTCATTTTGCCTTACTTTATTTTTGAGACACACTGGTCTCAAACTTGTTATGTAATTGAGGATGACCTTGAACTTTTGGGTTTCTTGCCTCTTCTTTCCGAGTCTGCAAACCTCCCAGTTTCAATTATACCATGGTTGTACACTAAGGGAAGCTGGGTGAGGAGGGCACAGAAGAGCCTGGTGCTCTTTCTAACTTTTCTATATATCTAAACATTTTCTAAAATAGATTTTTTAGATTGATATATATATATATACACACACACACACATATACATTAATTTCCTAGTGTCTGTGGCCGTAGGCACACCACGTACACTATCTTTGCCAGTTTGTCCCCCTTAGATCATTCTACCACACTCATTGGCTCCAAACTCCTAGTTTTCTACTCAGAGAAGTGAATGGTTACAGAACAAGGCAGTTGACATGAGGAGCCCACAGCATCGCTCTGTGATGGAAATGGTGATATGCTGGTAAATTTTTTAACAGCTAGATCTGGGTGGGGGAAGCTATTATGACATTTGCCAGTTTCTGTGATGTAAATACTTGTCCCATGCTCTAGTCCCAGCTACCAACAGGATATGAACAGCTCACAGATTTCCTGACAAATTTCCCTTGGGTTCTCTTCAGCCACAGCCACAGCGCAGCAGCGAGAAACAAATTCTCAAAGAACAATGGGCACATGTCCAAAGATCACAAAGCTACCTTGAGAAGCCTGCTCCCAGGACCTCCAGTTCAAGGAGAGCAGGATACACTCCAGTGAAGGACGTCTAAACACAGCAGGCTATTCTCTCTCTGTCCTCTATCTCATCTCTCCTGTTTGTCACTTTGTATGCACGGATACAGATAGATGGGTAGGTAGGAGATAGGTAAATAGATAGTAGGTAGATAAAGAAGGGAAACTTTTATATCTATAACTTGCTAACTAACAGATGAAGAAAAAAATGATGGATTTAGAAAAATCTCTTAACAATCATCACAGTGCTAACCCATTCAAGGGAGAAACAGGTCAGTGCCAAACCAAGGTGATAATTTGATCAGGTTGATGGTGAAATGTCTCCTAATTTCAAAGTGTCCCCACCAGAATCCAGAGACACTGCATCATACTCCAAGGGTCAAAGTGTACATTATCAATAATGAGAAAACACCTTGAGCCACTTGATAGGAGCCAGTGAGATCACAGAACCACCATATGTTCTGACTACAATATATTCATGAGGAATGATTTAATGCTTATCATTTTGCTGCCTTAAGCATACGGACTTTTAATTCGGGGGGGGTGGGGGTGGACACAAGTGAAAGGACCTTTCACATCCATCCACTAGGCTAACCGCCTCCCTCACCCTCCCTTTAAATCTTGATAGCCTCTGCTTCAGAACTTAGGTAGATAAATGTGGTACAGTGCAGGGTATCATCACTAGACAAAATAAGTTTGGGTTATTTTCACTTCTTTCCTATGTTGACAATAAGAAAATGCACAATTCCCTTCCGGCTGTCTTCACACACCTGCATGGCAGGATGAGCTAGAACATGTCTGCGAAAAGCTAGGAACTCTGTAGAGGAAAAAGTAGCATAAATAAATTTATGTGCGTAATTGTTGCCAAATGCTGAAATTATGGTTACTTTCTGTTATTTGTATATTCTCACATTTTTAATAGAATAACGGTTTTTTGTGATCAGAAAAAAGGCCTTTTTCTAATTAAGAAAATAAAGGAGAAGTGAGTATTAGGAGTGCTCGTCTGTCCTCGCTGTATGATCTGTAGGACTCTTGGCAAGACGTGAGTCTAGCTGTTCATACTGGAGAATCTCGGGAACCAACCTGAGCAGCTGCTCTGACCATCTTCCGTTTCAACCACCATAGAATCTCATACTTGTTTGCTCTGCTTGGGTGAAACAGATCTGGGTTTGGTGTAAACAAACAGAAACACTCCATCACACTCATTCACAAATGTCTCTCCCTGGGCCCCCCCACAGCCTTGATGTTCTGCCAGTTCCACCGCCCTGTGCTTAGTCAGTCCTTGGCCAGAAGGCCCGTGGGGATGCCCAGGCAGATCCTGGAAATGACACTGGTGACTCAGCAGGACGTGGCTTCTGTTTCCTCCATCCATCCCCACTCTGCCCTAATGAGCTGCCCGGAGGCTGTAACTGCCCTCCTGACATCCCAGCTGGTGTGCTGGGCCTTGGGAGCAATTACACATATGCCTTCTGTGCTTGTTGTCCCTGGAAATATCAATTAAAGATGCTCTCGATTCTGTGTTGTTATTTTTTTAATATCTTCACTTGAAGCACTCATTTCTGTTGCAGGGCCTCGGCATAAAGGGTGTAGTTTCTGTGCACAACACTAAGCAGTGTCACTAATACTGTAGTCTGTGTGAATGGCATTGGAACAGAACCTTTAAGTATATAAGTACATATAAGGGGCTCTGCTACTTCCTACCTTTTATCTCCCAATCCTGAAAATGGCAACCAAGAGGTATGGACCTCTTGGTGACATAGTACATTTGCAAAGAAAAGGAAACAAACACATGATAAAGAAGTAATAAAGGTATGTTTGTCTGGCCATGTACCTATCTCTGTGCCACCAGAACACCAGTATAGTAGAGTCCCCTGAGGTAGCAGTTTTCCTGGGATTTGAACCTATGACTGTATAATGTAATACTGGGTCAGTAATAGCAATATATGGTGTCCTGACTTCAGAGAAAAGGCACCATTTATTTGAAGATCAATTTATCAACATGTGATGGGTGAATTGTTCCCACTGGAAGGAGAGAGAATGGGGAGGGGTAATTGAGCACAATTTTTAAAATACTTAACCTTACCTTTCATTATCATGTGTTGGATTTCCTTGTAATACAAAACCACCCCTCTTTCCTCCAATGACCTCTGAATATAGTTCTTGAATTTACACTTATGTAGCATTCTCTGCCATCCATACTGCAGCCCACAAACATCATGGAGCTTGACTTTGACTACAGTTACTTTCTCATCACCAAACTGAGATTGTTTTTACTATCTGTGGGTAGGATTTACTGAGAAATGCTACTTACTCAGGAACTTACAGGGTATCAGACATCATTCCTACTTTACATACATTGTTTCTTTTGATCTTTAATACAACCAAAGGCACTGTTTCCCAAAGTTGTTTTCTCCTTATGGGGTGATGAAACTGAACTGCTCAGCGGGTAAGTTAGCTGCCCTGGGTATTAGTACTTTATAACCAGCATGCGCTATCTGAGCCAAGAACTGCGGCTGATCTGCGGCCACGAGGTTCTATTCTCCTCTTCTCTCAAATCATCCAATGATTCTGCAGCTATTGGCATGGCTGACCCCTCCACACTGAAGTTTTCCTCCCTTTCCTTCTGTAGTTCTGCCTTGTCTTATCTCCCTCTCCAAACTCAGCATCCTGATAGCCTTAAGTCTACATCTGTTATTGGAAGTCTGTTTTAAATCAGTCCTGGGAATAGCCTTGATGGAGCAGGGAAATAGAAGCACCTCCCATCACCCCCCTAAAACCTAAATGCTGCAGAGAAACATATCAGGAAACAATATCTGCAAGCAACACCCTGACCTAGATGTGTTGACTAGGAAGGTACCTTGTTTTAGAGTTAAGTACATGGATATAAGAAAACAGTTTATATAGCCAATTGATAGTGGATTGGGGATTATATTCTGTGTAAATTTTCTTCACTATAGCACAGGGATCCTTGATCAAGCATCATTCTTTCTAAAAAAAATCTGATCTCTAGAAATACCAATAAAGAGTTATCACTCACATAGGACTTACCACGAGTCCATGCTCATGTACCTGTGCCTTGCAGCCATATTTATTTTCAGCAGCTTAATTTTTTTCCCTTAAATATTTCAGCTTTTACCTTCCTCAATCACCTTCATCTTTAGACTCAAAGGTATCTCACAGTCTGTCCACACACAATCTTGTTTTCCTCCAAGTCCTTAGCTACTTGGGTTCTGGGTAGCATCCCTCTTCCTCTTTAGGGGCTATTTGCAGCAGGATATGAAGGCCATTAGTCAATCAATAAGTCTTTATTTAGAAAAGGGGTGGGGAGATAGAAACCTGGAGTTTTTAATTCAGATCTAGCAACTCCTGGGGCATTATCAGGAGCAGTCTAAAAATAAGCCTTTGAAAAGCAGGATGCTGCAACTGCTGGAACTTTATAGCTTCCTACCCATAAACAAGAGCAGCTTGCTGCAGGTGGGAGCATTCACTGAATTCTCCTTCTCCTCTGGTCCTTGTTGTCTTCCTCTAACTCTCTAACATCACAGGTATTAACTATTGCTTTGGGCATTTTGTTTCTTTTGTTCCTGACTCTTTTCTCTTTTCTCCACATGTCTCTTAGATATGGATTGAATTCCCAGCCATCGGTGTGTTTCTATCCCCCAACGCCAAATATATCCACCCCTGTATGAAGTCCTGTATTAAGCCAATGCAGGCACACTGGGCATCTGTAATACACCTTTTTCTTCTCTGTTTATAAAAGTGTCTCCCAAAGAGTCAGCTCATACCCAACTCCTTTGTGCTTCCTGCAAACTTTGGAGGACTTTATCGTTGGTCTTTTACTACCCTTGGCTCATTTGTCTCCACACAGACAGTAATGACACTGTCCTTCTGGCAAGTATGTGAATGAGGCAAGGGCTGTGATAGCTTAGCTTCAATGCCATGCTATGGCATCTGAAATAATGTATGAAAGTTTCAACCATATGACATCAGGATCCTGCACCTTTTCATCTAGCAAGGCTACAGTTACTTTGACTATTAACATAAGATTTGGTTACAAAGATGTCTGCTGATTGGAGCTAGGGAAGTTTAAGGACCAGTGACAAGACCTTCTGTTTTCAAGACACATAGTATTCATAACCAATTCTGTTTAGCAAGTTTTCCACAAGTCCTAGCAGCTGGAAACAATAGCAAAGGTTATTATCCTTCTCACAAAATCTTTAGGATGAGGATTTTAGGAGTTCCTGGCTCTGGGTCTTTCATGGGATTGTTGTTTTAATGGGATGTAGCCATCTGAGGATTTGACTGGGATAGGAGGATTCGTGTATAAGGTGTCACATTATAGGCTGGTGCTGGATGTTGGTAGAAGGTCTCTGTTCCTCTTCGTGTAACCTTTTCCACTGGGTTGCTTGAGGATTCTCACAAAATGGAATTTTGCTTCCTTCATAGCAAAGTGTCCCCAGAAACAGCACTGTAGAACCACAGTGGCATTTGAGATCTAGCCTTGAAACCATACTCCATCACTTCTGTCCCATTTATTGTTCACACAAACAAGTGCTATGTGTTTGAAAGGGGATTACACAAAGATGTAAACACTGGAGAATGAGCATCACTGAAGGACATCTTGAAGGTTAGCTATGACATATGAGGATGATATGGAGGGAAATATTCCCCTGTCTCTCTGATCACTGAGAGGTGCCCTGCCCATTCTAGACTTTTTTTTCTCTCTGACATCTGTTTGTCTGCGAAGGATGGGCATTCTGCCTTCTCTGTGTAATACAACAAACAGCACAGAAAGCTCTGTCTCTGCTGTGCTGTGAAAGGTCTTCAGGGTAGCAACAGGAAGTCTTGTTTGGTCCTGATTTTGTTCTCGACCTAGGTCATATTCTGTGCTTATTCTTTTTGGACATGAAGCTCATCTTTACTTGTGTCTCATTTCCCAGGTGGATCTCCAGTGTAGAGATGAGGAAAGAAGTGGCATTTGTTCACACCTCCAACATTACAAATTCTATTTCTATTTTATTTAGTGATCATTATAACAAGGGGAAGTTCAAAATAACCTAAATGTCAAATAATAGATGATTTGAGTAAATTATAGTATGGTTATACAATCCAGTGCAATGCATTCATTTAAAGGTATTTTTATTCAAGAATATTCAATGATACAGCACATTATTGAGGATATATGAATTTAAAGATATAGGTTATAAAACAGCATGTGTACTATTATTATAGTAAAAGTAATATATATTTAACAAATCCCTCACCACTAAAACTGTAAAAATATATTTAGAAAAATACCCTAAGGGAAAAAGATACACATATCACACACACACACACACACACACACGTAATTCTTATCATTGGTAAGTATATGAAGTAATTAAAATTCCTTTTATCACAATCTATTTTCTCCAAATTTCTAATATTTCATAGTCATCACCTTTGCTATGAGAAAAACATTCCACACTTTTGTTTGAGTCTCAATTAAAGGTAGCTGGAGTTTCCTAACAGACTTTATTAGGGAAGGAAGCACACATTTTAGCAACTGCAGCTCAACTGTATGAGTTCATTTCCCATAATCGTCTATCATCTTCATTTTGAAACTTCCTTAATCTTCTTGCTACATACCTAATGTTTTTGAGTGGTGTGTGTGTGTGGGGGGGTCTGATTTCTCTATGGCTACTCTTTGCATTCTCATACTATATCAAATCGATAAGTGTTGCTGTTCAAGGCTCAGCTCCTGTCACTCACTATAAATGCTATGCCTAGGAGACATGTCCCACATCCATGGATTCAGAATGTAGTTAGAGGACATGAGCTAGTGCCTTTAAGCCCTGACCTTTCTTCTGTACTCAAATAAATGATATGTTACTTAAGTGTATAAATTAAGTAAACATCTTCAAGTGGTTTCCAGTCATACTAAGGGCAAAATAAACCATCTTTTCTTGGGGTTCTCAATCTAATGTATATATTTGAACAGTTTAGAAAGTTGTTGTTGTTGTTGTTGTTGTTGTTGTTTTTAATTTTCCTTTCGTGGACTCTCACTCCTCTGAGACATTCTGGTTTTAGATATCCAGGATCAGGGCATAGAGTAAGTATGTTTTTAAAACTCCCAAATGTTTCTTAACAACTGACAACATTGAGTGCCACTGATCTACCTATTTGACAGAAGCCCATTAGCATTTTTCATTATCTCCCTCTTCCTTGACCCTTAAGTGCAACCCATCACCAAGGTCCATCAATTTTTAACTCTGAAACGTTGCTCACATGTGAATACAATTCTGTGTCTACTGCTACTACCTTATGCTGCACTATCACTTCTCATCAGGGCTTTGCGAATGTTCTCTGCTTATTAGATCTGATCATGTCATCTTCCTGGCTACTTCTGCCACTGATTCACTTTGAGGTAACCCCCAAACAGCTTGACCCCATTCTAATTTCCTGTCTTTGAGTAACAAGTAGGACTGTGACTTGCTTCTAACCAACACAGTACAGCACAGGTGATGGATGTCACTTACAATTATATTGCATACTATAAGACCCTCTTTTAGTAGACTGGACAGGCAGAGATTCTCTTGCTTCGCTTGCAAAAGAAAACAACTCTGTACTGAATATCTGTGCTGAAGATGATGTAATTTATAACTGCAGGTGGGCACTAGGACCCAAGGGAAGCTCTGGCTGATAGTCTGGAAGAAGATGGAACCCACAGACCTATAACTACAGGACATAAATTCTGCCAATAGCCTGAAAGATCTTGGAAGTGATTCTTCCTGAGCCCAGCTTTCGAGAAAGAATGAACCCCAGCCTGTACCTTGATTGCAGCCAGCCCTGTGGGTTTCTGAGCAAAGATCTAACTAAACCATGCATAGACTCCTGACCCATAGAAACTACAAGATTATTAATGTGTGTTGGTTCAAATCACTAGAAGTGTGGTGATTTGTTATGCAGCTATAAGAAGTACTATCATATACCCATCAGTCATCTAATGGCATCCCACCACTGTATACACATTTATAAAAATCATTACAATGAATCCAGAGTTACGAATGGCTGCCCACTCACTTATTTCTCCAGCCTCATACATTCTACCTTGCTCTGCAAATCACCCACACAGATCTTCTTTAAGGGCCTCAGTCATGACATTATCAATGTTTTGTTGGGTCATTTGTCTCTTACTCAACCCACAGCTCTAAGTCCCAACATCACTTATCTAAGAAAGCCTTCCTTTAATCTCCCTGCCAGGGTTAAATTCTCAATTACAACCCTTGACAATATGTGTCTTTTACTCATGGAACAGGTTCATTGTAATTTTACATATTTGTTTGGGTTGTTGTGCCGTCAAAGTCTGTCCTCCGTACTAGTCTGTGAGTGGCATACAGGCTCCAACTCTAACTACTTTGGCTCATAATTTTATTCTTAGCCCTTTAAAGGTAAAGTCATATATAAGAGATGCCCCATAACTCCTAAATCGCTGGAAAATGAATTAAGTGTGGTTCTCACTTCTTTGTGCATTAAAACTGGATATCATCCCTTCTCAGACATCCCAGTTAGAACAATGGTGTGAGGTTGACGCCTAGTTCAATGTCAAGCATGAAGCACCAGCCATGTCAGGAAATTCTTCTTCCATCAAATACTCAACACTTCCTGCTCTTCAAGCAAAGTGTTTCTAATGATCTTCAGCTAGGTGGGAAACAGCACATTACCACCCAGGCTGCCAAGAGAACAATGCAAAATTTCTGACTTGCAAAGACAAGCAGACTCATCTCACAGGCGCATGGGGTAACTGGAGAGGCATTCTACCTTCTCTTTTATTAAAGAAACAGTTCTTTATGATACAACCGGTGAATGTGAAATTGCCTGAAGAGTCCCATTCAAGCCTATCCAAATTAAAAGATGCATTAGCAGAAAATAAACCATAGACATAGATGCATCATCGTGAGTTTAACTTTCTGCTGCTCTTGAAGTTCCAAGTTCTGTTCAGTGTGTGTTTTATATAGCATGCGGCACTGTACATATCCTTTTCAAATTATATACTTATATGACAAAATGTTGAGTAGTTGCTATTTGTTAAGTACTAATTAACCATTTCTTTGATTTTATAGTGCTTATATGTTAGTGGAGAGCACACGGAGCAAACATCAAAAGCTAAACATGAATGATGCATCGAGTGGGAACAAGTGCCATGAACAGCAATGCAGAGAACGGGGACAGATATCAGTTGTGGAGAGTGCTGTCATGCAGACACTCAAATACAGGTTGTATTTGAGCAAAGACTTGGAGCAAGTGAGGTAGAGTCCCAAGAGAGGATGTGGACAATCAGAACATGACAACTCAAGGCAGGAGTCTTGAAGGCAAGTGACTCTGGCTCTGCTTGTCTCAAGAATAACAAAGAGACCACAGCCTCACAGAACACTGAGGGGAAGAGTTGGAGGAGATGAGATCATTTGCTTAGTGGTGACCAGAACTTTTCAAGTGATGACCCTGCAAAAATGCAAACTTTGGGTCTAATCTGCTTGTGACATTGTAGAATAGAAGGCTTTCTCTGGCTGTTATTTTGAGAGCAGATTCTAAAATGTCTGAGGTGAAAATAGAAACCAGTTGCTGGTTCAGAACTCTGGGTCAGATAAATGACGATGGTTCCTGGAGCTGGGAGGGCAGCTGGGAAGATGTTGAAACGGATTCTCTACAGTTGTTATGCATAGAACCATTGGCATTGAGAGTATAGACAAAGAAAATAGTGAGGGCACGCTCTAGAGTTAGGTGCATTTTTTCAAAAGTAGACACTCTTCAATTTTTTTTCTCATCCTGCTTTTATAGGATATGAAAAAAAAAAACTTCTCAGGACATGCTTGAATCTTAAATTTTTCAACCTAAATACAATTTTAAAATTAGAATGCTAAGAAGTTCTTTTCAGCTTGCAATTGCTAGCTGCCTTTTACATCCCTACTGAAGAATTCGGGGCAGGGCTTCATCTGTACCATGCTGGACTCCACCTGAATACAAAGGAGATCCACATCAGATGCTGCCAGTTACTAAATATGGGAATGAATCCTTAAAATAGTCTCCATTTCAGCCTGCCCGGACACTTGGGGGAGGACTCACCTCATCCCATCTCGTCTCTGAGACTTGAGCCTCAGAAGTAGATAACCTGACAGCAGCAGATGGCTCTCTCTATGTTAGTCTCGTGCTGGGCCAAGTTGCCCCTACATCACACTAAAAGTGCTCCATGTAGGTGGCCAAAGTTGGAAAACAAATCTACTAACCTACTGCAAATAGGTCATTGGTTTTCCTCAAATCTGGCCTATGATTGTTCTCCCTAAGTGAATTATCTTCCTGCCTCGTATAGAAGTTTTGGATTGCAGCATTGGGGAGCAATAAGGCAGAATACAGCGAAAGACCTTCAACTGTGGCTCTCCTCCAACCTCTTTCTTCAGTGTGCAAAACATCTCTATGGATTATTTTTTCCCTTTCCTAAAATATTGCTCCAGGGACAAAAATAGAATGCAACATCCATGTGAAGCTTGGGCATGTGTTTGTGTAACTATGAGGCTCTATTTCTTATCAGAATTAGGAAGGGAGATATCAGATACAAGGCATGCCTCGGAGGGGAGAAAAGAAAAATAAAAATAGCTTTTCTTTCTTTCGACTCTCACAAACCAGGAGTCCAAATTGCCAAATTCAAAGGGCATCTTGCAAGCCAACCCTCATCTTCCAGCAGGGTGTGATACTGATGCAAGATTTCTTCTTCTTCTCTGAAACATATTCTTTCACTGAACAACTGTGAAAATGTTAGGGGTGGGGAGAGATTCCTCCTCCCATATACCCTCTGTCCTCAGCCACTGCACAAGCATGGTCTTCATCCTTTTGCTCTTGAAGAAGAAATAAGACTTGAGTATAAGTAGAGAAAGTAGTTAAGGTTTACTTCAGCAGGGAAGTAGGCAAACAGTGGGAGTAAAGTTACACTCCAGAGTGGAAGGGTGGACACAGCTGAGGGGCAGTGGCAAGATTGTTTAAACCACCCAATCAGAGATATTTTGGAATGGCAGCCTGAGCAGACCAATGCACATTTTTCTTGACTGTTTTAAGGGCATCTTTATACATCAGGAGACCAGCAGAGGATGATTATTTGACACTGATTGGTTATAACCCAGGGAAAGGAAGAGAGTACACACTAGGAGAGAGGAAAGAGAAAACACAGAAGCCCATTGAACTGACCCAAGACACCGAAGCACCAGGTAACACAGTGAAAAAATGAGGAGGAAAGGCATGCGAGAAGAGAGAAAGGTAAGAATGAATGCTACCTTTTACCATGCCTGTCACATCCTACCCTTCTTCACTCTTGTGGTGCCCTCCTCCCTGGAACAGTGGAGACTTTCTTTGCCTCCAGTTCAGTCTGTTAGAATTATATCCGCGAGATGCAAGGGTATGTGCAGAGAGATAGCTATCCACAAAATTAAGAAGTTTCCTAGTGGAAGGGGCAAGGATACCTTGCCATTGGTCTTTACTGCAAGCTCTGTGCGAGCTGGGCCATAAACTGCAATTGGCTGCAATTGGCTTAGTTGTTTTTCCCAGAGTCCTATCCTTCTGCTTACCCAGCCAGCTTAGCTACCTCACACTCAGCTGAAACCACTTTTATTCACCTTCCTCAGTGTTCCCTAGTCCTAACATTTGCTTTAACCCCGACTCACATGTGCCGAGAAGACTCAGAAAGACCACAAAAGGAAAAAAAAAAGAATAAATGAATGTTTCCTCTGGTCCTGGACTCTTTAATATCCTTTCTCTGGCTAACCTGTGCCTGCCATCTGCTTTCCTTTGTCCATCAATCATTTGGACAGGGCTAGACACCAGGCTGGCATATTCAGAAGATTTGCTCCCTTCTTCCCAAGGTTTATGAAATCACACAGTATTCTCTGTGACCTATTCGGCAATATCTCCCAGTTTTACATCTCAAGCTAAGGGCTGTGCTCACATCTGAGCTCCAGAGCTGCATGCACATGAACCAGCGTTATTGAATTTGCTGAAAAATTAAATAGCACCGCATGCTCATTGCAATAAGTAAAACAATACCGAGGCTTAAGGGAGCTGTAATTATTTCTTCCTCCCCTCTCTGGTTTCACTAGTCTGAATAAGGAATGGTAAGCATTTAATAAGTGTCTTTAAGCAACTTGCTACATCTATTGGAATGTAGATGTCTGCTTATATATAATATATATGTAAACAAGTTTATGCAAATCTCCATAGGCATCATAATCCTGAGACATTTTAGATTTCGAACCAAGCTTCTGTTTTTAGTTCATTTTCTTTGCTTGGAACCTGGAATCATGCAAGAGCTTGGTAACATATCAGGTTATTGGCTCCTTCACACCACCATTGTGTGCACTCCCACCCTTTAACCTTCAGAGTTGTTCTAAACTGAAAGTTTGATCTGTTTGCAAATCTCCATTGTTCCATTGGCTCTTCATAATCATACAGAAATCTTAGACCCCCCATTCTGTGCATAAGAGGGCCCTCAGAATCTGACTGCAATGTCTATAGCTTTAGTTCTCACCCTTTCATCCCACATGCCCTTCCTTCTCCTTTCCCATGCCATTCACTCCGTGCTTCTGATGGATCCGTGGTCTCTCTTTCCTCTCTCCTATTGGGTACTCGCTTTCTTCTCTTGGCTTATGACCAATCAGTGTCAAGTAATCATTCTCTGCTGGTCTCCTGCTGTGGAAATCTGGCTTTAAAAGAACCAAGAAAAATGTGTATTGGTCTGCTCAGGCTGCCATCCCCAAATACCATAAACTGGGTGGTTTAAACAACAGAAATTATCCTCACACTTCTAAAGATGAGGAAGTCTGAGGTCAAGATGATCTTGGTTTCTGAAAAAGAGCTTACTTTTTGCTTCTTCTGATTTCTTCTTCATATGACACAGAGGGGATAAAATAGATTCTTATCATCTATATCATTCTGTCTATCTATCTATCTATCTATCTATCTATCTATCTATCTATCTATCTATCTATCTATCTATCTATCTTTCTCTCTCATCCATCCATCCATCCATCCAGCTATCTAAAAGACAACCCTTTGGGCACATCTAGGAGGAAATTTATGTGTTGGGTTAACTGAGGTGAAAACACCGACTCTAAACATGAACATGGGTGGCACCATCTCTGGGCTGGAGTCCCAGACTGATTAAAAAGGAGAGAGTGAGCTAAGCATCGGCATTCATTTCTGCTTCCAGACTCTGGACAGAATGTGACCAGCTGCCTCACACTCCTGCTTCCATGCCTCCCCTGTCATGGTGGACTCTATCCTCCAAGAGTGAGTCAAAACATCCTCCTTCCTCAAGTTGTGGTGACAGGTACTTTATCACAGCAACAAGAAGAGTAACTAATACACCTCCCACTAGGGGGTAAAGCATCATATGAAACCGGGGGTTAGGGGAGGAGTGGCAAGTCAGTTCATCTTTCCCAGGGTTTGTTTTCCTCTCCCAGCACAGGCATTAAGAGTGAATACTCTGAGCCTTTGTTACTCTGGCTTGAATGCTCCTTTCTCTGCTTAGTGATTTTGAGCAGATCCCTTTAACAATTTGCTTCAGCTCTGTCTTTGAGGTAGTATCAACCAAGTGTGCACATCACAAGCAGCCCGAGCTGTATTAAAATTCTGAAGCCTGCCCGAGGGCTTCTCAGACAGAAAGTCAGAGATGGCAGTGATGCTGTTCTTAGAATCACCTACTAGAGTCACCTACATTCAGACGACTTCTTTCCTATAACTAGATAGGGAAACACCAGCTTCTACTTCATACATTTGTCATTGGAATGGTTCCATGAGTGCCAGGGCACAGTGCTCAGGGCAGGGCCTGACTGTGTTATTAATACTTGTCTAATAAGTGTTGGATATCATTATTAGTCTCTGCCTGGCAAATTGTTGCCCATTTATCACCACTTCCCTTAAATTTCAGTTTTCTGGAACAGGCTTCTGGTATTCCCTGGGAGAGTTTTAGCCTTTTTATTTTTTTCTGCCTCCTTACCCTATAAATCTTACCAGTAGGGTCTTCATGTGCACACTTGAATGTTCCGCTAGCTGGGCTTTAAGAGGTAAAGTCTGTTATATTTAATATATGGGCGGTAGGATGGCTACCCGGTAAACAATCATTGAGTGAGAGTATATGAAGGACTGGCCAGACACATACTGACACTATTAATGTCATTTAGATTTCACCTAAATTCTAGATTGAATTTTTTTAAAACTATGCCAAGACATAGGCCTCTCTTTAGACCAATCAATGCACAACTCTCAGGCCCAGGGCCTAAGCTCTAGAAGTATCCAAGTTCCTTAGGTAACTTTAAGTGTATGCGAGAGGGAATACTGAGCTAGGGAAATGCAATCCACTAAAATGTGCATCCCATTCAACTTTATCGGTTGTCTACTCTTGACCATGAATGTGTTTCTCTTATCCCACTATAAATTGCCAGCTTTGAGCAGTTCTGAAAAGGGGTAAATAGAGAAATTAGCATTTGTAGAGCACTTTACAGTTTTCAAAGCACTTTCATACTCAGTGTGTCATCAAAATCTTAAAATAACCCAGTGAGGAAGGTATCATTCTTTACAGATGCTTTGAGGCAACAACTCAAGGGGCGGGGTGCAGAATACGCCCAGCCCTTTTAAAAGAAACAGCAAATCAGCAAAATGCCATCTGCAAGGCTTTTGTTCTCCTGCTCTCTCTGTCTTGATGGTGCTACCTACAGACCTTCTTGGATGCTCCTCCAGGAGGTTGGCCCTGAATGTTTTCCTCCACTTGGCTCTTGGTATGCCTATTTCCACGGCTGGTCAATGACTTCTGTGTTGCCCTTTGGCATCCAAGATTGGCTTGGCTCTTTGCCAGCTGCTTTTCAGGAACCGATTCCCTCCTGCCTTGTGGGTGTTGGTGTTGGTTTGATTTCATTTAAGCTTAGAGGAATTAAATTACTTGCTTACAGCCACAAAGCCAGTGAATGGCAGGCCTGGGATTCAGACCCAGATGAAGAAAGAAACAACACAAGGGGATTTAATGCTTTGAGACAAAGTGGGTACTGAAGAGGAAGAAGGATGCTGGAAATGAAAGGAGGGCAAAGGATTCACAGGTCACCCTTTTCAAGTCTGCCTGGGGTAGACTGAACTGTGGGTATAAGCAGAAACAGTACTTTAGGAAATGTTCTGGAATGGGAACAACCAAAAGGAAAATCTTGCACCTCAGAGGAGTCTCACAGGTTCACCATTTATTCCAGGGTTGTGACCACCACCCAATAATATTTTTGGAACTGCCTCCAAAGTCAGAAGCATGTTTCTGTAAATATAATTAATAATAGCAAGTACTTCTCCTTTGAGGGAATATTTTCTGTTTATACAAAACGTCATTTGGAAGCACTCATGAGAAGTATGATAGGGGACAGTGAAGATGAAAAGGGCTTGTTTAAGAAAGCCCAGAGCTCTAGAGTCCTCAGGAGAGCCAAGTATACCATTTAAAACTGTATAGCCATAGACCTGTCTATATGGCTTGTCATACAGTATATTACCAATTGGTATTTGATGAAACAAAGTGATGAATAAGTGGAAATTGTTTTTATGATACCCATGAGCTGAATCCTAAAAAAAAAAAAAAAACAACGCAGAGCTACTTTAACTAGTATGTTATCTGAGAGACTGTCAGCCTCTTCAATGGGACTAGAAGCTATCGCAAGGCCACGTGTTACTGGGTCGTGCAAAGCATAAGGTGTGTAATTCGCATGCATGCACAGATATTCACATCGCACAAATGCACACACTGCATTGTCACTTTATACTCCTATGTTTTCTGTCTATTTGTAAATATGAATGCGATATTCATATACATAAGGAAAGAGAGTTAAATCTTCTTAGTCATGGGTAGCTGTTCAGGAAGGAGAGAAAAATGAAGGCTTATTAAAAATAAAAAAGGGACAGAAGGAGATTAGATGCACTGAGTGGTTAGACACAAGGTTTTACCTACAAATTACAAATGCATCTCGCTCCTATCACTCATGCTAGACAGATGAGCGATTCTTGTATTTTTTTTATAACTCTTATCCATTAAAAAACAAACGTGTGTTTTTGAAGCTGAGTCTAGGATGTCACACAAAATCCTAGGTCTAGACTTGGGTTCTCAGAATCACCTTATTGGAGAAGAGTATATCATTATCTATTCCCCTTTGAATTGTACATGAAAAAAATGTGAACGTGAAATATCCTACTTATGAGAGGAACCAGGACTAGCAACATCTCATAGAAAATAAATACTTTAGGATATCTAAAGGAATAGAAAATATGCTTTCTTACCTCTTATTTAAAAATGATTTTCTGGAAAAACACAGAAAAAATAAACATTAAACTTCTTCTGCTCTTGTACACTGAATGATGATAAAAGATAGACCCTGTCAGAATTATTGCCTTCTGCATGGCACAAATGATAATACATATGTGCAAACATCTTGTAAGCATCATTAGCACTTACTTCAAGAATCAATATTTTCCAGTCCTAATTTTCACATATCCATGGTAATAGAAGCAGGAAAAAGTTGAGAGACATGGCCTGGGACACAAGAGAGATGGGTTCTAGTTGCAGCTTTCACCAATAATTAATTGTGTAGCCCTCATTCCTCTAAGTGATTTACTCCCTGAACTTCAGTTCAATAAAATGAAGTAGAGTGACAGAAGTAGAGGGTGGCTTGGTCTCTGTCGTACACCCATGGGCTTTATAAATACAGTCTCACCATGCAATGGGAAAGACAAGCACAAAGCCACATGGTTCTGCAAAAGCCCATGGTGGCCACTGCTGTGAGGACCTCTGGTCTTGATGAAGGTACCTGTTGGGCACAGTAGACTTCACTCTGTTGAGTTCTAACTGGAGGATGCTCTAGTGGGCATGGCTCAGGATCAGAAGGGGACACACATTTATTTCCTTCTTTGTGTGAGGAGAGACAATTAAAAATTTTGTTAAATCACCCAACAAGGGGAGAGAAAGAATTTCATGCAATTATTTGGTTCCTGAAGGTTCTTCTAATTGAATTACCACAGACGCCTGTTGGGCATTCCTGGCCATGTCCCCTGTAATTCCATTAGTGTTACCTCTGTGGATACTATAAATGCCATTAACATAAGGCCAATATTTGCTTTCAATAGATAACACAGATGATTCTGCCTAATTGTCTCTCTAATCCCTCCCCCTCACAGACTGGGAAATGGCTTGAAAATGCTCAAATCCAGTCTTTTTTTTTTCTTCTGCTGATCAAAACTGCTTTGAAAACATGATGGTGCTGTTGGGGAACTTCAGGCCTTTCCAGTCACCCGTTCTATGGTTCAGGCTACAATCAAGAGGTTGGTGGAATGAACCAATGGTACCGAAATATCCACCACGTACACAAAGAAAGGAGAAGCAGACAAAAATTTGCCCCATTTCTTATGGTCCTGTCTGCAGATACAACATAGGCTTTAGAGCCCAGGGAATTTTCTACCTACAAGGCCTTTCTAGGTAGCAGTTTGTTATTACTGGGCAGTTACATTCAGTGCAACAGGCTCGCCCTACCGCCCTTGCAACCTGGTTCCTGTTTTTGGTCAAACCTTGAGCTATTCAATCTTGAGTATTTCTAAATCTAGTGTTTTTTTTTCCAGACTATTGCCTAATATACTTTATGTTTTCAATTATCTGATAACTCATTCATTCTTGCATGTAGGCTGAGCAGGGTAAAACCGGATCTATTCTGTCCTTGTTCATTGCTACAGTGAGATAGCCATGGGAAGGCATGGGTAACATAAGTTTTAAGTGTTCCTCAAATTTCATTTACTCATGTTCTCATACACCACTATAAATAACCCCAAAGTGAACATAAGGTCTGACCATTGGTCAGCAGTAGTAATGAAAGTTGAAACTCAGTTGTATGAGGGATATGAGTGATGTTATTAATAAGACCAGAGCTAATATGGGTTCATTTCCTTTCACAAAGGCAGGCAATGCAGCGATGGGGATGGAGAGGGATAAGTTAGCCTGAGTTTGGGAGCAGAGAGCTTTTACAGCTGGTCTCTCTTGTACCAACTTTATTTCCGCAAATCATTTTCTTTTTGGACTAATACAGAATCTCAAGGTCTATTCATCCACCTCATAATACACCACAGGTATTTACACAGATGTGGGCCACCACCTATACACACTGAGAAGTGTAAGTTGTCAACTAAAGAGCGTAGGTCCCTTGTCTACACTGCAAAGATCCATCTTTACAGGGTTTCCAATAAGAACAGCCTTAACTTCAGGAGTTTGGTGACGATTCTGAGGATTCAAAGATGAGAAGTAAGGAGAGGACATGAGCTTTGTGGAGACTCTCATATGTCTGCTCACAGCAGAGCAATTATTGGCATAATCGCTCTGCTGTGAGAATGAACTCCACGCTCAAAAGTTGTTCGCCATTATTTTCATTATTCCACTGATGGATGCCTCTTTAAAACCTATTTGAAAGAAATATGGTCTTTCACTATAATTTTTTGTTCTTTAATGTAAGGTTAAAACATGATTTGTATTATGAAAAATGCAAGAAGAATGACATACTTAATTTCAATAACACAGCAAGTAAATTTGAGATTTGTAAATAGATCTGATCATTGAGCCTGTGGAGCTTAAAATGAGAAGCTGCAATTTTTTCTAAGTTTTGTTGTTTCCAGTGTGTGTGCCTTGTGTACACATGAGAGGTAAAAGACCATTAATGATACGAGCAAGATTTGGACAGGGACCGACAACCCATTGAATCCTATGGTCCCTACTGTAGTTAGTTTTCATCCTGATACTTCCCAGGATTATATGTAATCTTAAATAATACATCCCTCAGAGGATTGTATCATAAGTAAGGGTCAAAGTTGGTCACTAAAAGGCCTTCCCAGCCCAAGCCTGGTGACCCTTTGAAAATTCATCCCAGAAGTGGTCTTTGTGCAAACTACCAATTGTTCCATCAAGACATGGATTTTAATAGTGCGTTCTATCATTGAGACTTCTATCATTGAGACATAGAAAGAAATGTTTTGTGAGTGAGAAGCCAATGGACACAGCTTTCCTGAGCAGGACAACGATTTCTGAATCCTAGTCAATGGCCCTCCCAGAACCTTACAACATATGAAGGGGTTGAAGTAACTCTCTGGTCTACGGAGGGATATGGTGAGCTTCAGTGCAATCATTTAAGAAGCCATACTAAGAACAACTAGCATTTATGGGCTAGGCAACACTGTGAAGGGCAGAATTAATTCATTTAATCCTTGCTATCACCCACAAGGAAGACACAATTATTATCTATGTTCTCTACATGAGGAGCTTTAGATCTATTAAAATGACAGCCATGGTCACAGAGCTAGTGGGACCCAGATCTGAAGCCAGACAATTTGATCCTAGGGTCAGTTCCTACTTGCTGTAGCTTACCATCTTTCCTTGTTCCCAGATCCAAGTGGCATTCTGAGATTTGCTTCCCATTCTACGAATGAGGAAAAAATTGAAGGTCCACCAGAGAAGAGGAATTAGCAGAAGGGCCCACTCTGCCAAGCTGCTTCAAATGGGCATCTCCATGCTTTTCTTTACCAACTCCCACCAGGGGAGAAAGGAGAGAAGTGAACTAGAGCCTGCCAACCTTGGCAGATGGCACGTAGGCTGTTTTGGAGATGAGGAGAGGGAGATTTTTTTGCTGGCTGACAAAGAACAAGGGAGAGAGATGGGAGAGAACTGTGACACAAGCAGAAAACACTGCACTTGAAATATATGTGGAAGAGAAAAAGAATGAGGGACAGAGACTGTTCTAGGAGACAGATGGGTAAATAGACTTGAAAAGACATTTTCTAAATGTCACATCACTTCAGTCTAGTGAGGAAAAGTGAGTGAGGAAAGACACAACCAGGAAGGAGAGGAACAAGATACTTTCCACGCTGTTTTGCAGCTTGTCAATAGAAAGGTTTGATGGCTGTTTAATGGGTGAAGTTAAAGACCCATACTCAGTTTCTGAAAGGAACCTACACTGGTCATGCCAGTCTGGAGGCATCTTAGTAAAACATATAGGATTGGAATATTTTGAGGAAGCTTCAGCTTTATGAAGTCCTAGCCATTGTTCAACTGAGTTCCAATAAAGATGATAATAAGGCATGATGGGATTTCTGTTCAGTTGGATCTTATCTGTGAAACACCTGTTACCAAGCTCTAAGGACCATCCCAAATCTCTTCTGAGAGCACACTGGTGATATGATTAGTGTCCTACATAGTATTCTCTTTTCTTTTCCCCTAACAAGCCTATCTTAAATTATTTATGCACATGACTTAATGTTAAGATGGTTTATTCATGAGTTTGCTGTAGGAGACAGAAGATAGACAACCTGCTTTTGTGAGGGTCTCTCTGGAGAGTGACAGCTGCACAATGTGTTACTCCATCAGACTCTTTCAGGACAAAACATCTCAATGTAGAGAGGCCTCTGTTTAAAATAATGATCAATGTTCCCTAGTTCCCAAGTGGAGAAGCATTTATATTGAAGTGACTGCTGGAGGAAAAAGATCAAAAGATTCCTCAGCATCAGACAGGGCAGGTCTATGTGCATGAGGGCTGATTGGTATCTCTGATTGTTTGCATCTGTAACTAGCCTGAAGGTAATTTACCACCCTGGAGATAATTTGCCACTGTTGACCATGGTTCCTCTCTGAGAAGAGCATGTCAGTCAAATGAATCATTTTGTCACCTCCCTATGACAGTTAAGGCACATGGGCTTGGCCAGAGGAGAAACTGGATCAGCGCTGGAGCACATCTCACATCTCAGTTGACTAACTAGCAAAACATTTTTTATTTTATCTTAAAAAAAATCCAACCCTTTGGCAGAGTGCAGGGAATCATATGAAAGAAGGGGGAGTTAGTATAACCTGGAGAAGACAGGAGCTCCACAAGGACCAAATATATCAGGGCACAGGGGTCTTTTATGAGACTGTTTCTCCAAGCAAGGACCATGAATGGATATAACCTAGAACCCCTGCTTGAATGTAGCAAATGGTAGCTCAATACTCAAGGGGGTACCCTAGTAAGGGGAACAGGGACTATTTCTGTCATGAACTCAATGGCTGGCTCCACAAACCCCTCATCCCCCGAGGGAGAAGCAGCCTTGCTAGGCCACAGAAGAGGACATTGCAGCCATTCCTGAAGAGACCTGATAAGCTAGAGCATTAGATGGACGGGGAGGAGGTCCTTGGACTTGGTCAATGGACTTGGAAAGGGGCAGGGAGGAGATGAGGGAGGGATGAGGGAGATAGAGAGGGAATGCAGGAGGGGGCTATGGCTGGGATACAAAGTACATAACCTGTGATTAATATAAAATAAAAATGTTAAAAAAGAATAAGTGTAAAATTTTAATTATAAATTAACTCAATAAACATTTTTCACAAATAAAAAAATGCAAAGTTTACTTCTGCTTGGCTTCTTCCCTTTGGATTTCTTCCTTTCTTTGGATTTGAAGCCAAATCTACCTAGAACTATGGTTTCCTTTAAAGCCACGGAAGTTTCAACTGCAATTTGAAACTTCATGAAGACATTTGAAATGTTTGTCACACTTAAGGCAGTATAGGGAGATGGTCTGTGTCTTTCCCTCACCTTCCCACATTCTGCCCTTCTTCATTTCTCCTGGAACCTTCTGGAATTTCAAGCTTCCCTAGATCTAGTGTGTACTTTGTCTTCAGTTGACTTACTTGAAAATATCAAGCAAGCACAACCTAGAGAAGGTGAGTGTTCTGTAAAAGCGTGTTTGAAAGGGATAAGTTTCCCTATAAATCTATATACTGTAATTTTGGCTTTTAAATAATACCTTTCAGGAAGGATAGGTGGGTTTATTTTCTGTAAACAATGACTGAGTTTTTAACCTACTCGCAGCGTCAAGTCGTGAGCTCCATGAGCAAACACAAATGAAAAATACATCACGTGCTGTAAGCTTTCAAGAAGCTCATGGTGAGAGAACGAGAAAATTTCAGAAGGTAAGACAGCAAAGGCCAATCATTAGACAAAATGCACTAATTTTCCCCTGTGTGAAAATTTAGATATCTACACGGCTTGATTTCCAAACTTCTCTTTGTAGAAATGTCACCTCATTGAGGACCAATCTGATTATAACAAAATCTTCAAGTCCTCTGTGGACCCTCAGTCTATTCTGCTGTGTTATAACATTAGAATCTCCTACCTTCTAACAAGAAAACCTGTGTATTACATGTTCTTTTTACTGTCTGTCTTCCCAACACCATCAAAACAGAAGCTTCAATATGGCAGGAATTTTATTTTCATCTGCTTTGTTCATGTCTGTTTTCCTAGCTCCCGAAGCCTCAAAGGAACTTGGTATGTGTTTGTTGTTTTCATTATGTGAACTAAGAATTGAACAATATAGAATGAACATGGATATAGAACTGAACAAGCCATGGGTCTTGCTATAAGAGACTCAGCAAATGATATTAACTACAAAGACAATAATAACCACAAGGAATATAGTTGTTATTAATCATGCACTTAAGGGCCAATCACTGTGCTACATTTGTCCTACCCATCTTACTTAATTTTTATAATAACCTTCAGAGGAAGATATTATATCCATATATATGTATAGAAGTATATATATGTATATATATGTATATATATATATGTATGTATAAAAGTAACAAAATAATTCTGCTAATCCCTAAGTATCCACTACTCAGCTCCAACCAACAGTGATAAATCTATGGCTAGCCCAGAGTCCACAGTCCTGGCCACTTATACTGATCAGTTATAATGAGCAGTTATGAGGAATAGAAAACTGATCTTTCATGAGCAGAAAGAAGATAGTGTCGTGTATGGGAGAGGTTGGGGAGCTCCTGTGAGACTGAATTCTCTTTTCCCTTTATGGAAACTGATGTTTTAGGTTTCACGTGAAGCCAAGAAAAATGGAGGGCTCTATTCTCACTGTCTTTGACCCTGAGTTCAGTATGTGTAAAGGGGTTTGTATCCAAAGGGAAACAGCATGAGAACTCATTTTGGTAAGTGTGCCCGTTTAGTTTGAAACAGAAGAATTTTCTGCTTGGTTTCTTCAATGCCAGGGGGCTTGAGGCCCAGAAAAACAAGTTCACAATGGGAGACAAAGTAGCCAAGACAAAATCACTAATCCCTAGTTGGGCTTTAGGAGCTGGCATCTGATGGTGGGTCAATCCAGCGGATGTGCTGTACACATTTTCTATTAAAGTGTGGATTTAACATCCTGGAGTGTGAAATTATTGACGCAGAGGAACCACATAACTTGGGTACAACCAGGGTGCTCTGAAAAAGGCTGATTTCCAAAAGACACAAGTATAACTGTTGAAACCCCATCATTGGAAAGTCATGTCTATTTACCAAGCAGGAACACCCCCTGAGGGGATTGAGAATGTAGTAGGTAACAAGGGCCAATTTACTGTGGTTTTTATCAAGGTGTCAGCAGGATGACCAGATTGTCAACTCAGTTTGGGATTTCAGAGGCATGAGATTCTGGACCTAATTGTTATCCATGAATCATGCTTGTCAGGTTGTTTTACTAAGCATATTTTGTGTTTAAGTGCAGCAAAATCTTTCAGAGGTTTCAACGGGCATTGTAGCAAATTCTCTGACAAATGAAAGGCAATGATCACAGGTCCTCTCCTTAAAAATATCTGCCCAGAAGGATTGAAGCATCATGACTCCTGGACAGGTTATGTCTACCAGTACTTGTCCCTCCTTGCTGGCCATAATTTCCAGGACCTAGGGAAGATATACAAGAAGGAGAACCCCAGGTTGGTATGATCAATGCTCGTTTAGATGAACCAATGGGATGGACATTGAATGGAGGATAAAACAAGCAACAGGACAGGAGCATACCAAAGAGGGCCTCTG
>CM053759.1:32473866-32512246 GCA_028658305.1 Pachyuromys duprasi | reverse complement strand
ACTAACCTGAATTTGGGTAGAATTTTATTCAGCTAGTGCATGTACGTGGTAAAATGTAGCTTTCTGCATTTCACATAAGACCTACAAAATCAGAGTCCTTGGAGAGGGGGGCTGAAGACGCTGCATTTTAATAAGCTCCCCAGGTGCACATTAAAATTTGAGAGCCACTGCCTTACAGGAAAAAAAAACTCCCCAAATTTTACACTTTCACAAATGTGAAGTTCTGAATAACGAATACCCTACCCTCAATAGAAAGGATGCTTGGAAACTTTTCAGCAACGCACACTTCCATGAAAATGAGTGTGGTGAGATAAATAGTGAGATCTGTGGAGTTTGGTTTGGTCTGTTAAGTTTGTAAATGAGAGCACTCTTCCCAGTAATTGATATTATGCCAGGAAGGAGGGGCCAAGCTGGTAGACAACCTCCTGCCCTGCTGGCTCCGCCCTTCAGGCTGCTTTGGCTGTGATTAAGAAGGGAGGGGCACACTGCTTAGCTCCTCCCCCTCATATCACTGCAGGGTGCTGACTGTGGTCACCTTCATGGTCAGGTTCACCAGGGACAAGAGACTTATTCTGGGAGGCAAAATACATCAGGAAAAAAAATTTTTCGTCTCTGTGGTCTAGTCAGAAATGAACCATGACAGTACTGGCTTTCTTTGTTTTATGATATCCTGAGGAGGAAGAAAAAAATGCAGTGACACAGCAGAGTAAAGAGTCACACAAAGCAAAGAACAAGAAAGAAGAATAAAAAGAAAACTTAATAACTAATGAATTATAGGAAGAAAGAAAACTGACTGCTGACTCTGCTCAGATTAAGGTGAGAAATAACAGGATTAAAATGTCTAGCTGCTGGGTCCTGAGGACCTGACCATAAACCTCTGAGCTCTTTGCCCTTTTATTTTTTTCTGTGATCACTAATTAAATCATGTCTTGAAATATATAAAACCAAATAAAATAAAATGCTTTGAGTCCAGAAGACCACACACCATCTGCCCATAAGGGCCTGGGCTTCTGACGGATGCACAGACTGATGTAGAACTGTTTACAGGAGGATCTCAAAGCATATTTTTAACAGGCAAACACTCTGCCTGTTTCCAACAAGAGAAAATGACCAAAGAAAGCACAGAAACCCAAATCAGGGGTGCTAACTAATTTCACATCCCTTTCATCATTTGAATCCTCCTTCTTGTTAATATCTTTTTGAACTGTTTAATGCCTGTCACGTAAAGCTTGCTATGTGTGGTAGCTTTCTCTCTCTTCTCGCTCAGTTCATGAGAACACATCATTTGTGCTTCATTCTTGGTAGACGGGTGTTTTTATGGTCAAATATCTGGCTCAAGCACTTGAGGCCAACGTGAATCCGTTTTCCCGTGCCCCTCCTTTGCTCTTATGCAGGGCAGGTTTGCCATAAACTAAGAATTTAACTGATGAAAGCCCCAGCAGATATTTCTGGCCCTGAGTTTTCCTGTTGTTTGCCTGAGCAAAATCTATCATTACTCTATATGCATACGGCATGTGTCAACTGTTTTAAAATTAGCCAATTTTCCTAAGCATAAAAATGGATTTTTGTCATATCATATGAACCATATATCACAAAAACAAACCAGGTTTTGTTATGGCTTTTTCCCCCCTCCTTTCCAAAATGCATTAAGTCTTTCTAAGTCACTGCCAAATCCATTTCACTCACTGCGTTTGTAAGATACATTTAAAGAAACCAAGCAGGGGCGGGGGAGCTCCACGCATACAGTGCCGTAACCTGGAAAGAAATCCAGTTCATTACCAAACCAGCCACGCCTAGGAGGCTGGACTGCTGGTAAATCTTCTAAGTGATCAATAACTACAGCATTTACATGCTGCGTTGCATTGGAAGCCCAAGATAGGGGAAAAATAATAAAAAATAAAAGTAAGATTAGGAGCAGAACTGTCACGGAGAGGGCACATTCTTCAAACACTGGACATTATAGGTGATAATTCTGCAATATTTCATGCCCCAAGCAATTGTGGGCTGTGGATTTTGCTATATCCATTTCATAGTCATGTGCACTGAGGCTTGTTCAGTAAAGTAAGTACTACTTGTTCAGCCCCAAAAAGAGTCTGCCAGTGTCTGAACCTCTTTGCTCAGTGACTAAGGCCTTTCCCATGAATGAACAAAACGCCTTAAGCATCTAGTTTTTGCCCTGGAGACACCAGGAGCCAGCTGTGCCAGCTGTATCCCAGGTGTTGCCGTTAAGGACTGTGGATTGGAGAAGGACACTGTTGGGAGACTCAATGTAAGCTCCTATACAATGCCTTCAGATGTTGCTAGGGGTGGCTGTTATCCAGGCAACTGTCTGCTTTGCAGTTTGAGGGCCCTGCAATCCTTCTGAAACGGGTGTGTGGGTTGGGGGGGGGGGGAAGAAACATGGGTCTTTCACTAGGGTTAAAAATCTGTGAATTTCTCTTTTGAAATGCTCCAGTGTTAATTGGGAGGCAGCACATTAAATCATTATTAGTCATTAATACTTGCGCACAAATGAGTTGATCAGGTTACTGAGAGGTGTGAAGGGGCCCGAGGGAAAGCATCGCCTTGATGGAGGTGGTAGGGAGTTGCCAAGAAGGGCAGTCTCTGGGTTGCTGCAGGGGCTCAGGGAGATGCTGGCTGTCAGGCACAAAAGAGCATGGCTCAGGCTGGAAGAGAAGGGACCGGACCTAACCAGTTTAGTTCTGGACGGGATTGCTTCCACAAATGTAACCAGCCTTTCCCACTCCTCTATACCCACACACAGGCGTGCTCACCGGTGTGCCAGGCTATGCCTTCTGAGCTGCCAGAAGTGTGCTTCCTGTAAGGCTTTTAGGAAAGGCTAGCCTTCTCTAGACAACAACCTTCCGGGTTTGGAGGTCGAGCTGGGGGGGGGGGGGGAGGGAGGAGGGGCTTGTAACACCGACTTTTGCCTCTAGGGGTCTCCAGAGCCTCAAGGCTTCAGGAGAATGCTGACCTTACTCTGTGATTCCTGAGTCTCAAATCCCAAAGGGATTGCGGAAAAGGCGCTGTGTTCAGGAAGCCTCTGGGGACCTATCACCCACAGGAACGCTGCTCATCACCTGCGCCCGTTTCTTGTCTGACAACATATTTATAGTATGCTAAGTGGCCGGATACAGTGAAGGGGCGGCAGAAATGAGCTACCCCTGCAGTCCTTATCCACCGCCAAAGTTTCTGTACCTCAAGGGGATTAAAGGACTTCTCTGGAGCCTGGACCTCACACCCTCCCAGTACCTCAACTGGAATCTGTGCTCTCAGCCAGGCCACTTCTAGGTCAGGATGCTGCACCCTGCATGAAGCTCCCAAGTGAGGAATGGAGGGGGATACTGTCAAACCACGGCTGCCACTGGGCCTGGAAGTGATGAACAGGCTGCCCTGAGCTAGAGAATCAGAAAGAGGTGAGGTACAACCCCACAGATAACGGATATTGGTCTCCAGGAAGAAACTTCAAGACAGATTAATATTGTTTCCTTCCGATAAAAAATCGCCTTAGGAGTTAGTGACCAAAGTCAGCGGCTCCAATCCACTCTACCCACTGTCCAGCCCTGCCAAGCATGGCAGGGGATACCTTTACCCTCAACACTTGGAGAGCCAAAGACTTGGGAGGATCTTTGTGGGTTCCAGCCTGGTCTACACAACAAGTTACAGGTCAGGCCAGACAGAGCGCCACCCTGAGACCCTGTCTGAAAACCAGCAAACAAAAATTCCCAGTACCATTATTCCTCAACTGGTGAGATCTCAGGACAGTGTGAAGCAACTCTCCTACCTCGAGTCTTCTCATTTTCAAAACCGAGAACAGTGAGACGCGCTTACTTTATGGCGGTGGTGGGTGATTGAAGGAGATGGCACATGTATTACCGTCAGTGTGTGCTACCGTTCCTGGAGCACAGCGGGTGTTTATTCACAGACACTGAACTTCATGCATTCTCAATCACAGAGAATAAGGGACAGAAGTAATTTGTCCTCGTCTCACCGAATGTCACAGATGTGTCTGAGTTGGCAAAGGTCTTACATTTTATGATCAATTTTAATATGTCACCTATTATTTTAAACAAATGGCAAGTCTTGCTCTGTGAAGGAATTCTATAGTACGTGCTTTTCCGTGTGCACAGTGAGGGGACTTTACAGCTCCAAGGAGGTGTCTTGAGCAGAACTCTTGACTGAGGAAAGAAGCATGGGATGGTCTAGCTCCAGGCACCTAGACCTTCTCCAACAAGAGCCTTCCACATGCATTGGCTGTGTGTATTAAGATTTTAGATGCAAGCTTATTAATGAGAGTCCTCTGCTTTCTCAAAAGGTTAAAAATCTTGTGTCGTTCAGGAAACATTTTCTCCAAGCCTGAGGACACTCATCTCTAATGTTGCTTTGAAAGCCTTGCTCTTCTGGAAATAATATTTTTTAAAAGGGGGGGGGAGGGGAACACACCTGTGTTCAGAAATGGCAGCCATTGAAATATTCAGACTATGTGTGCTAAGTGATTGGGTCCTGGAAAACTTTGCGCTAAAAGCTCTCCAGGACTTTGTGTTTCTGTTTTGGTTTGTTTTGCCTGCTTTTTCATTCCCGGTGTTCCCATTCGGGTCATCAGCCTTGCTCCTAGGAATCCCTCCAGAGTTAAGAACATTTCTATCCCACTTAGGAAACATCAACTCACATATTTGAACAGCCTTTTGACTTGACCACCACGGTACCCTTTCTCCAGAACACAACCTAGGACAAGGATACATTGCCAAGCCTAATGTTTAAGCAAATGGCTTTTACATCTGATAGACTTAGGGTCAAGTGTGAACTCTGGCTCATCCAAGCTCGGAGACTTTGAATGGGTTATTTCATCTCTGGAAACAGAAAATAACCTATTTTAGATGATTTTGTCACATGATTACAGAAGAAAATGCCTGGTAGCAATAGCTTGGGACCTGGCATTTGGTAATGATTCTTAGGAAATACCTGATTCACTTTTCCCAGCGGCAGAACTGAACGTAGTACCGACTCTTAATGCCTGAGGCCCAGCTTTCCCCTCTATGGATGCCAGCATCTCACAAGTGCTCGTATTTGGGGCCACATGAACAGCAGCTACCATTTTCTAAATGCCTATTTTGAGGCAAGTACTTTGTAGATATTTTTCGATCCTTGTCTATAATCCTCAGGAGATCTGTGTGTGTGTGTGTGTGTGTGTGTGTGTGTGAAGGTACTCTATCCTCTAGCTCATAAATGTTATATAACCTGGTTGATATCACACTGCTGGCCTGTGACCAACACAGGAAAAGCTGCTCTGATCCGGAACTTGTTGGTCTTTTATTTCCTGATGGTTCTCAGGGCCTCCCATAGTGTAAGTCAGGGATCCTGCTACAGTAATTAGAACCTGAGTCTGAATGTTAGATCTTTTGAACTTTGTTTCCTTGACTTCAGTCTGTAAAATAAGAATGGCACTTACTTCATAGGATAAGAATGAAATTAAGTGAGATAGTAAAACCACAACAAAAAATGAGCCTGGTAGGAATTTTATCACTCTGAAAGGCAGTTTAAATATTTATCAGCTTGTTCCAAATAAGTTTTACCTGCTCTTCAAACCATTTCTTCAACTTTTTCTTATAAAAATATTCAGAGCTATACATAGATATAAGTGTAGATGTATGTGAAGACTGAAATCATGGCCAAGCTTCCACTCAGCAATTTGTCAGCATCTTATAAGCCTTTCCCTCTGCACACCCCTCCTTGATCAAATTTCCTTTTTTCCCTCTAGTCTGATTCACTTTTCATCTTGTTAAAAAATAATTTTCTTTTCCCCTTTTGCTCATACCTCTGGGCTGTCTCCAGCCTTTGCTGTGCCTGTCACTAATGTTCTGAGTGACACTTCATTCACAGGAGAGAAGTAAAATAAGAGTGGTTCAGCAAAGCCATGGTGTGTATGTGTGTGTGTGTGTGTGTGTGTGTGTGTGTGTATGTGTGCGTATGTGTTCATGTGTCATCTCTTTCTATCCTTGTCAAGAGCAGCAAGCTGGACACCTTATGAGATGTGTTTTCACCCACAAGAACTGGAGGAACAAATGGGATGGTGGAAGGGAGGCTCGGAAGCATCTGGACTACCCATTACTCTCCAAGGTTACAGAGACTGAATGTGGTACCTCCAGGGTGAAGGTTGGACCGCAACTACAGAAACCTCAGTTACCCTAGTTCCCTCTTTTGATGCCCAGATTCATCTTTATCCTCAATCCAGATGCATCATTATCTACCTTTCTCAGGACAAGTCATACCTCAAATTAGTTGTTACCTCCAGTAAAAGTCCTTCCCTGAATACTACCTTGGTCATACAATTCTAAAATATCCTGTTGTTTCTTTTCCATTCTCACTACCTGAAATTGTCTCATTTGTTTACTTGCCCGTAGGTTATTTTTCTGAAGACTGTAACAAAACCTATGGACTTAGGACCTAAACCTTGTGAAATACCAGCTCCTTGACATACTTGCTGTATGACTTAGAACTAATTGTTTCACTTCCGTTTTCCCTCTCTTTTAAACATATTTATTTATTTGTACTTTTATTTGTGTGTATTCATGTGTTTGTCTTTGTACATGTGTGTCACATGTGTGCAGATGCTCGAAAAGGCCAGAAGATAGTTTTAGATCCCCTGGAGCTAGACTTACAAGCAGTTTTGAGCTGCCCAACATGGGTGCTTGGAATTGAACTCGGGTCCTCTGGAGGAGCAGTACTGATTCTTAATCACTGAGACATCTCTCCAGGCCCAGTTCTTTCATTTCTCTGAAATTCCAATTAATCTGACTTAAGATGGAAAGGATGACCTCAGTGTATGGGATCACTATGATAAATAAATGATCTGATGAAAATAAATTGTTCAGTACAGGGCCTGACACATAAGTGCTATGAAATGTTAGCCATTATAAGCAATGACCATAGGAACCATAGCGCTATACTCCGTCCCCATCCCCAGCCTGAATGGAAAGACCTAGACAGCATTTGGTATCTGCTAGCCTCTGTTCATTCTCTTGTGCTGGAGAATAGGATTTGCCTTCCAATAATATACTCCCTGTATTCAATACTTCCTAAGAACTGGGTCTTAGAACCCCAATCTCGACCCCATTGCCCAAGCCACATAAACAAATCATTATGTTGTGGCAAATATAGTGAGAGAGAAGATTTGAGCAAGAAGTGTAGGAGTTTAAAGGAGGAGGCAATTAATTCTGTCCCAGAGTCTCAGAGAAGCCTTCACAGAGGAGATAATATTTACAGAATCTTGAGGCTCAGTAACCCCCAGAAAGCAGAGAGGGCAGCAGCTGGTGCTGCCAGAAAGCACGTGACACAGCTGAGGGCCAGAGCACTGCAGGGGGTCCGCTGCAGGCTGCAGTGAAGAGGAGACAGGACAAGGGCCACACAGAGAGGCTGTTGGACCAGCTCACGAAGGAGCTCTGTCAGGCTAAGAAATTTGGATTTCATTCTGATGCTTGTGAGGAGCCACAGGAGACATTCAATGAGAGGAGAGGAATAATCAAATTTACCATTTTGAAAGATCACTCTGGCTGCAAGAAGGAAACAGACCTGGCTAGCCCTTGAGGCAGAAAACAGGGAGATCAAATGCAGGGAAGACCAGGCAAGAAGGGATAAGAGTCTGACTTCAGAGAGGTGACAAGGAGTACAAGGCTTCCAAAAGTCACCAGAGGCCCACACCTTTCCCAGGGGTGCTGATTGATTGGATGGGGGTGGGGGGTAGTCTGAGGGGAAGTCAGAGGCTGATATAATTCACCTTTCTGGTTCGTGCATGTGCGTGTATTTTGAAGGTATGTGGGTATGTGATGGATACATGTGAGTGTGTGAGTATGGAGACCCATGAGTTCACATGCAGAGGCCAGAACAGAATGTTCAGTATCTTCCTGCATTGCTCTCTGCCTTTTTGCCTTAAGACAGAGATCTCACTCAGCTAGAAACTTGTCATTTCGGATAGGCTAAGCTGGCTAGTGAGCCCTTGAGATCTCCCTTTCTCCATTCTACAACACTGCATTTACAGATACATCCAGCTACTCTGGGGTGTTTTGGGCTGTTTGTGCTTTACATGTGTGCTGGGGATTTGAACTCAGGTCCTCAAGCCTCCAAATCAAACTCTTACCCAATGAGGCACCTACCTTGGCTGGCCTGGAGCTCACTGTGTAAAAGAAGTTGGCCTTGAATTTTCATTGACCCTTCTGTCTCCTTCTGCCAAGTGCCAAGATTACAGATGTGTTCCATTAAACCCATCTTCACATTTCTTTATCACGTCTCTGGAGATCTGATTGTGTCATTTACTGCAGCAGGTATCCGGGGAAAGAAATGACTATGAGTGTAGTTTGGGATACCAAAAACATGAGGGTATCAAACCAAAGATCTTCAGCAGAAAATGGGCATGACATTTGTTGAATGTCTAGAATGTCCTGGAGCTATATTTGGTACTCTGCTCTATTTCACATTGAGAACAACCTTCTAAGGGAGGGGACACAATTGTGTTTATAGGTGCTGAGACAAGGCTGTGAGAGGTAATAACACCCCTTTCACATGGTTCATATTTAAAAACTGCAAGCAAGACTGAATAAAGGCCACATAAAGAGAATGATTTGAAAAAAGGTAGTCATAAGGTAATTTGGAGCTAGATCATGAAAAGCATAGGAAGGAGACAATAGTTGCCTCCTCAGAGTGTTTTGTGAATCAAGTGAAGTACAGCCTGGGAGAATTTTTTTTACAAATGATAGATGTGTAAGCAAATATGAGACACTCTCGGCATGTCCAAACCTCATCTCAGTGAGTAAAAATACAAACATAATAATGATGAAGGGGTTATAGTATTCCAATCTGTAATTAACAAATAAAATCGCATCCTTGTGTCTCCTCATTTTAATTATTTTGTAAATTAACTTTAAAACATAGTGATGGCTCTCCCCCCTACTGCCACACTAAAACATGTCTGTTTTGAAAAATAAAATAAAATAACTTCATGGAAAGGGCGATCATATGGTAGTAGAGATAAGAAAAAAGGGGATTTGAAGATTAAGCCCAATCAGAGGTACAACTAAGTGTGTCTTCACACTTTGGAAGAACACCCTAAAGATCCCTCACTTATGTTGCAGGATTTGTGATAATACAGTGAACCCCGATATAGTGTAGTTTATCGGAAAACCTGTTTCTAGTTGTGGTGTGGCTCAGCCCTAGCACACACCTTTAATCCAAGAGCTTTCTGCTTATTGTAAATAGGATTAAATAAAGTCAACCACAAGTCAAGAGGTAGAGCAAGGAAACCAGTTGACAGAAAGTGATTATAGAAAAAAAAAAGAGTAAAAGGAAGTCAGGAGGACAGATAGAGAGACAATAGGAAGTAGATGGGAGGTGCATTCAGTTTGAGAGGTTTTTAAGATGGCCTGGAGAGGAAGAACTTCCTTTTGGGGGGTGTGGAGGGAGTCAACTGAAGAAGAAGGTCAGCTGAGTACTTTCTCTGCCTCTCTGAGCTAGCAAGTTTTCATCCCAGTATCTGGCCTCAAGTCTTTATTGGTAAAAATCAAACGATATGAGGTTTTGTTAAAAACGACACACTTAGTTAATTTTATAATCACCATTTAAAGGAAGCAAGCAAACAAACAGTAGGATAAAACTATGAGAACGTTCACTCTGGGCTTCTGAGCTAATTGCTGCATTGATTCAAAAAAGCTTCCACTAGGCTGAGTCACTGTCGGCTAGGTCCCTCCTCAAATACATATAGGCCATGTAAGCTTTTGTGTTCCTTGCTTTTCAATTTCAAAAAAAACATACCCAGAGGCTCCCTCTGGGCTGCTCTTGACCTCTCTCTCCATGTTGTCTTTCTTTTTATGTTCTGGCTCCTCCCGTCTCAAACTCTGCCCTTTCTCCCCATTAACCTGCCACTGCTCTGCAGGGCTTGGGCAGCCCTGTCTAAAAGAACTGCAATGCCTGCCACAGATGTAAATCTAACATCTGGTACCTGCATTAAAAACTAAAAAGAAATGAGCAAAAGCAACAGGGTTACTGAGCTATGATATTATTTTTTATCTAAGATCAGTGTAAAAATAGTGATATTTTACATTACTTATGTTTGTGCATGCGGGGTGTTTTGTCCTTTGAAACAGGCTCTGCTATATTGCATGCAGGCCTCCTGCTCTCTAGATAGTTGAGGATGACCTTGATCTTTTGAGCCTCCTGCCTCTACCTCCTAAGTACTGGATTAACAGGTGTGTGCCTCCACGCCTGGTTTATGTGGTGCTAGGGAAAAAACTCAGGACTTCGAGCATGCTAGGCAAGCACTGTATCAACTGAGCCACATACCCAGTATCGTATATGACTTTTTGGAAAAGGAAATCTTTACAGTCCAAGGTGCACTTTTTAGTCCCAGCACATATCTCAAGAGCTCCTGTGCTACTCGTGGAGTTTTTAGGTAGATTTGTGCCTGTAATTGTTCCTCATTTTACCCAGGCCAACACCCCAAGTATTTTAGCATTGTGAGTAAGTTCCAGAAAAATAATTGATGGGTCTGGATCAGCCATTGGAGATAGTAGGCCGTGGTGATGGTGTTCTATTTTTCTCTGTACAGCAGAGTGATAATTTAAAGAGGTCCAACCTGCCCCACTATGCTCAGAGAAAGCTAGCCTACTGTGGCCTCCATGACTGAGCCTTCTGACACTTCCTTCCCAAATAGAACAGGGTTGCCTCCAAAACTATGAAAGACACATCATGTGCCTGGGATTCTGCCTCAACCCCCAACATGGCAGGGTATGTTTCTAAAAAGTGAAGAGAGAAGATACCCTACCAACAGCCCAGCTAATACTCATTAGCTCAGGGCACCAGGAGAAACATGGGTTATGGTAGAGTTAAAGGTGGAATGTTCAAGAGAGAGTTAATGTCTGTTCAGATCTGATTGCTAGACTGTACTCCTGGGCCAAAGTTCAAGAAGAGACTGGGTCTTCTAGGGAATTTCCTCCAGGCCTCACAGAGCATTGGGGCAAGTCATTCTCCACTCATGCCCAGTGGGAGCTTTCTCATACAGTGACATGCAGCCTGCAAGGTGCCTCAAACCAAGTGGAGACCAAGACTGCCGAGCAGCTAGTCCTCCCACAGGACCTCTGCTGTTCTTGATCTTTTCTCTCCCTGGTAGACAGCAGCAGCCCTTCGACTTCCCTTAGTGCTGCCCGGGCTGACACTCTGTCTCTCCCCTTCCTTGCTCTGCTGAGCAATCACAGTGCCTCATGGTACAGCTGCAGGCAATACCACTCCCCACCCCCTCCCGCTTTTCTGTGGTCTCCTCCTTTGTGACTGCTACGGCATATGTTTTATTAAAAGGGAAAGAGAAGAGGAGACAAGAGGTTATGTACATGGGCATGCTCAAGAATCTTAAGATTGAAAATCTTCTGCTCAATGCTAAATGCCTAAGGGCTTTGGCATTTTGCCGGCTCCAAGTAAACCCCAAGAGGAACATTTGGGTGGAGAAATAGGAAATGGAGAAAATCAAAGCTCCCTCTTAAGTGATTCTGATTCTAAAACACGAGAAGATTTTTCTGGTGCTCTCTTGAAATTTGCCTGCTTTCCCCAACATCCTTATTCAAATTTTTGGATATGAAGTTGATGGGTTCTCTGACCTCGAGTAATGCTTTCCCCATTGTATATGGATTAGACCTGAGAGGGGGTGGATGGCTAGGTAACATTTTCAATGCCTGATGAGATGGCCAGTATTCTAAAGCCCACTGTCCGGGTCCTAGGCCAACTTCTCACAGGCCATCGATGTTTAATGTCATTAACCCAGACATGTAGGATTTCTAGATTGCAAGAGGAGAGGTAGCCCCAAAGAACCATGCAAACCATGATGTTTTCAGCTTGTCACCTGTGCTCAGCAAGTGACTCCATCGGCTGGAACACTTTATCCCCTCTCTGTCTACCCAGAGGTAGTCCACCCCGACTCTCATAGCTCAATTCTAATTCTCCTTTCTTGATAGAAAGATAGCCCTTATTAGTAGTAAAGACCAATGGCTGGTTAATAATGTCAGCCTTTTGACTTCTGTTGCATTGGACTTCTGTTGAGAACTTACATCATCATTTACCTTTGCCCAGACAGCCCAGACATAGACCCATTTTTCCAAGTAGACTACAAAATTGCCAAGGACAAAGTTTCCTAAGGTTTTATTCCTCACTACCCTGACACACGGATAGAGGATAGAGGGGGAGCCCCAGATCACACCACAGCCTCCCAGCCTTGTAAAGTATAAAGCCACCAAGTCAGATCACAGTCATTGAGATAAAACTATGCCTTAGAAGAAGCCCAAGGGGCTGAGGTTAATGAAGGAACAAATAAGACCCAGACCCCATTCCATGGCTTCCCCTATTGATGTGTGTCCCAGGTGAGACAGATATCCTCCTGGGGGTGCTCTTTGCTGCCCTTTCCAAGAAGAAGGCTGAAAGCATTCCAGCCCTACATCCTAGGGTAACCAAAGGCAAATGAGACAATAAGGCATGTGAGGTTCACTTACAGGGCTTCCGTAAGTGCTCCCAGCTCTTTGGGAAAGGATGCTTTTACAAAATGTATGCAAGGACTTATTATTTAGGGGAAAGAATTGAATTTCCAGAAATAACACCACACTGTGTTTGCTTAAACACTGGCCAGGAGCCTGAAGATGGAACATTCCAGTCAGCAGAATGTGCCCACACAACATCTCCAGTCCCTTCAGATTACCTCTTGTTTGTGAGTGGAGAGTGATTCTGGAGCATTCTCTCAGAGGGATAGGTCATAGGTGGTGCTCCCCAGGTGCTAGCCTGTACCTTGGGGAAGGGGATCAGGAGGAGCTGATGACGCAGGGAGGTTCTGTGCCCTCTGGCTTTTCTCAGTAAACAACCTGTCCGGGAGGCCAGATGGGAACACTCAGAAGGAGATGTTGATGTCCAAGAAGAGGAGGAGTTCCCCATCCTCAAAACCAGGCCGACACAAGGAGGACAGGTTCCTTCTGTCCTCCCCAGATTTTCCCTCCTCACTTCTTCTTGTTTCCACACTGTAGCACATACCACTCCATTCTGGGGGAGGAGAGCCAACTCCATTTTTTGGTGAGGAGAGAGAAGTAAGAGTCAAGAATGCTTCTGGCTTCCCCAAGGCTGCAGCCCAGCTGTCAAACCCCTTAAAGCCAGCTGGTTTCCAGCAGCAAAGATTCTGGTCGGATGTCTGCTCTCTTATCCTCAAACACAGTACCCTTGCTCTGCGTCTTTTCCGATCATATCCCTCCACACAGGAGCAAAGCGTGCATCGTTTCCCAGAGTAGGTAGCAGCTATGACACTGGTAAGTTAGGATCACTGTGACAGCATTGCTTGGTCATGGTCTCAAAGCTACACAGCAACTCCTTCCAGGTGAGAAGGAATTCCAGAGAGTCATGTCATAAACAAACAAACAAACAAACAAACAAAAACAAACCCATGCATACAACTGTGAGAAATCAAGAGGGGAGGAAAAAAACCCCACAGACTCCACCATCACTTTAGCTGTTGCCTGATGTCATCAGACTGCCCCCCAGGGGATTTAGTAGAATCCTTTAGCTGCCTGGTTAATACGGGCATCACATACGTTCTAGGAGCACGGACAAGGGGTGAGGAAAGGAAAGGCACCAACGTGCACATGTCTAGAGAAGACCTGGGGAGAAATACTTGACTCACGGCACACGTTTAATTCTCCTCATTGGCCTATGCTCACATATCCCGGTCTGATTTTATAACTGAGATTCTCTTAGCACGTTTGTTCCTACTCAGAGCAACCTGCTCCCAGGACAGAGGAAAGCACACATATACTTCTTTACAGAGAGGTCTGCTCAGTCACCTTACAGTGCACCCAGCTGATTGTTAGTTAATCTTTGGCTTAAATCTATATGCCCTGGATAAATATGTGCCACACAGAATGACTGCTTGGTGAAGAGAGAACTCCTCTGGGCTAGAACAGCAGTGCACAAGTTCATCCTCCTACTGGGCAGGGACACTCCAGGCATCCTGGGCAGGGGCTATGCACAGATGCTTAGTGTTTCTGGGAGCAGAAACAGCTTCCTGCATACAGCTGTGAACACACACACACACACACAGACACACACACACACACACACATGCCTGTATGTGAACAGGAAGAACACTCTGATATATGGTATCAGGAGACCCTTCCCTTCATCACAGCAACAATCCTCCCCTCCCCTTAGTGTCTCCAGAGCACCAGAATGATTGACCCAATCAACTGGGGCGTCTGTTATAGCACCCAAAGGAGAATACGGGATTCACTCTTCGGAATTATTTATTTTCCCTGGTTACATGTTCATGGAAGAAACAGACTGGCCTCTAAAGCACGCTGCAGGGCTTTTTGAACATATGAATACAGTTGTATTGCACAGTACAATGCCAGGTCTTTAGGGTCCTCCCCAAACACGGTAAGCCTCGTGCAGTTCTGTCCAGCATCAGCCAGGCAAGCAAAAGTCCTTGTCATCCTCTGCAATTATGGAGCCCGAGTGAATTTCCCAAAGCCAATGGGAGTTGCACTAACTTTGAGGACTTAAACCAGGCAAAAACAATATAGGTCAGGCAGAGTGCCCGAGCTCTGTGACAGCCATGCAACACCAGGAGGCAATGCCAGAGTCAGCTCAAACCCAAAGTCCACTGCTAAGCTTCATCTGACAGAAACTAAGGAATGGAGTGGGAATTATTCCTTCTGCTTGCAATTGCCAGGCACCAGACCAGAGGATTGAATGAGGACTCATCAAAATTACAATGAAAAGGGGGTACAGAAAACCCAGGGGATACAGCCCCCCTGTAAGGTTACCTTGAATCCTTGCAAGAGCCCTTCTTGCTGTATCAGCTGCTCCCCAAACCACCAAAGACCGCGAGGAGACTCCTAAAAGACGCCCGATTTCTGTGCAACATCTCCAGTGGCAGCCTTCCAAAGTTTTTACTTCATGATTTCTTGTGGCTCTTTCTCCTTTGGGGAATTGCGAATGCCTCCCCCTCAGCTTGTGAGAGGGAACGGATGTCTTTTTTCAAATTCCCCAGCTCTGGGCTTTGCAGTTGCCGCGGCGGCGGCGGCGGTTAGACCACTTGCCTGCTGCCTTGCTGCGGAGCAGCGAGCATCCCAGGCACCCACAGCATCTGCGAAGTGGGGTCGGAGCAAGCCCGGGTCGCACGCGGCGTGGGAGAGGTGAAGAAAGTGGGAAGCCAACTGAGGAGTCCCCTGTCCCTCGACTGAGATGAAACACGAGATCTTGCCTTTTTTTTTCCTTTTTCCCCCTCCAACTCTAATGACACTCACCCGCCCTGTCATCCGAAATCTGAGCCTTGCACATGGGCAGAAACCGTTCCTCCAGCTGGGCTCCCTTGGCTGCCTGAGGACCCGAGGGTGTCCTCGGAGCGCGCGGCAGGTGCATTTCCCAAGTCCTCCCGAACCCGCTGAGCTCAGCGGAGGCGCTGCGGGACGAGCCGCTAGTCGCTGGGCAGGCTGGTGGATTCCATCCTAGGACTGCAGCTCGGCGCGTCCCTACTCCGACTTCACGATCCGTACCTAACCAGTGTCACCTGCAGACTCAGACACCAGATGAGTGTCTTAAGATAACAATGCTGCCCTGCCTGCCTCTCTCGTTTTTTCTTATGCACGTAGGTTGACAGCCAATAGGACCCTGCGCCACACTCCCCACGGGCGCCCATTGGCTGGGCAGCCTGGGAGGGGGCGGGTTCTGAGGCCTACCGGCAATCTCCTTTGGGTAGCTGGCAGACTGGGGTACCAGCTCTGTTAACCCTCCCAGCTTTGCAGCAGAGACTCCCCTCCCCACTTCGCCCCCACCTCCCAGCGAGGATAAGGGAGCATTGGATAAATTCGTGGCTGCGTGTGGGGTTGGGAGTGAGGGTTGGAGAGTGTCAGAGGCTGAGAAACAAGAAGTAGACAGGAAACTAATTACGTTTTCTTCAATCTTCTGAGTTACAATAATCATTTGTCCCAGCCCATTTTGTTTGCTTGCTTAACCAGAACTCCCAGAGATGGGGACCCATTTGAGACATTTTCCTTCTAATTCGAGGTTTCGTTTGGTTGTTCTGTGCCTTTTAAGCTTCCTGAATTACTTAATTAGAAGTGAGCCCCCAAGTGAGAAACATCGTGCGCGCGCGCGCGCGCACACACACACACACACACCAGAAATACATGGAAAAGAGGGAGAGAAGAAGCTCGGTAAGATGGCTAAGCAGAGAGACTTAGAATCTCTAGACAGCTAAACTGAGACACCTCATGCCCCCATACTGGAACTGTTAGGTCAGCAGCAAAGAGAAAAACTTGGGGATTCTGGGGAGATGCTTGAAATGGCCTGCATCCAAAGAAAAAAAAAAGAGAATTGTTTTGCCTGTGATGTTTTCCTTCTGTGTGTCTCCTTTCACTCCAGTGGCTGTCAGGAAGAGGGACTCAGGGTTTTTAAAGGAAAACTAGAGAAAGGAGAACAGGACCAGCCTTGTTTCTATGAAGCAGGTGCTGTTTGCTGAGCCTGTGAATCGAGAGGGAAGTGGAGAGGGGGTGGTGAGCAAGGGGAAAGGGAGAGAAAGAAGGAAATAATGAGGGATTAAAAATTAACTTTTAATTGAAAGGGTGTGAATAATATATTTTTGATGTTCTAATAAATGTGTGAAGCTGACATACATCCTACTAACTGGTGAGCTGCACTAAATTTTGGCAAGAGCAGGGAAGAGTCATTGTTGAAGAAAAATCCACTTCAGCAGAAGATCTGGAGGTTGAAACTGGCATGGGGATGTGGAAGGGGATTTGATTAAGTCATATGATGAGGAGATATAGAAGGAATAGTCAGAAAAGGAGAGAGAAGTGTCTCGATTCAGTTTCCTTGAGTTGAGAGCAACATAAGACATCATTTTGTAAAGAATTAGACAAAGTAAAGAGTACAGAAGTTTAATGTATGCAAAAGTAGTATATATCTGGGCTAGCAAAAAGGTGCCCCGTCAGACGCCAGATGTTCAGAATGAGAGAGGAAAGCTGAGAAACTGCATTTTACCTACAAACCCTCATTTCCATCGTTTCTGTCTTCCGCTTGTTTCCTCTTCTGCATCTTACCCACGTTATTCCTTCTGCATGCTGGAGGTGTCTCAGCTATAAAACATCCTGGAGAATGGTGGCCCCATGGAGTCCCCAGACCTTCAACAACAATTTTAAAAAGTAGGTAAATCTCTGAAAATTTAACTGCTTCCCCACCCTGGATGCTGTTGTTTCTGAGATTCCTAGAGAAAGACGCCACTGAACTCAGCCCAAGTAAGAACATATTGGAGTTCAAGGTTCTTGTGAAATAACTTGAAGTGAGGAAATGGACAAAAGGTAGAACATCTGTAACTCATGTCAATGGGGGAAAAAAAGTTCCAGAATTTTTCAAGGGGAGGAAGAGCTGATCATATGAAAATAAAGAAACTTGGCTGTGTTTCCTTCTGTTGTATTTTAAATCACTCATGAGGAAAAGCACACATTAAAAACTCCACAAGTGTGCATCTGATGAATGTGTGTGCTTCGATGTAAGTAAGCACTGTTCACATCATCTCCAATATTACTAGAAGCAAACACTTGTCCCTTAGTCAAACTCTTGTACCCACCCAAAGAGAACTACTATTCTAATACCCATTCTCAAAGAATATAACTTGCTCTTAATTTTTGAAAATGTAGAATATTAGGGGGTACAGTGCACCTTATTTCTGTCACTTATTATCATGTCTTGGACACATGAAGCTGATGATTACCTGAGTTGGTCCCATACCAACTCATCATTATGGTCCCATAATCTATCATTATTAGTAAACCTGTTCAGAATGCTCCTATGCTGCACACATACAGTCATTTCTCCTGGATAAAGATCAAGAAATATAAGTCGCTAAATTTACTTTTTACACCGACAGTGGAGAAATTTGTGTGGCAATGATTCAAAGGTTTACTTCTGTCTGAAACAGTTATATAATGTGACATGACAATGGTGAGAGTTATCACCATTGAACAACAACTAAATGTCTGAATGTGTGAAATCCTTTGTATACATAATCTCATTTCTTTCTCATGAACACCATTTCAATTATGCATTACTATTATTAATGTACTAATGTTATTATATTGTTTAAATACTGCAAATAAAAGCATTGACTGCAAACACTGTATTCAGTATCTGCACTGAATATATATATATATATATATATATGTATGTATTTAAGTGTGTGTGTGTGTACATGTGTGCACTCAGTGACTGGAATGCAGCTATGAGAACAAGGAACGATGGAATTTCTCACTTCCAAGATGAGATTGGAGGTTTATCTGAAGAGTTTGGACAACCTGAGGAATGAAGAGCACTGTATTTCATGTAAACAGAAGGGCATAGGAAGAGTAAAAATGGCAAATAGGCTTTGTTTTCATTTGTGTTTGTGTACAAACACATATTTTGGGTAGTATTCAGAGAATGAGATACTGAACAGTGAGAAACCTAGGGGAATAAGTGTAAGAAAAATTTTAAAACAGCCTTTAAATTTCCAAGCCACAGAAACTCATAGAAAGCTCAAATGGAAGGGAGAAAGCAAGAGTTCATGACTACTGGTACTTAGGTTCTTGGGTCCAGAGTTGATTGATAAAGAAAGCAATCAAAAAGGTATTAAAAGAATCAAGAAAAGAGGCCACTGACATTTAAATATAGGACAGTGAACCTCAGGGGAAAAGTCAGGCTTTCAACTAACAAAACTTGGTATTTCACAGTTTTAAATAATATGAATACTTACATGTATGCTACCTATGGCATAGGATGTGGATAGAGACAACTGAACTTATTCTATAAAATGAGAAACTAAAGATGAATGAGGTTCAAATTACCCTCCATAGAAGAGTACAAGAGCAAGTTTTGAAACACGTATGTAGCTTTGCTATAGCACCTTGCTGCTATGTATAAATGATTACTGAGACATACATGCCTCTCCATCCCACTTAACGGTAAAGCATCACTGAGGAGATACTGCCTGGTGTCTGTGGGCTGCAATTTCTATTCTTATCTCTAGGTACTTAACTCCTGAAAAGTAAACCATGTGAGATTACATCCATGTGAATGGTTACCAAGTATGTGTCTTGGTGAAATACATATTGTCCCCAAAGCCTCCATAGTTAAGCTCTTCTGTGGAACTTGACATCATATAGAAATTCAAGATGTTGATATCTAACACTCTCAACTATAATTTTTTAAGAAGGTTCCATAGTGACTTATAGGAAGTCACTCCTACAGTGTTTCCCTGTGCTTTCTAATACTTGATCTTTTCAAAATTAGGAAGACTTAAAAATTATAGTAGGCTACATTACTATTCAAAAATAGGAGGAGTATTCTTTCTATCTATGCTCTGATGGATGCCCAGAAAATAATGGGTGTTCAGTATTTGCTGAATGAATTACTGTCATCTATGAAATACTGTTTATGCTTTTAGTTGCAAGTACTCTTTGTAGCTGATCTCATCAGGCACCTGACTACTTTATTGGTCTTAGTTTTTTTTCATTTTGTTAAACAAGCCATTCTTCTAAGAGATTATCTGATATTTGCACTCTATTTCTCACATTCCAAGGCTACTTTCATTTCCTGGTTTTACTTTATTCCATGAAAGATCACCTTGCTAATCTATGTATCGTGCTTTCCCTTGTGCTAGAGAAGAGAAGAGTTCCTGATGTCTTTACATCCTTCATCACTCTTAGAGGAGCAGTGAAGACGACTGGGAAGGCCATTGCCTGATGCATCATTTTTCAGTAGTTTGTTATGATGACATGGTAACATAGCTATGCATAAATTTTCAGGTATGCAGGCTTAAAAACAAAACTTACACCAATTCATCAATCCTTTTCCTTTCCTCTTATTAAATGTGACCTTAAACATGGCTGATTTAACTAGATTTAACTATTCTGTTAGAGTAATTTTGTGAAATCTATGGAACATATACATGTTTGTTTGTTTGTTTATCTTTCAAGTAGCACACATCTCCCAATAAGTTACAACAGGTAAATTGGAACAGCAATTGTTTCAAAGCTAGGGTCCTATTTAAGAAGGTGGTGAGTTCCATTTCTAGAGTAGGAACTGAGCACAGCCTTCCTGCTGGTATTTAAATCAGCAATGACCAGTATGTTAGAAAGGGGGTACTTTTGAATTAAGTAATTGCTTATCATGTTGAAGTTCAGCCGAATATCAGATCCCAGCATTCCCCAAATGTTGGTTTTCTTGTATGGTTTATGGCATACAGCACTCAATGACAACATTAGCTCCAGCAAGAGCAGGACTTATGTGAACTCTGGGTGGTGGTGGCATTGGTCTTAAGAATGCTTGCTCAGGGGGTTAAATATCTGCCCTGTTTATTTATTTACTTATTTATTTATCTTGACAGAGGTTGGGTTGACTTGAACACAGTCAGCAATAGTCTTTAACTGGTTCCCCTCCCCCGGATTATGACTGCTGAGAAACTCTAGTTCTCACATATCCTCAGTGCTCTATTCTGTTTGCTGGATTTTCTGACATTAAATGCTTAACGTTTGTTTGAGCTAAGTCTGCTTTCTCTATCAATCGCATCATCCCCGTCATCTTTTTTTAATGCTTATTGTACATAACGTTTGTGACAGAGATAAAATGAGGCATAAGTTGCAAGTGAAAGTTCTGTTTTGCTTAACAGTGTGAGTTATATTGACTTCCTTCTTTGTTGACATTATTTTTGATTGCTCTATCTATATCAATATTGCGAATATTATTTTTAAATATTCCGCAGAATCCATATTTGGTTGAAATGTATACTTATGCGTTTGTCTCAACACCTCTTAATCCAACAGATAAATCTAACTAAGAAGTTATTTTTCCGAGGAGGAGGAGAAGGAGACTGAGGAAGAAGAGGAGGAGGAGGAAGAATAAGAAGAAAAAGAAGAAGAGGAGAAGGAAGAGGAGTAGGAGTAATCACCCCTACCCACCCCAACCCACCCTCAAAACACAGGGTACATTTTTATCTAGAACCCCCCCCCCCTCCGCCCCTTACACCTGCTTTGAAGAGCCCTTTAAGGTGTGTGCCGGTGTAAGCCTTTTCCCAAGCCATTTGGAAGATGCTGCGACAGGAGAGAGATTTTTGCATTACAAAGACGTAATTTTAAAAATGCAGAGCAGGTAGTTAATAACTAAGAGCCTGGGGGATGGAAAAGAGAAGAGAGGCAGGAGCATTATCAGCCAGCTGGGGGCTGACCTGATTCCCTAGAATCCTCAGCTTTCTTCCTCTTTCCTCCCACCATCCTTCCTTCCTCCCCCCACCCCCCGCAACCCCTCTTTTCCCTTCCCCAGATAAGCAGCTCCGGGGAAACAAAGAACCGGGCTCTCCAGACCTCAGATCTGGAACCTAGGGCTTTCGGAGAAGAATCTCTTTTCGGGGACGAGGGCTCTGGAGCTCCGAGTCCCCTCCCCAACCTCCCCCGCCTCCCTTGCTTGCTCGCTGCTCCCTCCCTGCTCGCTGCCTCCCCCACCTTCGCAGCGCTGGGAGGAAGGCGGCCAGGGCTCAAGATGGCTTTAGCCGGGCTGTGCGCCCTGTTCGCCTGCTGCTGGGGGCCGGCTGCGGTGCTGGCTACAGCTGCCGGCGACGTGGATCCATCCAAGGAGCTGGAGTGCAAGCTCAAGAGCATCACTGTGTCGGCCCTGCCCTTCCTGCGCGAGAACGACCTGAGCATCATGCACAGTCCCTCGGCCTCCGAACCCAAGCTCCTCTTTTCCGTGCGCAATGACTTCCCCGGAGAAATGGTCGTGGTGGACGACCTAGAGAACACGGAGCTACCCTACTTCGTGCTGGGTGAGTCCCGGGAGAGGTGAAAGAGGCCGGAGGAGGCGCTGGACCAGCGTCCCCACCCCCCACCCGGCCCGCTCCACACATCCACTTGCTGCCGCCACCTCCCCTCCCCCACACTACCTCCCTGGATACGCCCCACTCCTGGACCTTTCTCCACACCCACTTGCAAGCCAGCACTTGGGCCTTGGTGCACCTGATGTTTCCCCAAATCCACTCTGGACACCCTCTCCTCTCCTCTCAGTTGCTTTGCCCCAAAGGAACAGGTTGCTGGACTGTCTCTGAAACCTTCCTCAGCCTTGAGCTGGGAGTTTTCATTCAGGAACACATCTGAACATCGTCAGTTTCCAGCCCAACTTTCTTAGGCCTCTCTCCCTGTTTGCATGCCACATGCTTGGGTAGCTCTTTGCTTCACACCCTTGGGCACCTATACCCACCCACAGCCATCCCCAGGCTTTAGGAACAGGAATTCTGTGGCTATCTTGCCAGCGTGTGCATGCCTCACTGCAAGGGCAGGTCTTCACTCATCTAAAACCTCTATCTACCATCAGGGCTTGGATACACTTCCAGCCTAACAAGTTTCTTATGTGCGTGGAGTTCATCTTGGGAAGTTGTACCTCTATGCCCAAATCTAACAACCTCCCTATTCAGGCACTAGCACATCTCCATGACATTTTAAAGTTTCTTGTATAAAGAGATAGCCCAACTGTGTGGCCCAATTATAACTATTGCTCTCCTCTGTTCTCCAAACTTCAGAAGGTCAGCATAGATATTCCTGCACAGTAAAGGCCTCTCTAGGCAAGAGGCTTTTCTTTCCTTTGTTTACATCTCTCTGATTCCTTTCTTATACTTTTCTTAGGTCAGAAAATTCCTTCAGGTACAGAATCTTATATCCCTTTGACTCTATCTTTCTTGTTTTCATTGCCAGAATCTTGCAAAGCATCAGAGGCTCACATGACTTAGGTACCAAATTTCTCTGCTTCTCCACTGAAGCTCTATGTCTCTCCATGCTGCCCTCACCCAACTGTGCAGTTCATTTCTTTGGAATACAGTGTAAGCGGGCTCACAATGTGCTTCACATACTCTGACTTTGTCCAGGAGAGACAAAAGGTAATGGGGGGGGGGAGGTTCCAGGATACTATTACATTTATTTACTTAAATGTCCTACAAACTCAACTTCACTTCGCAGGAACATGGTTTCCGGCTAGCTGTGTGGAGGTTGAAGCCACAGGTGAAATTATAACCTCTCTTCCTGCTCTTCTTTCACAAAGATGCATTTTTATACTGAGAGCATTAGGAGTAGGTGAATAAACCTTCCCTCCTGGACCACAATGGAAAAGTAATTTTAAAAAATTGCCTGGTCCTATGAAAAGTTCATTTACAGTTTTGGGACTACAACTCAGTTAAACCCAGTGAAACCAACCTACACACTTGAAAGGATTATTTCATTTTTTTTTGCAGGAAAAATACCAATAACATAATAAAGACTGGGGGGCTGACTAGAAATAGGAACAATGCGGCTATGGTACTCAATACAGCATACAATTTGTTGAGTTATTCAGTGGATGTAAAGTTCATGTTGAAGTCATGCTGATGTGTGAACACGGTTTGTTCGTCATGCTTTGTAAGAATGAGTGTGGAAAATTATATGTTTCTAAAGAGGCTGTTTGGGGTACTGCATGCAGAATTGACTGTGCATAAAAGTGGACATATGTGGATGAAAAGGGAGGTTGGGCTAGCAGGTACTCAGAACACTGCTTCTCCTTTTGAAGAATTCCAAAGCCCAGGCTGTGTACTGTGATAGACCTATATGAGCTACATGTCCAAAGCCCAGATGTTCAAGAATGGGTTTTATGCAACTTTGTACATAGCTGCCCACTGCAGCACCCTGTTGGGGTTGCTATGGTAACCTATGCTGCGCTAAGGCATTTGCACAGAGGCACAGGCACTTTCACTTCAGAACCAGAAAGTACATGGTTGTTCTCCAACTTCACAGTTACCAAAATATGCTCAAGGTCAGTGATTTGCTGTTGTCTGTCCCTTTTGGCCTGGAATTCCAAAAGGGGCAGCATCTAAGTGAGCAGAAAGGGAGAGGAGTCCAAGTTCATGAAGAACAGACTTGTTCTTAACGTTAACTTTTGTGGTTCTGGGTGATGCAACTCAAGATTCATGGTGAGGGATGTGATGATTTGTGTATAGATCTTGTAGATCTTGTGTCGTGCTTCTCTGGAAGCAGACTAGCTTCCAGTCAGTAGTTGTGGGAATTTATGAAGCTCAAGCTTCTTAGCTGTCTTTGGGACACAGAAGTTAACCACAACACTCCTGGCCCCAGGTCCCCTCTAGTCATCAGGAACACAAAGACCCTTTTAAGAGCTGTAATCACACCTGGTTGAGTGTTTGGATGCTGACAAGCATAGGAATGCTGAGGAAAGAGATGTTCCTGTGAGAAGAGCAAGTTCCATGGCTTAAAAGGACCTTGACCAAAGCCAGGTCCCATCACTCCTGGAAAAAAAAAAGCATGAGAATAAATGACAAGTGTTGGCATTCTTTTGCCCTGAAGATCAAGTCCTCTCATTTCAATGAGGCAAGCTGACTTTTGAAAAGGGTGTTTTTAAAAAAAGTGTTCTTGCTGCTAACTTTTCAAGCCTCTTATCCTTTCAAGTCAGCTTCAGTTTTGGGGGTTCTTTAAAGATTTTTGAACACACCTCCTTCTCCCCAGAGGGCTCTCCATCTTTTTTCTGCCCACAGCTGTCCAGCTGTATGAACATTCCACCCACATAACCTTTCTGTGACGCCTCCCTTCTCCTTTCCGCAGATCACTGTTGTCTGGAACACTTTTGATTTTTTTTTTTTCAAAGACTAATGAAAAAAAAAAAGGTAGATTTGACTTGACTTTCTCTAGGTATTTGAGGTCATGGAGAAAGGTTAACAAGATAGAGCTGACTATGAATACATGGATGTAGGAATAGCCTGGCTATGTGTGGAGATCTGCCTGGCTAGAGTGGAGCCTCAATATAGATATGGTGGTGACTGCACGTGGGTCCGAAGAGTAAGGCATGGGTCACCACAGGTCAGGCAGGGAGGGCTGGTGACACAAAAAGAAATGAAGTGTGGCTCTAGAGGCTAAGGCAGCTACAAGCCCTGTCCATTTTACTTGTAAAGCAATCTCAGGTAGGAGTACTTGTCTCCTGTTCTTTGAGGTGGAAGTTGCAGACTGTGGTATAAGGGTAGGATGGTACTGTAAATCATATCTTCTTTGGCTGTATATAGTTTTGAATTGGAATGTTTATATTCATGTCCTGTCATCTCTAGCTTGCCTGCCTTCCCACAAATATGAATTTGTCAACTGTGTCAGATTGTCTTCTTTATGGTTCTTGTCAGGCAACCCCAAGTCAGATAATCCAAACCTCTGCTTTCAGACATGTTGTGAAGATTTTTAAAGTATTGCAAGACAACTGTAATTTCTATCCTAAAATATTTGAGTACATAAGCCATATTATCCTCTTGAGAGAAATCAAAGGTTTACCAGATTAATATCTTAACTAAAAATTCATGTCTTAGCTCTTAGCAGACATTTCTGCTTTGGAAGCATATTTGATCTTGGAATAGAGTTTATGTGAAGAGGGGCATCCAGATTTTCTGTGTTGTGAATTGGATGTGTCTATCATTTCCAATGTGAGCCGAAGTGGACGTTCTTCTGCTTCAAACCCAACTCTTGAGCCTTTGCATATATAGACCTTAGTGCAGAGACACCTTGTCTTTGTGCTTTGGCATTTTGTATTAGCTGCTGTGGATTCAATGGGAAGAAAGTACACCTAAGGGTGAATCAGCCTGTAGAAGTGTAGCAAGAATCCACATACAAGATGCTGTCAAAACTGTCTTGCGCAGTCCAGTGTGGTGCTGAAAAGAACAGGCTACGAAGGCAGATCTGTTGTCAGCGTCTGGCTTGCCGTACATTCCAAAAATGGAGAAGAGTGAGGATAGCTAGGGTAAATAAGTTGTGCAGGAGCCCTTTGTCAATATGATTTTAATCGTGGGTCAAGTAATATGACATTTAGGCCTTTCTCTATGCCTTTTAGGGTATGGTTAAATTTTTTATTTTGTCAAAAATTGTCCTTTTACACAGCTCAATACAGGATACCTGGCAATGAGTAAGATAGAGAAAATTTATTCACCTGCTTTATACAGAGAAATCCCATGTGGTTTTTGTGCAAATGCCTCTTGAATAGCTTTGTCCATTGAGTGTTTCCTCACATAAACCTTAGTGCAGAAAGTGAACTCCATCAAGATACACCTAAGAAGTTTCATTGGCTACGAACAATTTGGGTATTCTTATTTATAGACCTACTCCTTTACATCTTGTAGGTATTTATGGCATCCACAGGTGTAGTGAACAAGCTGGGTGATGACGCTGTTATGTTCAATATTCTGAGAAGAGCCTCTTAGCAATGCAGGCAGAATATGAAGGAGGTGAAGCCAAGAGGTCGCAGAGAAACACGGTGTGTTTAGATCCTGTATGAAGCCCCTAATCTTTGCTATATGGTCTGGTGCTTAGAATCCCCTGCCGGAGCCTAGTAAACTCTCGCAGAGTGAGCAACTGGCTTCAGATATAACACTGGGTAGCATTTTCTCCTTACAGGTGGGCTTGGGACTAACAAGAAGCAACTGGAGTACTTCAATATCCCCAACTTCTCTTCACACATCTCTCCATCTTCCTTTGAAAGGGGAACTTTAAAATGTGTTTCCTTTATTTCTCTTGCTCTTCCATACAGTGAACTGTTTAGGTTAACAGTGAACAAATTTATACAGAGCTGCAACGTCATCTGAGACAAAGTGGGATGAATGATGGCAATCTTAAACTGGAGATTTCAGTGCTTAAACTGCACACACGAGCATAATGCACTAATTTATAGTATTGAGAGGGTTATTATTTACTGTTTCTCCACAGAAATGTGGATTTTAACTTCAAAGGGGCTTTGAATGCAGGAATGATGAATTTTAAGACACTTCAAGTGTTCTTCAAGACCTGCTGATGCAGCTTAAATTCAAGACATTGGAGCTTATGAAAGAAAAATAAATACAAGCTTAATTTCTTTATTCCTCTGTGGAGGAAAGGCTGAGATCTTGTTTTATAGAGCAAAAACATTCACATACATATGCATGTATGCATATATATATGTGCACACTCACATACACCCCCTCCCTTGCTTCTCTCCTCTTCTGTTTTTTCCTTTTATTCCTCTCTCTCTTCCTTCCCTCTTTTGGATATAATTACACTTAAATGGCTAGGAGTTTCTCATACAAATCCCAATTGCTACATTTTCAGCAGAGACATGTCAAATTGTAATTTCTTCATTTTTATGCCACATTTAGATAGAGGCCCACAGACTGCAGCAAGTTAACCATCTAGGCTGTTTGCCTGTGGTGGTTCCTAATGAATTGCAATGATAATTTCACTGTATTATTTTTATTACAAATCTTACACACTTTAAAACTCACTTAAGACAATTAAAATATCTTCATGGATCTTCATGAGAATTTTTTTTCAAGGAACAAAATTCAGAAGAAAAATAGTTTATTGCTAATGGAAATCTCATTGGTACCACAGCTTTTGTAAAATGTGCCCACCCAAAGACCAAGCAGTTTTGCTTCCAGCTATGAATCGCACAACACAGAACGTCTTCAGTGTATCCTACAAATATGTGTAACAATGCTGCTGGTAATAGCAAAACCTGGAAGCATCATTAGTAGAAGACTGGAAATAAATATGTTGAGCCAGTCACCTAATATAATATGATTGAGCTATATTGTATATGGGCAGGAAAAGAGTGGGCAAATGTTTATGCGAAGCAAGGATGCAAAAGACAAAATGCAGAATGAATAAAAGCTCTTCATAAAAGCTCTTAATGAGGAGGGGAAGAATGAAGGGCATTTTGAAGATAATGACAGAATTTTCATTTATTTATTTATTTTAGTTTTGAAAAATCTCATGTCATTGTTTAGAACAATTTTAGATGTGTGAGCACTCAGGCTGTCTTCCTCTTAGCCTTTTATGTTAGTATAATGTTCTAATCACAGTTGAAGCACCAGGTTTTGCCTTCTGCTCAGGGTCCAGTGCGTGGCTCTACATTCCATGTAGTTGTTCTGTTTCCTTGGGCTTCTCTTGCCAATGACAGGTTCTGAGACTTGTTTTTTAAGGACCTTGACAGTTTGAATAATATTGGTCAGCCATGTGTAGAATGTTCTCCCACTGGTGTTTTTTCTGATCTTTTCCCAGTAATTAGAAGAGATGTGAGGTTTGAGGAAGAAGGTCTGTTCTGCCATTTTTATTATACAATATAAACATGGTTGATCACAGGTGCTGTTGGTCTTGACTACCTAGTGAGGTTGTGCTGTAGGGTATCCTCTGTAGAGTTTCACTCTTCTCTCCATTCCATACTCAACCACACTAAGCTACTTACGATCCACTATTTCATAGGCTCGGTGCCCACATAAATTGTTTAGAATCATCCTATATGAGAGAATTGTATTTTCTGTTTTTTGTTTATTGAATTAATCAATCAATCAATTAATTAATTAATTCATGACAAATGGACTCATAAATATTTATTTTGTACACTAGGGAATATTTATTTTGTATTTGGGGTTATAATTCAATACTGTTCCATTGATTTTATTACCCAAATTGCTTGTTCTGGCTTTGCCTGATGGGAACAGTCAGTCGACTCCTGTGTATTTTGCGTGCCCCCGTTGGTGTGGATTTTTCTCCTGGACACTTTCTTACTTTTCGCCATTGTAGTTTCTTCTAGGTTTATCCAGCATATTCTCTACACCTCCCTGAAACAGTTCAGTCTCTATCGACCCTGTTGTTGAATATTAATGTTTATTATTGATATATCTTTTAGTTAAACAGTGGTTATTCCTAAACCAATTGTGTACCCAAATCACCACACAGAGACTAGGATTTACTTAATCAACCTAAAGCACAATGCTGGGCAATAATTACTCCATCCTAAACCACCAAGCCTACATAGTTTCCTCCTATTTATATTTTCCATATTTTACTTGCTTTTATTCATATCTTAGGTCCGGTTCATCTCTCCTCATGGTTCCAAGTCCTCTCCTGCCTATCTCTCCTCTCCAACTCCTCCCACTTGCTTCTTTCTCCTCCCCTCTGGACCAGGATGTCCCATCCTATCTTCTCCATTGCTCAGCACTGGTTGAATGTTTTATTGACAATATAGAGAACAAATGGTGACATGTTTACACAAGTTTGAGACAGGTGATGCTTAGAATAAACATCACAATGCAATGTCCGGATTGAAACCAGATTGGGAAATTAGCATTTGAATGAACAAGGGTAAATTGTATACATTCCGCTTGAACATTATATCAACAGGACTCCTAATTCCTTATAAAAACAAGATATAGGCACCATATATGATTTTATGCCTGGAATAGGGATTACTGTTTTTAGTCTGTCAATTGTCAGTACAAAGGAACAAAATTTGTATAATGATAAATACACGCATGCATTCATAAGTATGTCTACATGTAACAACTGTAGGTATAGTAAGCTATGTATTAGTTCATACTGATGATTAGTTCATACTGAAGATTCTACTCTAACCTGTTCATTAATAGATCCATGAATCTTTCTACAGTTTCCTGGTTATCTCACTTCAACACTGAGAAACCTGGTTCTGGTCATCTGCCATCTAGTTATTTAAAATTTCAATTCCAGTCTGCAGTGCATAGTGGTTATTAAAAGTACTGATCCACACCCCAATGGGAAATGACTAGCAGTTAGAGTACAGTTTTGGGTACAGTTTCTTTTGCTTTAGTCTTAAAAACTACTTATTCCTAAATTTGCTTGGGTCGGCACTTACCCCTCACTGCCTTCAGTGAGGCTGTTCAGACATCTATGTTAGAATCCAGCATTTTGTCACACCCTTCAGCTTATCTTAGGGTCCTGAAACCTTCCAAATGATTTTTTTTAATTTTAATTTTCTGGCAATAGTCACTCTAAAGTTTCATGTTTTTTATAAATGTGCATGGGTTGGTGCCTCTTATTTATTCTTATGTGGGAATATAGCCACAGTTATAGTATTATACAGAGTGATTGAATTATCCTACAAAACACCCTGTCTTCCCTCTTCTCATCCTTATTTCCTAAACCCCAGACCTGGGTGGAACATACTTGCTTTTCAGTTGAATCCAGATGTATTTTCCTTCAGTGTCTTTCTTTGTTTCATGATGTTTCTTCACATGTTCAGGAAGTTATTGTGACTCCTAGAGGTGTTGATATGTTTGACACACACATTTATTGTTTTGGCAAGATTCTTGCCCTGATCCTATGTGTTTACAGCCAGGCCAACAGAGAAGAAGGTAATGCTATCATCTCCCAATTTTGTCAGAGAATATTTGTGAGGGCTTGTTTGCTTGTTTATTTGTTTGATTTTTAATGGTACCCATCACCTTGGTATCTGTGTCAGCATCCTTCTTGGAGATTCGTATCTAAGCAACCAAAGGAACAAGTTTATATTTATTGCAAGTCATAGGGAACACACATTAAGTGTCTCACCATTTAAAGATGTCTTCAATTTGTCAATAAGGCTGAAAGCTGCATGTAAGTTTTTGTGTATTTCTTTTGTGTTTGCTTGTGTTTATTTATTGTGACCTCAATGCAGAAATTTATGCTAAAATATTCTCCAACTTCCAGCTTAGTTTTATCTCAAATCTATGTAAATCACTCTCATTCCCGTTGTTTATTACTTTCAATTTATTTCTGTTCCCAATTCCTATTGACTCTTCCCAGTAAAAATATTTAGTGTGTGTGTGTGTGTGTGTGTGTGTACACGCACAAACGTGTGGATGTGCAGGTGCTCCATACCACATTGTGCTGTGGAGGTCACGGGACAACTACTTGGAAGAGTCATTTCTTTCCTGCCACCTTGCAGATCAAGGGGTTGAATTCAACAAAGCAGACGTGTTAGGAAGCATCTCTACCTACCAAGTCACTTTGCTGTCCCACAACTAGTCTTTAAATTTTTATTTGTTTGTGTGTTTATTTATAGAACAAAACTCATGTGGCTTGGGATGGTCTTGAATTTCTGATACTCCTGCCTCTGCCTTAAAAGTGCTGGGACTACAGGTATGCTTGACAACTCCCCTTCCTTTTATTTACTCAGCACTAAATTTATCAAGATTTAATCGTGTTATGCTGTGTGATTATAGACCACTTTTATCTAGCAATGCTTTCTGCAATAATGTTACTGTTTTATAGGTGCCTTATCCAATATGGTAGTTCCTAATAGCATGTACCTTTTGAGCACGTCAAATGTATCCAGTGCAATGGAACAACTAAATTTTATTTTTTAACTTTGCATTAGTTAACTCTCAAATAATCTCATACACATATAGCCTAACATACCCATCAGTGAATATACAGAACACTGGCACCATTTTTCAAAGGAAAAACAACTGCCAAAGAACACCCCATTGTGGATATTGACCATGTTTTACCAGCTCTTTGGATGGCTGACACCCAGGCTGCTTCCTACTGCCTACCATTGGACACCGTGTGGCAATTGTCAACTTTGTGCATATTTCCTTAAGCATTTTTGGGGGGAATCATATATCACATACTAGGAGGATAATTTCTGGTTCATAAAGATAACAAATATATAACAAGATTGTCAGTTTGCACTTGAATGATTACACCAGTCTACACTCTCATCAGCAATGAAAGGTTTCTATATCCCCCATTCTGCAGTTACCATTGCACAGTTTTGTAATACTTTCCAGTGTACTAGACTGACATTCCATTGTTAGTTTTATATATTATGAGTACTCAGAGACTTGGTAGTTATACCTTTGTTTCTAATATCAATTATAAAAATTTTACATGATGTTGTGTATTTTGCCTTTGATTACATTTGTTTTGTTTGTTTGTTTTTGTGGGGGTCTCATTTAGCTTCGGCTGGCCCTTTATCTCCCAAGTTCTAGATTGAAAAAATGTATGTCTCGGGGTTGGGGATTTAGCTCAGTGGTAGAGCACTTGTCTAGCAAGCGGCAAAACCCTGGGTTCGGTCCTAAGCTCTGAGAAAAAAAAATTAAATAAATGAATAAAAAGAAAAATGTACATCACCATTGCAGACCTTATTTGTTCATTTCGTTGCTGGTTTCTTGGAATGATTTGCAACTTGTAAAATTAAAGGCATTAATTGTTCTTTTTAGATTCTATGCTTTTTTCTAAGCTGTAGCTGAGATAGTTTTCTACACATTACGATTATAAAATTATTTATATTTTCTTTTAATACATAATGGTTATCCTTTACCTCTAAATAGATAAAAGATCTTGAGCTTATTCTGGTATGTAGCATGACCTATAACCTTCTCCAGATATGCTATGTGAAGTAAAACATTAGCCATCTCTATACTTGCTCAGATATCTGTGTCATTCACAAAATAGCCTCAGGTTCCCCTCTGATTTGATATATCATTTTTACTGTGTACCCATTTGATAATATATTTAAGCCTGATTCTGAAATTAGCTTAGGTTAAATAAAATTAGCATATTAAAGAAGAATTGATATTTTTCCATCATGAAGAGGTTTTTTTAAAAAATAATTAAATGTTTTTTTTCAGTGTTTATAGAGCTAATGATAAGATTTTTTCCCTTGGATACATTTGAAAAGTGAATTATATACATCGATTTCCTCATTTTGAACTGCTTTTGCATTTATGAAACAGTTTTCACTGAGTAATAATTAATTGCTCTTTGAATATGAAATTGGATTTGTTTGATAATGTTTTATGAAGAGTACATTGCATCACTATTTCTAAGTGAGGCTATTCTTAGGTTTCTGGCTATGTGACCTTTGTCAGAATTTAGTATCAATTTTAAATTTGCTCCATAAACATAATTGCTTCTTTTTTTTCTAGAACAATTGAAACAGCGTTGTAATGATCTATGATGTCTACATCATTCTCTGGTGATGAGATGATTATAATGAACACGTTGTGAAATAATGACTTTGTTAGTGATATAATGAACATGTAAGTAAGAGGTCTAAGTCAAAGGATGCTGGGATACATGAATGGGTCATAGGAACTCTTGGTTTGGACGAGAAATTCCAAGCTGTAGCTTAAAGAGCAAGTAATGGAAAGAGTAAATGCAGAACTAGTTCAAAGAATATAAGTAAGTACTTAAGTAATGCTTTGGTGCCATGTCTAAAGGTGACAGCACTTAGTGGAAGGGACATGAGATTAAACATGTACATCCCAGCAGGATCTGGTGAAATCTGTTTTTAACTGTTTCTAGACCGTAGGTAGGCTTGACACTTTATCTTGCTTCTCCAGGACTTGAGTTCCACTGTAATCTGTATGCACAGAGCATCTTCTGCTACACTGAAAGTCTGCACAAGGCAATCCTGACTGAGGCTTTGAGTTTCCCTGCTTTTCCATAAAGAGCTATTTTTTTTTTCTCTGCGTATAAGTTCCCGTGGACTCATTCTTTAAGCCATTGTTTCCTTGTACTCTTTCTTTGTGTTATTCTCTTTTCTCTGTCCCTTTTATTGACCATTGTAGCATTTCCTGGGTGACTAAAATGGCAAATATTAATTTTTTAACTGCCAGAGGAAACCAATAAAGCACACTAGAGTGTGTCTGTATGTGTATTTTCAGAGCCCATGAGATCGTGGATCTTGGGGACTATGACCTAATCAATGGTGTGGTTCTTTGATGGGTTCAGAATTTAAATAGACTATTTGTAGATTGTGGAACTCCTAAAAATGGGGTCTAGTTGGAAGAAGTGAATTGTGGGAGCATGCCTTCGAAAGCTATATTTTGGTTATTACTTCTTTTTATTTATTCCTCTTCACTTCTTGGATTATGCAAGGTAAACGACTTTCATCCAACATGCCTTTCCTCCATGATGTTTCTGCCTTGCCATGATCCTAAAGCAATGGAGTGAAATATGTGCTAAAGCTTCTGAAATTGTGGCTGAAATAAGCCCCCTTTCAACTTGTTTCTCTCAAATATATGTCACAGAACCAAAATTGCGACTAGCACAGCGGCTCTTTTATTCTAGTACTGACCAGAGGCATAATCTGATGGAGTGTTGTGCCAAAATGTGGGCATGTGTCAGATATATGCCATGCTCATGGGATGGATGGCTCCTTTCTTTGCCATTCCAACACAAATTCCCTGGCATGCTTTCTCTGAATCAGGACCACGTATGCACTCCAGAGTTCACTGAATATTAAACAGTTCCGTAAATACAAATCTTAGATATGGAGTTTCTTTTAAAAATGGGCATGATGGCCTAGCTTTCTGGGGGGGGGGAAGGGCAGCCTTGTGAAAATAACTGAAATGAGGAAAGCTTATGTCCCCTCAGATGCCAATTCTAGTTTGGCAGAATTTTCTGCTTTTCTCAATTGTTTAAAAGCCTAAGATCCTTTCATCCCGTTCTTCTGCTATCCTGAAGGCCAGTATCCTCTTCTATGGCAAAGCATCTCACGGAGGGTACATGGACCTGCTGGAAGGGGAAGGGCAGATGTTCAGGACAACACATTTTTAACTTGGAGGAAATGCTACACATATCTTTTACACTGCCATACCACACCTGGAAATGGAATGCTACCTAAGTGACCACATACTAGATTTAGTTCAAGAAACGAAAGAAGGAAATGAAGGAGCAGGGGAACAGATAAGAGGTTTTGAAGAAGCTGAATATAAAGATACCTCCAAAGTAAAGAAGGACCCCTTTGCACATATGCAATTCAGCTGTCTTTGCTGGACAACACTTATTTTTGAAAGCTCACCTCTTTAGTTCTGTCACCTTCTGCCTTTCTTGCGGTCTCATTTATCAGTGTCCAGGCTACTCAACAGTGTCTTTGGCAGTGACCCTGTTTTTCTTGCACTTTGTCTCTTGCCTTTCCACAAGCATCTTAACTGTGTTGACCCAGGTCAACGTTTTCTGAAAGGACAAGGTGGTAAATATTTTCAATCTTAGGCCATTTAGTCTCTATAACTACTCAACAGATGCTTGTAGTGAGAAGACATGCAATAGATATTAGGTAAATATAATGGATAAATGAATGACTGGGGTGGTTTCTCATTAAATTTTTATTTAGAGCAACCTGCAAGTGACCATCACATTATAGCTGGCCAGCTTTTCATATAGACAGTATTATCTAATGTCCTACTTTATAATTCTTCAATACCCTTCCCCACAGTTCCACCTTCAAGACTGCATTTTGTACACAAATGACTATGGCCATACTCTCCTGATCCCTAAATGTGTCCAACTCTGATATTGTCCCTACTTGTCACAATTTCTATTTCCAGCTTTCTCATGCTATCTTCCGCTCTGCACCCCTGCTCCATTTGGTTCTTGGAAATTCCCCGATTCATTGATTACCTTGTATTTTCCATGTACATCAGAGCTCTCTGACACCATCTATTCTCTAATATATATATATATTAATATATATTATATATTATATAATGTATACTATATAATATATAATATGTTATATAAATATATATATTTATCACTAGATTCAATTATTTTGTTTTGGGAACTATATAGAATACAGTGCCCCAGTGAGTAGACAGGAATCATTTCCCAAAAATCTATGTGCTTTTTCTTCTAGGTCTAGAGCAAATGCTAAGGTTTGTATATAAATGCTCTTACTTTTATGGATTTGATGCTCCATAATTATCTGAGTTCTGATCTTGCTCTGTTCCTGAAATTTTTTAATTAATTTTAAAGTTTTAAAATTAATTTTAACATTTTGTGTTAATTTTTTGTTAACCTTGATGAACTGCCTGCCCCTCACAGTTTCAGACTTCTGGTAAAATAACTAAGCGCTCAACTTAATTCCTACATCTTTATACTTGCCAAGCTATTGCCTCATACATCACCTAAGGTTTTGAGGATATCAGGCATAAACAACCTCTGATTTCTCTATAACTCCGATCTCAAAGTGTATGCCTTCTGCTCTCATTATTATTTTTCTTTCAATTTCTAAGACGTCCTGAGCAGCTATTGAATCCCAGCTGTCACCCTTGAATTTGACAATGTAATCAGAAATAAAGGAGACATAACCCTTTCACAGAAGCAAGATTTCCACCTCTTCTACGCCCTCCCCTGTCTGTCATTCCTCTCTTCTGGATTTCCACTCTTTTCTCTAGGCCCCTCCTTTCATCTTATGAATATTCTCAAGTCTCTTTAACCCTCTGCCTGTGTGTGCTCCTGGCCAGCATTGATCCCCTAAAGTTAAATATAGCTTACTCAGTCCACCCCCATCTTAGCCCTGAACACTGTTCTTGAAGTGATGAGTATGGGTTTCATTGTTAGTCTGGCAATAGGGTAATTGCAGCAGCTCCAGGCATGTGGGAAAATGTCCAGAGGAAGAGGAGGGATTGATTTTGATCATTCACTTGAAGGAAAGGAGGGTGCATTTTCCCAGAAGGGCCTGGAAGCTACTCCTTTCCACTTTTTGGTCTAGGAAATAGATTAGAACTATGCCTACGGTCCTCTGACCAGTTTCTGTCTTGAATGGTGCAGTAGGTAGTTCTCTCTAAGACAGAAAAATCAAGATCCGTCTGGAGCTGAAGTCAAATTCTTAGGTTCCTTGGACAGAGATCAGGTAAATGGGCAGCCTCAAGGTCATTCCAACAACTCTGTCTTCTAGTTCAAAATAGTGACCTATGTTTGGCATTGTGTTTAGCCTTGAATTGCTTCCTTTCTTTGGTGTGTGTGTGTGTGTGTGTGTGTGTGTGTGTGCATATGTGTGTGTTGTGTGTGCTTATTTGTGTGGTTGTGTGTGTATATATGTGTGTTGTGTATGCTTATTTGTGTGTTTGTGTGTGTATGTGTGTGTGTTGTGTGTGCTTATTTGGGTGTTTGTGTGTGGATATTCGTGTTCTGTGTGCGCATGTGTATGCATATGAATGTGTATTTATGCGAATGTTGTTTGTGTATGTGTGTGTATGAGTGTGTATGTATATGTATATGTGATGTGGTGTGTGTGTGTGTGTGTGTGTATCTTAAGTACAACCTTGTTCTCAAAAATTTCTGAGGGTTTCTTGCTCGTCATAGCACTCCAAGTACATTTTAAATAATATTACAATTCTACAATCATTGTTTTCTCCATTTGACCACTCCATGGAGCTTTAAGCTCCGTAAAGGAAGATAGTCTCTTAGCCAAGTACAGTGGTTCATAAGCATAGTACCAGTGCTACTTAGGCAGTTGATAGTCCCAGGCCACCCCATGGCTCAACAGTGAGATACTGTTCCAAAACATCCTGGGAAACACATTCTTAAGCACTTAGGTGCCCCAACATCCAGCATGGTACTTACGGGTTCTGAAGGAGATGCATACTTGGCACATTGACCTTGGTTCCACTGATCTTCAACTGGCTGGCTAACTCCAGAGAGGCCTTCATGTCCAGCTCACTGATTCTCAAGGAAGGTACCAGGGCCCCCAGAGGTCTTTGAAGTGAAAGGGTTTCATCATAGTATTAAGATACGACGGCTTTTGTTGTTGTTGTTCTGTTTTTGTTTTGTTTTAAAACCCAGTTGATTTAGGTTGTTGAAGCTCATGGGGGGAGATGCAGACACCTTAATAGGAGAAAGAACAGTCACATCAACTGTTGAAGCAGTCATATTTTTTTTCACCATACACACAGGTTATTGTTGTAGATCCAGTGTTTAGTTATGGATAGCTGAAATGAAGCTGTACAGACATTTCGTTTGTAAAATACTGACCCTTGCATACATGTCCTCTGCTAGTCTTACAATGGGAAATGCATGTTTGCTACAAGCTGCAGTGTGATTGTCTGAGACACAAGTAACTTTCCTGATTTTGACTCAGCACACAGTTTTTATTTGAAGAATGAAAATAGGCAGGCAGATTGTAGCTTTTCAAATGTATTTAGCAAAGTTTTTCTTAAAAGTGGATCAAAAGGAGCTTGGTTAAATCACAAACACTAACAGTTTTGTTGCCAATGTTAAGATGCAAGCTTTCAAGTGAACCATTAGAATGTTATAGAAACTTGTGATGACCACAGCAACATCAAGGTTTTCCAATGCCAAAAGACTTTTCTGATGAAACCAGAAATAACAGAGTAAGAATTTTTGAACCTGTAGCAGGAAATGGGCTGACATTCAGAAAACCTATATAATAAACATGTTCTGCTATTTTCCAAGTATTGCTTCGAAAGCATGCACGAATAGAGAAAGTATCTTCAGATTTCAAAATTGGCAGTGGACTTTCCATCAAATGTGCGCAGGGTGCTCAGCTTCTAGTTTCTGCTCCCACATATCTCCTTCACCACGAAGAAATTACTTTTTGCGCTTTGATGTAGTATCAAGGAAAAATAACCACAATCATTTATGATTTCATATCTGTTTTAAGCAGGATTATCTTTATAAAATTCAACCAAAATAGCTTGGTGCTGTACTTGTTGTAGAAGTTGAGATGAGAGCCCAGCTGACTTCTATTAAGTTTATAA
>CM053759.1:32286366-32471366 GCA_028658305.1 Pachyuromys duprasi | reverse complement strand
TCACTGATTTTTTTGTTAATAGAATTCAGTTTATGAAAAAAAGCTTAAAAGTATATTTTAATGAATATTATTAATATTCAACATAGCTAAATTACATTATGAAAGTGTTCATTTGAATGACTGGTATTTTTGGATCCTGTGTTTAAAAAAAGGCATGATGTAGATGTTTGAAGAACTTACTTCCTAACCCCTTTCTGCCTTGGAAGCAGCTCCTACGATGGATGCTCCTAGGATGATGGCTTCCTGGAACAGACCTTTTGCTTCAGGGTACCACTTCTAAGTGATTTGCATTCTCCATGCAATAGGCAGATGGTGGTCAAACCTAGAATGATGTCCCTGCACACAGCCATAACAAATCTGACTCCCCCGTAATTCTCACATTACAATGTAGATTGATGATTATGGTGCTGATGATAGAAGTTAATGTTCTTCCAAAGACTGGACATTGACAACAACTTGGAAATGTTCATACTAGAGGGAGATTCGAGAGGGAAATGTAAATTATCTAGTTAATGGATTTTCCCCAATATAAATGCAAAAACTGCTTTAGTCTCCAGGTCACCATGTAAATCATGCTGCTGCATGGCAGTTTTACATCCTCTGAGTTCTGTGCAGAGATGATTACTAAGAACACTGGAGCAGGATAGCTATGTGAGAGCCTCAGATGCCCACAGGGCCCGGCAGAAGGCTGGGAAGCACTCCTGTGTAAGTTGGAAAGGAATTTGCTGACATCTGTCTTCTGAAGTTCAGTGTTTTCTGTTCCCTCAGGAGTCTAAATCACTTTAAATAATTTGTAGCTCAACCATGTGAGGTTCCCATGCTTCAGATATCTTGATTCATTCTGTGTGTCCTCACTGTTAGTGAATGTGAGCTTGGTGGGACAAAGGGCTTCAGTCATGGTCTTCTCTTTTTGATTGTCTCTAGAGAAGCCAGAAACTTACTAGGTTATATTATGACTTCCAGGTAGAGAAAAAAAATGATTTGGGTATTGTAGGGTATACTATGCGGATTGTTATTTTCTTCTCTCTTGTTGGTGAATTGACTGTGCAACACAGACTAATTGATTACAGGCATGAACCATCACTCACAGCTTAATTTTTGCTTCCTAACCAGCCTCTGTTAGTGAAAGGACACTCAGTCTACCCCATTTTCAGATCCTCTTGGATTTTTCATTTTATTCTTTGTATAGATCTTGATTGTGAAGAGTGGCAGTGATGTGTGAGGGAATCTTTGCGCAGAAGCTACAATTTACCAATCTTCTCATGTTTCTTGTTTATAAAGCCTGGATGTCCAAAACCAGCCACATCATCTGGTGCTCTGAATTACTTTGCTTAGGTCTTGAGGGGCCCTGGAGTAGCAGGGTAAGTGCAGGCTGCTCTCTGTACCTGTAGCCTTCACATCTGGGGCTTCAGGCAATGCCATATTGGAAGCATATTAAACACACATGCACATCTGTACCAAACATGGATAAACATTTTTCTTTGTCCTAACCTTTGAACAATATGATATAACAAGCATTTTAATATGACTTGCTTTGTTTTAGGCATTATAAATTATCCAGAGTAATTTGGAGCACATAGGAGGGTATGGAATGATTATATACAAATTTTTTGACAATTTTTAAAGGAACATGAGCAACTTCAGACTGTTGTCTCTGGTACCAACCCCTGCGGTTGCTGATGTGCACTCATATGCATTTTTATGAACATCAGACATATAAACTATAGTTAACTTGGTCTTCTGTGCTGATTTTGACTTGTTCATTTTCTTATTATTATTCTATTTGTTGGATTTTCATATTATGTAACAATTGCTGGTACTACAGGCATATTTTAAAAATATGTAGTTGCAAAAATATAATAACAATTTGATTATGGAGCTCCATGCCTACCATTTTGTATAGAAATTTGAAAATTTGCTGGCGACTTGCAATTATTCTTTTTACTGCCCCAAATAACAATAAGTACAAAATAAATATGGCCAAAGGAGCCATCTTAGAGGATTGCCTCCACAGCCATTTCAGCTGGTATAATGTTAATAGCAGTTTTGTATATCCTGGTAGGACCAATGCCCACAAGATAAGGGGAGTTTATTCATCCTGAGAGAGAAGAGTGGACGTGTAGGAAGTGCTATATTTTATGTGGACCTTAGTCTGACTCTTAACTACTCTGCTGGGCAATTTCTTACAGTCATGTGAGAAAGCGTAGCACATAGTTATGCCTTGGTTTTGTGCCAAAGTGCCATTTACAAAAAAAAAAAAAGTAGTGTTGAGATCAAGTGTATCTAATGAGTGTCACTATTCTCTTCTTCCCAACTTAAAAACCAACGAAAAGGCGGTGACATGAGCCAGCAGGGGGAAATGAACACACCACAGTCATCCAATGAAGTTATGCTAGGATACAAGGCTTGGAAATGGTCAAAAGGCTCGCTTAGATGTATTGGCAAAATAAAGTTTAACTATACAAGCATCAGGTTGTCATAGAAACAGAGCTGATGTTAACCCTCTACACACTGCAGAGGCAGAACAGAGAAGCAAATCTAGTAGGAATGCAGACACTAAGAACAGAGAGAAGAGCAAGAGAGACACAGCCTTAAGTGATCTTTTTTTTCCCCTATAACCATCAGTCATGATGAGTGTGAAGGTAGAGAGGTCTGTGGTGTTACTAAGACTTCTCATGCATGAAAACATGAAGCCAGAGTAAGGAAGGCTCCATAGAGACTCAGTGCTCCCCGTCCATGTGGAGGGTCCTCTCTATTACATTCACACAGTCACTACCACTGTATTCCTGTGTAAACTAAGGCTTATGTGGTAAGTAGTTTCAGCAAGAACACACAGCAAGTTAAGTCATAACCAAAGTTTAACTTCAGTCTGCCTGACCGCAAAGCCTCTAATGTCCAGAGAACATCGTGAGATCCTACAGACCTATGGCTTCTTAGACCTTATTTCTCCTTTTCATGAGCCTGGATGTAATGTCGCATCTTTCTCTATTTCACCATCTCCTTAACAGAAGACCCATGTTGGCTTGGATGAGACAAGTCAGGAGGAATTAGTGGTAAATTACAATTAGCCAACCCAAATGAATCCAAATGTGGATGAAGGATAAGTACTTACCATGTAGACAACAGAGTGTGCCCAGGATTTTGTCCAAACTGTTTTTTTATCTGTAAACAGACATATGCTAGGTGAGAGATTAGCTTTATTTTCCCAAAAGTGGCAAATTGGGTTATGTTATATTTACAAGATTATTTCATCTGTTTATGTGGCCATAAAACATTTGTATGATGTCTATTATGATCCAGGAATGTCAGAGATGAGTTAGGGGGATGCTCTGATGGGACTGGGACAGATGCCACTAGTCATATGGTGCAGGACCACAGGTCATGCATATACCCACAAGAGGAAAGCAGCAATATTATTACATTTAGGAGCCATTGTGGCTTTCAAGAAGAGCCAGTTTCAGTCACTGTAACATTTGTGGGTTTTTTATTAAAAAAATAAGTTCACTGTAGCAATACTGTGATCAAAGACTGCATCCATCCATCCATCTATCCATCCATCCACATATTTTTATACACACTTGATTCTCTGGCTTAGGGGCAATGGTGTGCATATTTTAATATTCTCTCTGGTTGGGGCCAATTGGATTCATTTTTTTTAGGTCAAAGTGATGGTATTTGAAGAATATTTTCACTGGATAAATGGAATTACAATCTAAGTAATAACTAACTCCAATAGAGGAAGTAGTGGACCTGGCACTGTAACCTTTCACATATAAAATTAGGATAGCAATTGTTTTAGATAAATCCTGCACCAGCACTTTGCACTTGCTCTTCAGAGATATCGAGACTTCCAGTGCTCTTAGTTGCTGCCACAGATCTCTGCTGTATCAGTACTCTTTGGTGCCCAAGACCTCTGTGATTTGAGCTCAGGCTTCTGCTTAGGACCTGTTTGTTCTAGTCCTTACTTGCTTCTCATCACGTCATTCTTTCTGGATCCTACAAAGGGCACAGCAAGTTCTTCTCTCATAAAGTCCCTTCCACCACAGCTTCTCTATCTTAACTAGCTATTTGTCACTCTGAAATCGCACAGTTCTTGTTACTGAATTTGCACAGTTTTATAATTTTCATCCTAGCAATACAGTCATGTATTGAAGATACTCTTTCTTAAGTATCTTTTGTAAGAGAACTGGACTTGTCAGATCCTAGAACAATATCATGTGCATCCCAGATATCAAGGTATAGTGGCAGAATAAATGAATGAGATTCACAAAATCCTGAGCTCTATCTTGTTAACTTGCTCCAGAAATGGCTTTGAAGTGTACTGTTCTTCCCATCCTTGCTTTTTTGCATAGCTGGGTGAAAAGAACAAGGGCTCTAGTGTCAGAGAATCTGCAACTTATTTGAAGCAGTCAAGGCCAACCAACTTCCATGCGAATTGCTCTAACTTGAGTTGTGTCTTCTGCGTGGGCGAGTTAGCGCTTGGCCCATAAGACTGCAGGAAATCGTATTCTTTGCAGGAAGCTGGCATAGTTTGGCAGTAGGAACTTCTTGCTACTCTCTTGGCCTCCACTCAGGCTGTCTCCTCTCTTCTGTCTCCTCTCAGGTAGTTCCCAAGTGCCCTTTCCTTTGCAGTTCAGTGATATCCTGATTAATGAAGGCTTCCTAAGAAAGCCCAGCTTGGTGTAAACAAACTCACAAAACCCCTCTCTAAATCTTCTGAAGCAGAGCTGTCGGGGTGTATTAGCATGACAAAACCCACCTCAGGACACAGCTATTTGTCCCAGTCCAGTTGAAGGTGGAGCCATGTTGGCTCAGCAAAAATGACCAAATGTTTTAAATATATCGGGCTGCAGCCTCTTCTCTCGGCAGACTTGTCTTTTCATTGCCTTGCCTCAGCAACCAGAGATTCCTCAATGGCTTCTCCTTCACCCTCACCACAAAAATGGAAGGATCTCATATCCTTAATGCTCTTCCACTCACAGACTTTAGCTGAATGTGAATGAGGGTTAGCCTGCACAGTACCCACCCTGCAGTTATATTTTAAGCCTTTTCTTTCTGTGGTGAAATAAGAAGTTTTATCCTGTGATAAATGAGATCAGCATAAGAGGCAGGGAGATTTTATAAGACAGGGAAATCTACAGTCCCAACCTGCTCCATCTAAAGCTGACCTTGAATGGAGACCAAATGTATTTAGCCTTTTTAAGGTGTGAGGGTATATTAGCTCAGAAGAGCGAGCTCCCTCTTCTTTAATGACTGGATTTCTTCCTCCCCTGGTAATGGTTGCTCTGGGCTTTGTTTAAAATGCTTGTTTTGGTTGCTGAGAGGTGGAATGTCTACTATATCATCAGTAGCCCCTTGCAGCCTTTGGAAGGGCTATGTTCTTGCAATTGGTACCTTGAAAGCACCTTCTTCCCTCTTGAGCGCTGGTTTCTTTCTAGACTTTATCCTCATCATTTTCTATTCTAAGACCCATAGATGCATGCTTTATGTTTTCCAATATACTAGATGCTATTTTTGTCAACATTTCATTTATAGGCTTTCTATTCTATAAAATCACCATAAATCACAACAAATGGAAAGGTGTATTGGAAAGAGTATTAGAGTAAGACGTAGGAGACCTAGTTCAGTTTGACTGCATAGCAATCATTGGTCCTAAATGTTTTCTAGGCATAGCTCTGGTTGTTAGGTACCCAAAGGCAATCCTAAGCCTTCATTGACCTTGATGATTTGTGTTCCAGCTCTGATTCCAGAAGACTGTGACCTTAAGGCCATTTGTCTGTATGGACTTTGTGCATAATGACATGGGGTGGGTGTATCTCATGCTGGGCATTTATGGATTTGTGTTTGTAGACTTGCCTCTAGGAGTTAGCCCTTCAGAGTAACGTTTTCATTTTGTCATAACCCTTCCTGTAGGGTGTCTTTGAGCTTTTTTTTCTCTTTTGTCTCTCACATCACTTCCATCTTAGTTTACAATATTTATGGCTGAGAAAAAGCACATGATAAGGACCTATGTTCTTTGCTCTTGGTTTCTACTTTTTTGTGATCACAGTTCTGTCAGTTCTGCCTTAAATCTTTCTTCACCAATCCCTTGGCTTGTGCAATCAATACCTCTTTGTTCATTTTGTCAATCCATGGAATTGTTCAGCACTTGTATTATGGAACCAGATCCTTATAGCTCCAGAACCAGAGTCCAAATCAACAATTCCCAGGAATGGGAGAAATCCAGCCCATACTTTCCAAGTTGTCAACACCAATGCTTTCTAACTTGAGTAAGGAGCAGGGCAGAAGTAGTCAACAAGGGTGATTGTTTTTTTTTTTTTTTGCCCCCACTCTATAAGCAGAGAATGTTTATCCAACCAGTAGTTCTCAATCTATGGGTTGTGAACTCTTTGAGGGTTAAATAATTCTTTCACAGAGGTCTTAAATTAAATATCCTGCATCTCAGCTATTTATATCAGGATTCATAACAGTGGCAAAATTACAGTTATGAAGTAGCAAAGATAATAATTTTATGGTTGGGGGTCACCACAACGTGAGGATCTGTATTGAAGGGTCACAGCATTAGGAAGGTTGAGAACCAGGAGTTAGAGACAGGTGTTATCAGAGGTATCTAATAGGCGAACCAAGAACATGTGAACATCCTCAAATACTCAGCTCCCACAATAAAGAATAATTAGGTACAAAATGTGAGGAGTGTTAGGTTTGGGAAAACCTGCTCTAAACATTTTTTATACTTTCAAAATAAAAACCTCAGTGTTTATGTCCTTGCTCACAGGATGCAGCATAGTGTCACACGCTAAGAAAGAAAGATGGTATTTGTTATTATTTGAGCAACCTCTGTGTAGGTGAAAATAGTAATCATCGTCCGGAATTCAGTTGTTTTGACATCTCATAGGCAAATTCAAGGAAATGAATAGAGATGTCAGACCAAAATCTACAGTGATGCTAGTTCATATGATTCTTTGATAAAGGGTATTCTACAGTGATATTTAATCCAATGTAATATAAACTTAGGGCCTGGAAGTTATTCAGTTGAGATAAATTCAAAATAGGTTGTTCCATGTAAGAAGAGCCACAAAGACTCTAGCAATGACTCCTGAGGCCTTTCATGATGGGGTTGTGGCGGGAGAAAAGACTGAGCAGGTATAACACTGAAAGAAGACAGAACTGAGCCTGGTAAGAAACTTTAGCTATGTCACATCTCCTTCGTGGCAGCCGTGATGCTTTCTTCAGAAGCCACCAAGTCTCACATTCATTTTATTTTATTTTATAATTCTCAAACTAGAGCTGGAAATTCATTATAAATTTGGCTGAAATATTCTAGAACAATGCTTATAAAACTTTAATGTGTTATGTGTCACCTAGCAACACTGAGAAGGGAAATGCAGTTTCTTTAGGTACTTATGGGATGGGGGACCAAGATATAACTTTCTGATAAGCTGTAGGTGTCATCTATGCCCTTGAGCCTTGGGAATATCTTGAATGACAAAGTTTTCAAATGTTTAAGATGGAAAGCATTTTTAAGGTCATTTAGGCTAAGCCCATATTTCACAAAAGGTAAAGGGAGACTAAACTGTAGTCATAGGCAGAGTGTGGTGAGTTGACAGCCAGGCTTGTTTCAGTCTCTAAAGTCTTCCTCCTCTGTCCACCTCCATGTTGCTCCATGGCTTTTGGGAGTTCACACAGCGTAGCTGGCCCTCATCTTTTTCTTTTTGAAAGTAAGTGGACTTTAGTATTTGCGAATTTTGTAGCTAGGACAGGCCCTTTCCTCAAAGCTCTTGTCATTTGAATGGCAATAGCTACTGTGCAACATGGCTCATTGCTATGTGATGCCTTTAAGGAATGAACTTGAGTAGTGTCTGAGGCAGGGAGGGTGGCCCAAAGGCGTGGAGTTGTGGCACGGGTAAGATAATCGAGTGCCGACTTTGATGTATTAAGGGACCCTTTGAAAGGGTCTCTAATCTTGGTCACAAATGAATCTCAACCCCTTTCTATCTGGCTTGGGGGTCACTCTTGTGCAGATTAATGGGAACTGGCGTTGGTCATTGCTGAAAAACAAGCCAGCAAAGCAAAAGGAGTGTCCTGTGGCAGCAAACACAGCTAACTGCATCCCCGGAACCTATGGGTAGCAAAAGTTCTTAGAATCCCATGAATGACACCTCTTTAACATAGCTTTTGAAAAGTGCAAGGAAAAATGTGGAAGGAAAAAGAGGATGCCTGTGCCTTCATTATGATAACCTCTTCCTTATACATCTGCGACAGCGTCTTCCCTGGCCTCTTGTTCCGCATCAGGTTATTGTTATAAGTAAGTTTTTATAGGATGGTTAATATTGCATTCTTGCCATTTCCTTGCATTCTCTAGCAACATTCAGCAAGGTTATTTTTAAAACTTAGAGGTGAAAAATCAATATTTTAAGCCATAAAGACTCATTGTTTTTCACTGGAGTTTTCTTTGAAGATTTGTGTAGTCTTGAAACAATAACTTTCCTTCCCGTCCCTTTAAAGCATTAAATAGGATAGTTCCTCTCACTGTCCTTTAAATAGTGGTAAGAGAGAAAAAGCAGGTTAGTGTTTTCCAGAGTCACTCCTGTGTGTGTGGCAGTGGGGGTGAGGTGGGGGTGATGTTGGCTCCTATCAAGAACAAAAATCCAGACCCCTTGTGATTCTTCACCACTAAGGTGAGGTTGATTCCAGCAGTATATTAGGCAGAGCTCCAGGGGTGGGAGAGCAGCGTGCTCTAACAAGATCAGGCTAGGAGAGCTGATTAGGCCCCGGTGATAGAGCAGGAGTGGATAATGAGTGGTACGGAGGTCAGCTAGGTGCGGCTCCGTTGCGGGCCTGTGTTTCAGAAGCGAGAAGGCACTCAGTGGGATGAAAATGTAACCCACTTAGTGTTGATGAAATGACATTCTTAATGTTTGCAATCCATTACTAATCTGTGTGTCTCAGGCTCCTTGGAAGCACAGAGGCCAGCTGCATACAAGGTACGCTGAATTCTGCAGATGTTAGCACAACAGATTGGAACTCGGGGATCCGGAGATCTTGCCCTCATTTCTGCCACTGTTATGTACAACAAATAAGTGTATCCAGCACACACTCCTTGAGCGACTAATATGCACAAGCCATGGACCTAGATACAGAGGTTTTATCTCCTTGACATCAGATGCAAACGCTAGCTAAATAAATCAGAGTATGAATGAATATAAAGAGTCAAGGCAAATGCAACCGGCTCCTTCTCACTTTCTTAAGCACAGTATGCAGCAATTTTGATGTGTCCATGGATATCATTCTTGTCTACTTCAAAAATAAAAACAAGCCAGAATTTTACAAAAATAACCCATGAACTCAGCCATTCCCACCCTTTCTCATCTATTTGTATATAAGTAGAAATGCTTTAAGTGGAATGTCATTCTATTCTATTAGCTGGGTGGTTGGTAATATAAGAGCTCTAGTCTTTGATCTGATGGTACTAAGGGTGCAAGCATTATTAATGAAAAGATACAGCCCCACCCTGCTTTATGCTTTGTACATTTTAATTCCTCCCTGGATGAAGAGATGAAAGGGGCCTTCAAGCCCACCTGGCACAAAGACTTAATGTAAAAGAATATGATTTCAACCTTTGAAAAAAATCTTAAGTTTTCTAAAATGTCATGATGCTGTGGAAAGAGAAAAGCTCTTGGACAGTGCATTCAGACAGAACTTGCTTTGAGTTCCATCATGAGTGATGGCTATCCATCTGCTCTGAGCTCAGTTTTGCTTTTGACCACTGGGAACTGAGAAAGAACATCCATGCAATCATTGCTTAGTATTTCCTCTTACTTTTAGGTTACTGCTTACTGACGTCTTTGCAGAAACCATTGGTGGACAAGAACCACCGAGATAAGTTCCAATGTCTGAGGATGACTCTGGGTGTTAGAACCACTCGAAGTGTTGTCTTTAAAAGGCTCGCTGAAGCTGCTTCTCCTGGAAAACATTACCTAAGCCCTCCAAAAAAGGGAGACTTCCAGCCTAGGGATATCCTCCTCCTCTTCTTACCCTCTTCTCTCTCTGGATATGAATACCCATTAGCACCCATGATTCTATTTGGGATCTGCATGAGCAAATGTGTGCTTCCCCGTCTTCAACGAACAGCTTTGTTAGCTTCACACCTGCTAAACACAGGCACTCTGTTGAGCAAGTTGAAGAGCCTAGACCCAGGCAGGTACCAGGTGGCTTACAGAGGATTACAGGTGCTTCCTGTGTGTCAGGGACAGCCAGGGCTGAGCATGCATTCAGGCCTTGGTGGATTCAGGAATACTGTTTACAGATTACCACTGGGGTGATATGCAGAAACTGTGATCTCACAGCACAAATGAGGGTCTGATGCTGATCTACTAATACTTTATTTATAAGGGTCAGCACAAAACATGCAGGGGCTAATTCAATGATCATAAAGCTATATGGGTAAAGCCACCAAACAGAGCAAGCACCCCCCGTCACCACTCCTATCTGCCTATCTGTTGACTTTGTTTGCTTCTTAGCTCCTGGGTAATTATTGAGGGCAAACAGATTAGATGATATTAGTTAGGAACTTAAAAGGAAGACATGTCTCTCGTTCTCTCTGTACATGTGTGTACATGTATGTGTGTATATAATGTATGCATGTGTGTATGTTCATATGTGGTAAGCATATATCTATGTATGTATTTCTCTATGCATGTGGAGGGCAGAGGTTAATGTGGTTGTCTTTATCACTTTTCATAATACATATCATACTATATATGTATATATAAAGTATATACATATGTGTACATCTTCTCGTTGAACCTGGAACTCATAAATTCAGAAAAATAGCGAAGAAGCAGGCCCTAGGAATCCCTAGCTGTTTCCCTAGCACTAGCATTGCAGGCATTGCACACTTGGCTTTTACGTGGCTGTTGGTAATGTGAATTCCAGTGCTCATGTTTGCAAGATCATCATTTTCCCTCTGAACATCTTCTCAGCCTGAGTCTTCTTAGCAAGAGAACAATCGTGTTTTCTATTTATGGGAAAAGAGTTGACTAGGTTTCTTTTGCTTTAATTTTCCTGATTTTAGAAATACAATACCTTCCCACTTCCTAAAACCATAAAGATAATGTACATTCACAGTATTTGTATTGAAAACATAGGAAAATATGCATTTTTTAATTCTTTTACTATTGGTTTTAACTACTTGAAATATCATGGTATACAAAAATTACTTTTCCTCATTTGTTAATGTGGCTAAATCTCATATTATCCCGATCTAAAAATAATGTTCCTTTGTGAACTCAGGAAAAATGGGCCATGCTTATGCATAGCTCACTGCTAACTTCCCAGGGCCTTGTAGAGTTAGGAGACAACACAGTCTCCTAGCATATGTGAAGAAAACCTGCTTCCCTGTGCCTATCCAACAGAATGAACAATGTTACTCTACCATGTGAATGTAATATGCTAGTCAATACTGACATTTCCATGTCTCTGCAGTTGTACACAATGCTGTTGTGAACATCTTTGATGCTACAACCTTTTTAAAACAAACAAACAAACAAACAAACAAACCACGGATTGTTTTCTTAGGATAAATTCCCAGAACTATACTTACATACTCAATTTTTAACAGTTATGATCATTATTTAAACTCTTGGAACACATGGCTAAGAGGCTTTCCAGAGAGGTAGCATTAATTTATATTTCCAGAGGATTAGATGACAACGTTTTGCTATACCAACCATAGACAGGGAATAAACGCTGTAGCAGGGACCATGTACACAGCTCCATCCACCTGGAAGGGTGCGCAAGAAGAGCATCTGATCACTTGAGGGGAGGTATTTTTCATAGGGTCTGAAAAGTGAAGTATGTCATACACTTTAATTAAAAAATCCAATAAGTGCAAACTGGGTCTCAGAATATAGGGGGGGGGAAAGCTTTAGGAAACTGAAAAGTAAAGCGTTCTCCTACTCCAGGGACCCAACAACCAGCAACTGCAAACTGTGGAGAGAATGCTGCATGCCAAGGGCTAGCAGTAACCTTGTCTGCCTTTACTACTCAATGTCAAGCACTTTGGCATAGACCAGGCTCACACCAAACTCTCTAGGTGACAAGAATCCCTGATTTAATTACCCTTGACAGCACATGATGGGCCTTAACAAGCTAGGGTCCCTAATGATCTGCATCTCTGGGTTTTAGAGCCTTGATTTGAAGGGTGTGGTCCTTACCATGGCTAGCCCTGTCAGGTACGTAAACCCTGCCTTCTGCTTGGAGACCACAGTGCAGAAAGCAGGGAAGCATCCTGTGGCCGAAGTGTTGTGTCTGAGTGGGGAACTGAAACTGCCAGCCCTCCTTCATTTCAAGGAAGGAATTGCAGTTTGAAAGTGCCAGCATCCCTACACGTCACAGCACCTTCTCCGCACACAGTAAGCATCCAGGGGACATAGACTTTTTCTTGCTGTTGTTCTTTTAAAGTCTCCTATTGGTGTCTCCTTGGGCTGGAGTTGAGGGCATGTTTCCAACTGTTCTAGAGCAAGGGCCTAACCTTTATATGAAGACCACACAGGACTACGAGAACAAGGTCCAATTTCACCTCTTTTTTACTGAGGCAAGGGTGCTCCTTTGAGAAATACGCTGTAACGGAGGGAAACACAGAAAAAAGATGTCAAAGAAACTTGAAAAATGAAGTTTACAAACTAAAGGTTTTCCACGAATGAGATTCTACTTACACATTCTGTGGCGTTGAGACAAAGCAGTTCGCCTTCATGAGCCTGTTGCCTCTTCTGTGAAATTCAATATTGAGACCACAGGATGTTTGCTACCATTCAAAGATGAATGCGCAAGGAGAGATGGTAACATGGTTAGTGTATGCTTGTGGCTCAGGAATGTGCTCTCACTCTCTCTCTCTCTCTCTCTCTCTCTCTCTCTGTTATTCCCTCCTTCCCCCACTTCTTCCTTTCTGATTAGCTTTTCTCTGTAGAAGGTTTGCCTTCTTCTAGCCCTGGCAGCACATTCCTTCCTTCCAAGAGCTCCTTTCTATATTTAATGGCATCCTCCAGTCTTGCCATCTTCTAGTCTTTCCCTTTTCATACCTGACTGGTAGTGTCCTAGATCCGGGTTCCTTGCTTGTATGAACTCAAAGATTATACATGTCTGGAACTTATACTGTTGATCCTCACACGTTTGCTGGGTATTTCCATACCATGTAATGCAAAGTTACTTAGGTTTATGGCCATGTTATGATTAATCCAACCTGATCTGGGAATGAACCTCTTTGTGTGTATAATGTCCTGGGTTTGGTCCCCAGAACTGCATCAACCTGCCATGGTGATACATGACAGGCAGCCTGGGACACATGAGACTGTGTCTCAAAAAAAGGAAAAGATTAATTTCACAATTTGTGAAATGTGGCACAATTCCTGAGTTATCTGAAGATGATATCATTCTTCTGAGAGCTCCCTGACACCTCTGACAACTCTGACACTCAGAGGCTCATTTCTCTTTCTTCTTAGATTAGTCACACTTCTTTCTTTGATTATTTTGTATGCCTGCACTTTAAGTATCGGCCTCACATTATCCTCAGAGCAGGGGAAACATGGTTAGCTCTCCCTGGAGGCCAGTGCCCATCACAGAACATCCCTGGCTTGGCTGCTAGTGCTACGAAGTTTTCATTCATCCCATAGAATGAAGTAACTTGTCCCTAGGTACCCCCGCTGGGGCCTAGTTTTTCAGAACCTTCCAGATTCCAAGGACCACAAACTGTTAAAATCACAGGAAAGAGAGACAGGGTGGGAAGAGGCATGCTAATGTCTCTCAGATGTTTCTTCTAGGTTGTAACTTGGGAGTCACTTATGGAGCCTCATGTTTGGTGCATATACTCACAAACAGTTATGCAGCAGCTACAAAAACAGCAGTGGGTGTTAGATCTCCAAACTAAGGGAAAGAATATTGTTACGACTGTGCACTTGCCTTAAAGTAACTCGTTCAGCTTTAAGAACAATAATATGTGGACAATTTTAGGGTAACAACCCTAACTCCCTAATGATGTTTTGGCTCCTAGAATTTTGAGTCATTTAAATCAACACTAAATGTGGTTTGCAATTTTTGAATTTACCCACAAAAAACCACTACAAGGCATAGAATGTATCAGGGGCATAATGAGAATATCTGGAAAAAGTATAGCCCACGGAGCTAAGACATAATCTCCAAAGAGGCTTATGAAAAAATAGAGAAATGGAGACTCTTTTGTTTTTATTTTTATCCAGTTCTTCTAAGTTATAAATCCTTTTAAGAAATGTTATGTGCTAAAATTCACCCAATACATAAAATAATAAAATTATACAAGTAAAAACTTGCACTTCCCACGGGGTTGTAATTAAGAAAAATAATGAATCCGCTGAAAAAAAATCTGCTATTAAATTGAAACCTACATTTGAATTATTATTATTTTATTTTATTAGAATACGGCAACTGCTATACTAGGGCACTACAAGCTACTGTTTGTAGAAAAAAATCACATCTCTCTAGCATAAAGGTCATTTTCCCTTGGTGCATAAGTTGACATGAAAAATTACATCCACAGCTAACATTTATGTTTTGAATCATATGCGTACAGGATGCTGTTGACCTGACAAACTGTTGAAATAAATCATCAAAATGGGATGCTATCCATCCAGCACTTTTGAAGGAACTTGAAGTAGAATTGTAAAACCATAGGCCAAATATACCAGATACCTCAGGCTTGAGAAACTCCAGTCATTGGATTGCTTGTGCAAGTGTGCAAGGCAACCAGGGGTTCAGAATAGTTCTCTGGACCCTCAGATCACTCTTCTATTGCAAGATAGAGATGAAGAATTTACAATAAGAAGAGCATATGAGTGCATATGAAGATAAAACCCTACTCCAAAAGGAAGGGTTGGATAGTGATTAGAGTCTTGGGCTTCATACCCCAGACAAACACAAAGGACGAGTCATGTAAGACACTGTGACATGGGTGATGAACTGGGTTAGAGGTTGAAGAGAATGAATGGGCATTTCCTGGAATAATAATCATTAATCATGAAGTCTTATAGAAACCACCACTTTATATATTTTTAATTTAACATTTTAATACTTCTACAACAAAGGGAGATCATGATGAAATTTCTTTAGGGTGCAATTGACATTAAACTCTCCCCCACACAGTAATGTAGACATTATACAGTCATATCAAGGCAATAGAAATAAATTTTATAACTGCTAGAGAAAATTAGATGAGAGTTGAGGATACTTTTCTTTAAAAATAAAGTAAAATTTCCTGTGTTAAGATCAGATAAGCATAATTTACCTGCACTATTTTTTTTCCTGTCTGTTACAATATTTGCTCACACCTTGGGATATCTCATGGTTTATGCTCTTTATTTGGACTGAAGCATATGTTGGTCCCAATAAATCATCGATAACATTGACACTTTTCTTCAGAGATTACCAGAGCCAGAGAGTTCACTAGCTTCTCAATAAGTTTTTGATGACATTTTCATCCTTATTTTAGCCCAGGTTTCCTAGAAAACAGAATGTGAGGTAAGGATTAACTCTCCTAGCTTTGACTCCAAGGCAAGGACCTTGAGAGTGAAGAGAATGGCCTCAACACAGGAACAACAGAAGTATCACAGGAACATAGGCAGCCACGGTGGCCACTGCATCCAGATAGCCTCAGGAAGACTGGGCAGGGCACTTGGCATGCACACTTACTCTGTAGTACAGGAATCGTTAGACTCAGCACTCCTTAACGCTTCGGCATAAAGAGAAGATTCCTCATCTTCTAACCAACCCCTTTTCTTCATGTTTTCCTTTGGTCCTTTGCTATCTCCTTTGTTCTTCCGGGTTGTACCATCTTCCCCTGCGGGACCATTCAATAAGCCAGATCTTAAGCCTAAAGCATAGTGTCATATCTGATCTGAAAATTTCAGGAGAGGTTGAGATACAAATGTGTGAGACTTGGCAATGAATCTCTTGTTAAGGCTGAGGGCCTGTTGCTCCCACTGTAGTGAACGTTCCTAGGCAAAGATGCCATGCTGGTTCATGTCAAATGACTTGGAGCGAAAGGTGTTGGACCAAGGAAATCAAATAAAGCTTATAAGCTGTATCTGAAGAGATAATGTTGGCATTTATGATGGTGGTGGTAGTGATGATGACAGGGAGTTAAAACAAGCAAGGAAGTTAACAGGCAAACAAATAAAAATTCTATCAGTAAGAAACAGAGCCATGAAACCTCGGAGAAGTCCAATAAGAATCAACAAATAGAGGAAGGGGATCTACGTAGACCAAGTGGCAGAACACTTGACTAGTGTACACTAAGCCCCAGGTTCAATCCCCGAGGACCTCATGAACCAAGGCGTTGACATTTCACCTCACCTCTAATTCCAGAAATTGCGAGGTAGAGAAAGGATGATCAGAAATTCAAGGTCCTGCCTGTTAAGCTACATTTAAGTCTGAGGCCAGCCTAAGCCAGAGGAGACTTTATCTAATAAAAAACAATCAACAGATGGGAGAAAATGTTAACATAAGGATTAGATATGTACTTGCTTGTAATATCTTAAAGAGTTAGAAATAAGGAACACGCATTAAAGCTTGAAGGAGAGGAATAAATTAGGAGAAACGAGAAGGTCCTTATTGCTAAATACAACAGGGAACAAACACATGAAAAATTACCCTTTGAGGTGAGACTGTCAGGAAACTGGTTAAAGACTAATTTAGATAAATTTTATTTTATGGAACCATAAAGAGCTTTCATGAGAAAACTAAGGGGATTTAGGGTACTATCCCTAACCTTTTAAGATTGAGGTCACAAAAACAAACAAACAAAAACAAGCAAACAAAATCATACGGTACTTCAGGGATAGGCTTGGTGTCATTTCAATGGCTGAATGTTGTTCTGAATAGATCACTGGTCTGAGTCAAAGCAGAGGGCTTTGCATTTCTGTATTTATTGTTAATATCCACAGTTCTTTCAGGGATTTTCCCTGCACCTCCCTCCCCCAAGGGAGGTAGGAAGCTGTGAATGTGTCAGATTGTTATCACCACTTCTAGGTAAGCACCCCACATTCCTAGGAAGGCATGATGCTCACATTAAAGGCCACTTTACCTCTGTCAATATTCAGTCTGTTAGCATTTAATTCTCCTCTGCAAACCAGGGAGGAATTAAATGGGCAATCAATCCACTTGATCTCTGCCTAGTCATTTGAAACACAAATATAAAATACATTAGTTTCATCACACCCGTTCTGAACTCTAGTTCTTTGCCGAAATTAATCTCTGTACTTGGATTCTCTTCTCTGTCTGTTTATCTAATCCATCCTTTTGAAAGACTTAGGCCAATTCCCATTTCTCCATAAAATCTTCTCTATCCACTTCATTCTTTGTGGCCTTTCGCTGCTTTAAATTATTTGGCATTTATTGTTTTTTGTCATAAATATTCAGCCTTGTGCTGTCTTGAATTGGTTGCTAATTACTTTGTACATAGATGATGTCATCCTAACTCAGTTTAAAACCCTGGTGTGAACAGGAGTGAGATCTCACAGCCTGCTCATACTCTCTCGGCATCCAGGACTATGGCAGGCACTAAGTTGATGCTTGCTGAACACTTCCTGATTGATAAGCTTCCATGTGACCAAAGCACATGCGCTGGCATCACCCAGACATGGCATAGCAGGCACTTCTCTGTGGTTCCAAGCGAAAATGCTTCCTCATTGCTTTTGGATAATGAAAGCAGTCCTTAATTTTCACTGAGAGTAATAAAAGTTATTGCACCTTTTAGTGGTGCTAACTTAATTTCCTCTCCTCCTCCTCCTCTATCTAAACATGCTGGTGAATCCTAAAGACCTCCTAATTGATAATAAAGAAAACTTAACTACTTACCTGATTTTTAAAAGACAATTTGCCAGCCTTATATTTTTTTCCTTTAATCTTCTGGACAGTGAGTTCTATGGGAGCTGTTAGGAAAATGCTTTAGGCAGTTTATATCAGATACAGAAATTCATCATTGGTAAGTTCATCCTAAGCTAAAACCCAAGGTGGTGCTGTCTTTAGCCAAATCAGTATCAGGGGGCATGCTCCCATACTTACCAAAGCTCTACTAGGACTTCAAGGACCTCTTTCTTCTTTTCTCTGGTGATGAATTTGAGGAAAGAGTTAACATGTAGTGGGGGAAGGCAGGGTGGACACAGGCCAGTCTCTGCTGGAGAATAATAAGGGTCATTTGGTCCTACATACACTACTGAGCTACTTCAACCTCAGTTCCATTATTTTTCCAATGCTTCTTGTAAGGATGAAATGAAGTGAAAATATTAATTTGTAAAGTGTTTGGGCAAATGAGACTAATACATTGACAGGCTTAGAATCCTACTCAGTATTTTGAGCTTCAAGCTCATGTTTTCCTCTGGCATGGAAAGGATGCTGAATTCATACTTAGTGCTTCCTAGAAGGAGAACCCTGGTCTGCATGGTAGGAAGAGGCAAGGCCTCAGCGGGGCAGCAGCTCGCAAAGCCATGCAATAGCAATATTCAGATGTGTGCCTGAAAGGCGTTCTCAGGAACCTCAGTCAGAGAACAAGATTAAATGTCCTTAAATCAAATCTTTTACACAACAGACCTGGCCCCTCCTAGGCAAAATAGAAATAGACTTAGCATTTTAGTATTTAATTCTGTTTTCTTTCCTTGCTTTGCTGACAAGCCGCTGAATCCTGCTTCCTGCCTGAGGTTAGCTAATTGTCGATCCTGAGGCCTCCCAAAGGTTTGGACCTGACAATTTTTTGCTGTGCCCTTGGCCAAGATGTAATCGGTTCACAGAGCCAGGGTGGGGAAGATCCAGTTTGAAGTCACAGCTGCTCTCTGTAGAGAGTGTCTTCTCTGGAGAACTAGGGATGCAAGCACAAAGAAGGAAGGTGCTTGTGTGCTCCTGACACCACCGGGGCTAGAGAAGGAAGCTGGGGTAGCCATCATGTTCTGTCATCCATAGTCTGCATTCATCTTTGGGACCTTCAGTTAAGCTTGTGTGCTTTGGAGGCTTGCTGGTCTGCCTCCTCTGTATAAAGGGGAAAAGATGTACTTGCCCTGTCTCCTCCATAGGCACTGATGAAGGACAGATTTGTTTGTTCGTTTTTTAATTGCCATTCTTTATTTTTTTTAAATTACTTATACTTTATTTACTTTGTATCCCCCCCCATAAACCCCTCCCTCCTCCCCTCCCAATCCCACCTTTCCTCCCCCTTCTCCATGCATGCCCCTCCCCAAGTCTACTGATAGGGGAGGTCTTCCTCTCCTTTCTGATCATAGTCTATCAGCTCTCATCAGGAGTGGCTGCATTGTCTTCCTCTGTGGCCTGTTAAGACTGCTCCCCCATCAGGGTGAGGTAATCAAAGAGCAGACCAATTGGTTCATGTCAGAGGCAGTCCCTCTTACCATTGCCATGGAACCCACTTGGACACTGAACTGCTATGGACTACATCTGTGCAGGGGTTCTAGGTTTTTTCCTTGCATGGTACTTGGTTGGAGTATCAGTCTCAGGAAAGTCCCCTGTGCTCAGATTTTTTGGTTCTGTTGCTCTCCTTGTGGAGTTCCTGTCCTCTCCCTATCTTACTATTTCCCACATCTTTCGTGAGATTCCACGCACTCTGCCCAACAGTTCGCCATAAGTCTCAGCATCTGCTTTGATATTCTGCAGGGCAGAGCCTTTCAGAGGCCCTCTGCGACAGGCTCCTAACTTGTTTCCTGTTTTCTTCTTCTGATGTCCATTGCTTTGCCTTTCTGGTTGGGGATTGATAAAGACAGTACATCATAAAAGTTGCTAGGCAGTTATTAATGAGGAAAATATTTCATAGTTTTGTTTTCTATTACTGTGACAAAATGCCCAGATGAAAGCAACTTAAATTAGAATGGGTTTATTTGGTTCACAGCTCCAGGGTATAGTTCACCATTGCCAAAAATCAAAGTAGCAGGAACTTGAAGAAGCAAGTCAAGAGCAGAAAGCAATGGATTAATACATGAGTGCTGGCACTCAGCACCCTTTCTCCACTCTTTTACAGTTCAGAATGTCTAGGGAATGGTGCATGTCTTCCAATCTCAATTAACACAATCAAGATAACCCTCTCATAAACACGCCTACAGGCAAGTCTGTAGTCGACACAGTCCCTCATCCAAAGTCCCTTTCCAGGTGATTACAGACTGTGCCAAGTAGATAATTATAACAGATCATCACAGGGTCCAGGAAGAGGGCTCGGTGGTTAAGGATACTTGCTGCTATGGCTGACCTGACCTGCACTCATGATCTGACTAACTTATCCATTAACCTCTATATGCATGCTGTAGTATGCAGACACCTATACACATGTACACATGCCTCTAGCCTTGGACATGCACAGAACATATACATACCCACAAGTAAAATAAACAAACATAATAAAAAATAAAACTCCAAACCACCATAATGCTAAGTTATGTTAATTTAATTACTATTATTTGGTGAGACCCACCCTTTTTATGTGTGCATGCATGTGTGACAACATACATGTGTCTATATGTACATTTGGAGGCCAGATGCAAGCCTTGGGTGCTATCCTTAGAAACACTGTTCACCTCCTTTGAGGCCAGCTTTCCTATTGGCCTTGAGCTCACCAGTTAGGCTAGACCAGTTGGTCATTGCACCCCGGGGTTACAGAAGTAAAATGCCAAGGTCAGTGGCAAACTTCTGTGATCTGAGTGCACTATTTGAGTACAGGGGTCCAACTCTAGACCCCAGCTTTCCGGGCAAGTACCATACTGACGAGGCTATCTTCTCCACCCTTCCCATTGCTTTAAAATATGCACCTTGAATTTTTTTTTGAGTGTGAGCTTCGTCGATATTTTCTGCTGATAGATGGAATGACAGTGTGCCATGCACTAGGAGGGCTTTGCATGGGACCAGTAGTGATGAGTGCATCTTAGGCAATGTATACTGGTTTCCTTGGTTCCCTCCTTGAACCCTCACAAGGGAACGTGCTTCTTCATTCCTGTTCAGCAAGTGACATATGGGTTAAGCCCAGGCTGCCTGTGGCTACAGTAGAGAGGTGGAGGAAGCAGCTGTGCTGGGCATTCCCTGGAGGGTTGAGAGATGCCCTGGACTTGGAACTGGGGACTGGTTCTTCTGTCAGAATAATCCCTAGAGAGAAAAAGGTTGAAGGTTCCAGAAGAGGCAATGTAGTAGTATTTTGAGCCTAGCCCACTATCTCAAAGGCTCTCTTCTCTCATTATTTTCTATAATTTATTGCAAGCAGTTGAGGAGACCTTTTAGATCCTGAGCATTTCTGCTCCAGTTCTTTGAAACAGGGAGAATGGTTCCCGTCACCTCTCTTTCGGGAAGGCAGTGAATCTGATGAGTTAGGTAATGTCTGGACAGAGTGCTGTCCACTGTGAGGTAAGAAGCAAAGAGCGGCCAGATGTAAAAAAATCAGGCAGTGACATAAGTCGGGCCTCTCGGATGGGCGTTAGTTCCAGGCTCTGAGCTGACTTTGGTGCTGTGGAGTGATGCTAGGTGGGAGAAGAAAGAAAAGATGGGAGAGGTGTGATTTTACTCTTTCCCAAAGTCTTGCCTGGAGCACCTTTGACCTTGCAAGTTCAAACCCTGCCCTGCTGCTGCTTTCCAGCAGCAATCAAATACATTGTCTGAGTGATCACTGCTGAGTTCCAGTGTCCCAAGGTAGTGCAGCTAATCAGGTTGACAAGAAGCGAAGACAGTTCCACTCTCTGGGTTTTGTTGCTGGTGCCATCATGTTCAGCCTCTTGAAGAACAGCAGAGACGTGGCTCATGTCAGTTCTGATCTACATCCCTTGTCCATCTCCGGCCATCCATGTTAACTTATTGGGTTTCTCTCAGACCCTCAGGAGCATAGGGTTCACCCTCACTCTTACCTTGTTGCATCTCATTTTTAAACCTCTTTGGCAAGAGGAGAGTGGGATTTGGCAATGAACAGTAGGGCTACCATCGATCTCTCTTTTAACCCCATAACCCCAGAGTGCTCCAGGTAGCCATGGCACTTTCTCCTTTCAACATTTATGCATCCTGCCTGAGCCAAGAGATGAAGCTGCCAGGTTTACACTAAATGGATCAGAAGAGCCTCTTTTTTTTTTCCTTGCATTTCCTTTCACCCTGCCTACCGAAGACCCTAAATGGCATAGTGCTACCAGCTCAGCTGCAATCAGTGCTCCCCCAGCTTAGGCTCTTGGTGCTGGGAACCTCTATCCCTGGCTAGACCTCTATCTTTGGGCACTACAAATCTAAAATGCATGAGAGTTGAGAGGAACATGATGAATACATACCCTGGAGGTCTGTCTCCATCAGTCCATGAAACTCAGTGTGGGAGCTCATGGAAGCTTAGAGAGACAGAAGAGAGAGGTGGTCAGGGGTCACCCTTTGAGTGTACTATGATGCCTGATCCCCTAATATCTACACTAAGCCACATAAGATACCAAGGAGACACATAGGTGTTATCTCTGTCCTTCATTTAAACAGAGAAACCTCAGGTTTTAGGATTGTAACTTCCCCACCAAATGCAGAATCATCAACAGATTTTTGCTCTAAGGTTTGTTTTGATTTTTTTTGATAGAATCTCACTGTGTAGCTTAAGCTAACCTTGAGTTCACAATCTTCTGAGATCTGGGATGGCAGAAATGTGAACCACCAAACATAGCTTTTTGTTCATTTGAATAAGCTCAATTATATGAGTGTCTAGTTTTAAGGACCTTTTCTTTCCCATGAAATGAAGTTTTTGTTGTTGCTTATTTTTTTATTTGTTTGTTTGTTTGGTGTGTGTGTGCGTGCTTGTGCATGCCTCAACGTTCCTCTGGGCCCTTCTGTCCATTTTCCCTCATGAGAAAACAAAAAATTGGATGTTTTGTGTGTCACTTGTTCAAGGTCATGGAGCTCGTGAGAGGAGCAAGGCTTTCTTAATTCACTTGTGCTGCATTCCTCCCATGAGACAGCCAGCACCCCCTGTCAGCCTTCATAAGATTCTGATGTTTGGTGACACCACCTCTGAGGTTTTTAAAATGTGAAGCCTTTACTTGTCATCATAGAGTGCACATGTGCTTTGCATGATGTTTATACCAAGAAAACAGCAGTCGAAGCAGCAGCAGATTAAACACAACCAAACATGACTGGTGGAGTGTTTAATTCATATCCTGATTTGCATGAGCTGAAAACACTCCACACTGTGGAAAAGTGTCCATTTCCAAGTCTCATCAGCACACAGACTAAGAGACAGGCTTGGGAGCCATCAGAGGAAGCAGTGGTGTCAGATGAGCTGAGGTCAGTTACAAAGGGAGGAAAATCCTTGCTAAGGATTCCTACCAGAAAGAAGGGCCCTATGGCAGATGTAGCCTGAGTGTTGTCATCAGGTGGGCATACCCTTTCTCATGACTGAATGTGCCCCCCCTCCGTGGATTTTTTCCTGTAAAATTCCAGGGCCTAGTAGGAAAGCTCAGGCAAATATCAGCTTAGTCAGGAAGACTGAGACAGAGGCTGCATGAGAGAGATAGGAAGGGTGAAAACTCATTACAGAAGAAAGTGCTGTCTTTCTGCAATGGACGGCCCTCCTTGTGTCTGAGAGTCATGAATATTGCATCAAAAGAATAAGCTTATTTAAGAGAAGGAAAAAGAAACGCAGAAGCTGGGAGAATTAAATAACTCTGGGGAACTAGCCTCAGGACAGGGCCTTTCAGTTTGATTGTGGAAGTGAGTTTCTGTCAAGTTTTGCCTTGGAATTTTAGCTGTGTGTGTGAATCCATATCAAGAGAACCCTCTTGGTCAGAAGAAAGCCTTTAGTGGTGATATGGTAGGCAGGGGTCCCCCAAACCAGTAGGGCTTCTCCATCAAGCTTCTCACTTTAAAAATTTTATAGTGTTTTATGTAAAGGCTTGCTGGTGACTCAGAGAAGTTGGGGGATGCTCTCAGAGGAGTGTTGCTGCAGCATGGCATTTTGATACCTTGAATTATGGTGGGCTTCGGTCTTGATAAATTCGTCCTAAGTTGGAAGCATCATAATTTGCATTTAATACATCTGTCAGAACAGCATAGGCCAGCAACACAAACCACACTCCCTTTCCATGTGTGGAGGGAGAATATGCTGTTTTCCCTCATAATCTAAAGGCTGAGTGACAGCTGTTGCTCAGTGCTGGAACAGCATCACAAGAGAATATTGTACCATCCATCACCAGCCTAGAGGAAGATGAGAATTCAAAATCTGAACTATCGTTTCCGTTGAATACATATTGTCTTCACACTATTATAAGGTGAAAAAAAAATCACAAGTTGGGTTTCTGTAGATTGGGAACAATTTGTGTTTGAATGAAACATCAGTCCCTTAACAAGCATATGTTTTAGGGCCTGTCTAGTGTGAGATCATGCACATAAGCTTCATGGCCGCTCCTTTTCCCAATTCTGGGCTGTGATGCTCTTGCTTTTGTACAGAGTGGAGCAAATAACCACCAGCAAGACGTTGCTACTGAGAATGAGAACGGAGTTGTTGCCTGCATTCTCTATGGGGTTCTGAAACAGACCCTCTGGGAGATTATCTAGCATGCCACTTGTCTTTCATGCAGGGGGTGTAAGGGGTGTTTGCAATCTTCTTTCCAAACCTTTCTTGTTTCATGCCCTGATTTTGTAGAAATAAGTGAATACCTTTGTCTACATGCAGTCATCAAGGGCAGGGAGGATGCTGTGATGGTCAATACAGATTGTCAACTTTAAAGGACTAAGAATCAGCTAGGAGACAAGGCTGTAAGCATTCCTGCAAGAGAGTTCCTGCCCTGAGTTGAGTTTACCCTACATGTTGGTTGCATCATTCCATGGGCTGTAGCTCTCCACCCTGATGGGTCTGCCCTACCAGGCTGCAGGGGATGAAGATGAAACTCAGTCCTCATTCTAGTAGAGGAGCTGGAATGTGTGGGTGGGTGGATCTCCCTATTCTGAGGAGTACAGAAGGGAAGATGAGGGAAGGTGGGACTAGAAGGAGAGGAAGGGAGGGGACTATGATCAAGATGTAAATTGAATTGATAAAAAAGAGACAATAAACTGATTCCCAGTATTCATCTCTCCCAGCTTTCCGAATGTAGACACAGTGTAGTTGCCTCATACAGCTATTGCCATGTTATCCCTGCCATGACCGACTGTGAACCCTCAAACTGTGGGCCAAAATAAGCCCTTCCTTCTATAAGTTGCTTTTGCAGGGGCATTTCATGGCAGTACCAAGAAAAGTAAATAACGCATATGTAAGCAGACATACTTGGGGCGTTCATGTGATGCTGAGAATGAGGCAAACAGGAAGAAAGAGTAATGTCACCAGCCAAATAAATCAACAACAACAACAAAAAGGCTAGAAGAGAAAGGGAGAAGAGGGAAACACAGAGCCATTAAACACACCCAAAACCAAACCTATACTGTTCTGTGTGGGCAAATCTATACCAGGTGTGCTTTGGTGTTCCAAGAGAGCTGGCTTCTGAGACTTAGCTCATTTCAACTTTCAAATTGCTGGAAAGGAAGAGTGGTTTGGGAGGAAAGAAAGAAAGAAGGAGGAGGAACTAAAATATCCTTCGGATTTCTGCAGCTTCTTTTGAGTTGAGAAGGGCTCTTTAGCCAGAGCCTCCATCCAGAACCTTGTTACCATGGCAACCTCCTTGCAGCCTACGAGGCTGTGACAGCCCACTCTGGAGTTAGTGCTGCTGAACCAGAAAATGTTGCAGGAGAGGTTCAGTTTCCTTGATTATTAACATTAAAAATATACACACAGAATTAAGGAGTAATCTGTGAATTCACTCGCAAAAGCTGCCTTTCTCCCTTGACATTAAACATAGATTCTGTGCCTTTATTCAGTATCTTCCAGGCATCCGCAATGTGTAGTTTCTGGGGATTTGGGGGTGTATATGATGGAGCCCTTAGCACTTATGAAGGTATGTGTGCAGTGGGGCTTGATGAAATAATCACAGGCAAAGGAGCAAGGAACCCTAACATCTTATCACACTGCATTTATGCAGCGCTTCATGAATATAGGGAAGGTGTACGTGACATTTTCAGGAAGCCTCCTCAGGAAAGACTCAGCAAAGAGTGGTGAATACAAGTTTTCCAGGTGGAGACTACAAGGAGAGAGGTGTGGAGAACATCTACCAAGCAGAAGAAATTGTTCCTGATATGTTTGTGGTTTTCTCTACCCAGCGCACTTGGCTCTCTCTGCTGCCTTCACCCCCAACACGTGAAGGCTCTGCCTTCAGTGGGGCTATGTTTGCTTGATTTCATGCTTGTGGACTGATAGCTCTTGATGCCAAAGCTTAGTGGGCCTTGACCACTATACCTGTTTTGGGCCCATATGCATTTCTAACATGGTGTGATAATATAATTTTAACATGGTGTCATGGGTGCCAGAGAGCGGTCAGGTCTGATTTTTAAAAGACAGGCTGCAATTATTTTTTTAAAGACTTCTGTTTGGGCATTGCAATACTTCCTCCTTAAAAATTTCACACCATCCACCTGCCTTTCCATGAAATGACTTTTTCAAAGTAAGACATGCCTTCCCTGAGTCCCCTGACTCCACCATGCCCCAAAGGATATAGTGATTTGCATCCTGACACCAAGAATATAAAGATAAATTACTTCATTCAGAGCACTGGAGAGCAAGGCCCACCTCCAAAATGTTCCTCAGAGCCCCCTAGGATCAATGCCAGTCATCCATAAACACGCTATGCATATTAATTGGTGATAATTGGAAAATGACACCCATCATCCTTAAAGAAGAAAATTGTTGAAATCAATGGAGCGATTTTATGCAGATTATTTTTAGCTGTTATAGCTGCTAAATACTCAGACTGTAGACATCACAACCAACATCACTACTAATATAGTAATGGTAAAGATTCATTCATTCATTCATCCTTTCTTTCTTTCCTTCTTTCATTCATTCATCCACCAGCTATATTGAACTGTGGTAGACATAAGCATAAAGAATACATCCTATTTTCAAGAATTGTACAAATTACTGTATAGAGGAGAAAGGGCAGCGATGCATAGATAAGTAGACACAAAGCAGAGTGATTGTTAGGTAAAATAAACATGTTGTAAGGGTGTAGAGAAGAAGCCGTTCATTTTCATGGGTATCCTGGCCTTTCAGGAAATAAAAACTGTACAGAAGTGATATTTATGTGGAATTTCAAAGAATGATGAGCATTTTAGTAGGTCTAAAGGGAAGGACAAGACAGACTAAGTCAACTGCTGGGACAAATGCTGGGAAGTGGGGTATGTCAGAGCAGCCTGGGGAGTGGTAAAGACCCTGAGAGGGCTCCAGCAGGCATTTATTTTGGGAGAATTTTAACACCATGCTAAGCAATCTGGACTTTATGTGGCGGTGGAAGATGTTCAAAGATGTTTGAAAAAAAGGAGTTGGTGTGATTGTGGTCATTATTTATTGTCGGTATGCTCCCTCTAGAGTATAGTTTTCACTAGCTGAGGGTTTTTGCCTACTTCATTCACTCCTGTATATCAAAAAGCGCTTATCCCAAGGAACAGCACATAGTAGATTTTAATAGATAACCACCGAATAGAATTCCAGTGGGACTTTAGAATTGATTTCTGGTGATGATTTGAGAGTAGGGAATCAGGAAGGTTATCAAGGTAGAAAGCTATCAGGGTAGCTCAAGAGATTTCCTGAAGGTGATGGCAGGGGTGACTAAAGACATGAAGACTAAAGACTTTAGAGAGAGGAAGCTATGTAGACAGGGCAGCAGGGATGTATGTTGGATTCCTTAGTCCCTGAGTGTATATGGAGCAGAGGGTCCAATATGCCATCTCTGCTCATGAAAGTGAACACGTTGCTGGCTGCCGCTGACCCAAAACAGAGTACCACAGGGGAGCTGGCCTTTAGAGGGGGCAATAGAGGGGATGCTGAGGGAAGGGGGTGGGAAAAGAGCTTTGAGAAAGGCCAATTTGAGAAATTCATTTGGACACTTCCTTAAAGGGGAAATTGAGGCAATCTTCACATGCCTCATTGAAACAGAAGCCTCACTTCAAAATGTGGAAATTATTACGAAGGAGGTGGTCACTAAGATGAAGAGAGTGAGGTGTGCTGAGTGTCCTTGAGGAGTAAAGGGCAAGATCACAATGTCAGAAAAGAGAATCTGGTTAAGGCATGCATTTAATGGAAAAAAAATACACAAGCCTGAGAAATGATGGATGAGCTGGCTAGTTTTATGTCATCTTGACACAAGCCAGAGTTGTCTGAAAAGAGGGAATCTCAATTGAGAAAATGCCTCCATAAGATCTGGCTATAAGGCATTTTTAAATTAGTGGCTTATGGGGGAAGGATCAGCCCATTTTGGGTGGAGTGAGCCCTGGACTGGTGGTCCTGTGTTCTATAAGAAAACAGGCTGAGCAAGCCAGTAAGCAGCGCCCCTCCGTGACTTCCGCATCAGCTCCTGTCCTAGGTTCTTGCTGTGTTTGCATTCCTGTACTGGCTTTCTTCAATGATAGACTACAATGTGGAGGTTTAAACTAAATAAACCGTTTTTGCGCCAACATGCTTTGGTCATGGTGTTTCATCATAGCAGTAGTTACCCTAACTAAGACAAGAGGAACATTGAGGCTAAAGTTGGGACCTCAGTGGAATGAGAGAGGCAGAAAACGTGAGAAGTTACAAGTGTTGGATGAGAGAAAAATAACATACTGTGGGCTTTTGGTCTGTTTGCTTTAGTTTGTTTCTAAGAAACTTAGGAAAGACAGAGGGAGAGTTAACTCTAGGGAGATCACAGTTAATGAAAGATATAAAATATTTTATATTTCATGGAAAAATGTATGTTTGTGAAAAATAGGAAACAATAACATAAAGATTAATGATACACTCAGTTTTCCTGAAATAGAGAAAAAAAATTATTTGATTCTGAGAAAAGGGGTTCTAGCTGAAACTCTTGCTTTAATCTGTGTAAAACAACACATCCGGATACATTTTTAATGTAATAGTCAATCAAGATGATATTTAGTCTTGCTAGCAATGACCATGTTTTGCAGTCTCATTTTTGCCTGGGCTGTAATGTTATGGGGTTACAGAGATAAAAAGACATGGTGTATCAGCAGGTGTCTTACAATTCATCCTAGGCTTGCCTGTGCAGCCCAGAGTGAGATGAATTCATGTCAGAAAAAAGGAGAGCTCTGTTTTTCTAAAATTGTTTTATGAAAATGTTTGGGATTCTAAGATGTCCATTAACAGGCAACTGGAAACTTCTACCTAGTTCTCCAGAAGGTTTTCATGAAAATTTATCATATACACAATTTTCCAAATTAAAAAAAATGAAGGAAGTCTAGTAAAACGTTAAGAGGGAATCAAAATTGCACTCCTTGTGCAGTAGGGTACAAGTTTTGTAGGTTAAAGGCCACATGAAGACACCTGCATAGAAGAGATAAGACACTGTGCCCTGGAAACTCAGAGTAGTTACTTGTGGTGGTGATATTATAAAATAGTGCTATTTATTCTTTCTATTTTTACATACTTGCCAAGTACATCTAATTAATTCATATCATCTTCATCATCATAGATATTGCAGCATTCTCTCCTATCAGTCTTTTCTAGTAAGAGTTTTCGAACTCCTGGGAGCGCAGGGTTGGTGGTGGTGGTTCTGTGTCTGCAGCCAAATACCAGTGTGGCCTGTGGAAATGGTAGAAGATGAGGAAGAGATTTGGAACCATCTTCTCTGCTGAGCGCCTCTCTGGACTGAGGTGAGTGATTCTGAGTTCCTCATCAGTTAGACAGGGGAGAGGTTCCCCCCTTCTACTCCCTTTGATTTCCTTTGTCTTCGTTTCCTTCATCCTGCTCTCTCTGCCTCTGCTCCTGACTCCTAACTCCTTGCTTCTCCTACTCTGTTGGCATTGCTTCTTCTGATGCTCTATTGTGCCTTTGAAACATAATCATGGGAGGATGGAAAGAGAGCTCTAAAGAATTCCAGTGTATCGTTAATAAAAGGCACCATGAGTTAAAAGAAAGACCAAGCTGTTATTTTGACTATTGGCTCCTAAATTTTGATCTTAAAAATTCATTTTAAAACATTATACCTTTGTGGTGATAAAAGTGTTGTGTATCACTTTCATCCTCTGAAGAGGGTTGAGATGATCAATCCTCACTCATAAAGGCAAATGGGACGGACTTCAGAGAGGGAGAAAACAGGAAACAGGACAGGAGCCTACCACAGACGGCCTCTGAAAGACTCTACCCAGCAGGGTATCAATGCTGAGGCTCACAACTAAACTTTGGGCAGAGTTCAGGAAATCTTAGGAAAGAAGGAGGAGATAGAAAGACCTGGAGGGGACAGGAGCTCCACAAGGAGAGCAACAGAACCAAGAAATCTGGGCCCAGGGGTCTTTTCTAAGACTTATACTCCAACCAAGGACCATGCATGGAGATAACCTAGAACCCCTGCACAGATATAGCCCATGGCATTTCAGTGTCCAAATGGGTTTCCTATTATGTCTCTGACATGAACTCAGTGGCTGGATCTTTGATCACCTCCCCCTACATGGGGAGCAACGTTACCAGGCCACCAGTCCTGACGATACCTGATAGGTCAGATAGAAGGGGAGGAGGACCTCCCCTATCAGTGGACTTGGAGAGGGGCATGAGAGGAGATGAGGGAAGGAGGATGGGATGGGAGGGAATGAGGCAGGGGCTACAGCTAGGATACAAAGAGAATAAACTGTAATTAATATGAAACATAAAACTTAAAATGAAAAAAGTGTTGTGTATCCCAACTGGATGGTGCTTATGCAAACCTGAACACACATGTCACACACACACACACACACACACACACACACACACAGGGTATCATTAATAAAATGGGTGGATTTAGTGGTGTCTGTATCTCAGTATCTCAGTATTGATATTGGACAGTAGTGTTACCAGGCAGAGAAAGGAAACTGGGTAAAGGAAACATATATTGTGTTATTCAGTTACTTCTGATAAGTGCATATGAGTTCACTATACTTTTAAAACAAAGGTTTAATTAAGATGCACACACAATTAATCTATCAATTCAGGTCACATAAAAGCAATTGCGCACTTGGCTTTGATAGTAAAATAAAGCATTTAAATAATCAATTAAGAAATTATTATGTATTAGGCACTATGGTAACTAGGTTCTTTGTATTCATTATTCTTTTTTAATCAATTCGTTAGCCCTATGATAGGTGTTATTATCGCTATTTGTTAGATAAGAAAGTGAAGGCTCAAAAAGCTAAATAATTTGTTCCCACCCAGCCAGCTGGGTGACTACAGAGTGTGCACATGTCAGCACACAATACTCCCTCTGTGTGGCATCACATGTCATGTTTGCCTTGACTGTGTGTAGTTCTGATGGACAGATGTGTTTTCACTCCTCCCAGCCATCAATTTGTCACATTGATCTTTAAAATGATTTCTCACACGTGATAATTTATGTGCCATGATCATTTATCTGACCAGTTGTGTTTTCTCTAGTTAATGAAATTCACATCCAGTGATGTATTCTGCTATGTTGTTTTAGGAAGTCATGAGTACCTTATTAAGTATATTTTATGACTATAAATATAGCACATAGGTCTCTTAAGTCTATTTCCATCTCACTGAGTTAATGTTACAATTGTAGATCAACTCACCATTATTATTATTTCCTTTGTAAACTATAATTACCCTCACTTACATATTTTGTACATCTTCCTGTAAGTTGTGTTTTATCTGGTCTATATTTATAGGCTTACAAACTTATAATGAGCAGTTGAACTCTCTCTTAGTGGAAGACTCCTCCCCTACTAACTGTTTATTGGGGTTAGGGATGGCTTGTCTATAAAATCTGTTCATCCAGTGCATGTGCTTTATTATCAGTAAATCTTGTGGCCCACAGTGAAAGATGGAGAGGTATCAGGACTACTGGCTCCATACTCAAGTTCTAGAACGACGGTAAAAGATGCATGAGCATCTTGCAGTGAGGGTAGAATATTTAAACCATTTGCTATCCTAGAAAGAGGAGGCTGAAAAGAAGACCACCAGCCCTAGCATGCCCCAAGGAAGCAAGATGGCAGCAAAGGAAGGCAAAGAAAAGAACAAGAGTGAGTGAGGTCAATGGGGTGAGAGCATTGGATGGCACCTTCTTCATAGCTCTTGTCGGTTTATGCAGTCCGTGTAAAGTAAACAGCGCCCAGATGTGGACAGCAAAGAGTGCCATCCAGTTTTCCTTGATCTCAGGTTGCTGGAAGACCTTGATCACATATCTTCGAATATCTTAATAGATGTGATCGTTTTGGTTCTGAGGAGCAGTGTAGAAGCTGGAAACCACCTGAGATGTCTGTGTTCTGGACTGGAGCAAGCACGGTGGTAATGAGTTGCTGGCTCCCGTGGTGAGCTGGCTGCTCTCATGCTGCTTCAGGCCTGGATGTCTTGAGATACCGAGGCAGTTTTCGGGCAAGCTGCCGGGCTCCTGCAGTGAGGGCTGGAGAGTCAGCAGAGCTGCTGACCTCATGCAGGTCCACTCAGCACATGCTAACATGTCTTTTCATGGAGTGCTTTGTTCAGGGTTGGGAAAGAATTGGTCAGCTAGCTAAAGTTAGCGCTACAAAGATGCTCTTGCAGGCAAAATGAAAGAGAATCTTCAAAATCAGCCACCGGGGAGAGAGGTCATTGCAGAGGGAGGAGCTAGAGATGATGTTGAAAAGAAATAATGAGAAGGGCACTAGGCATGATAGCAGACTGACCCAAAGAAGGGAAGAAAGAGAATTGTTACTGCCCCGAGACTGTCGAAGCTGCACGAAATGTACAGATAAAAGGTAGCGTGGGCATCTTATTAGAATTGGGAGATATCTTCCCTGCATGCTTCTCTCTCCTACCTCCCGTCCTAGACTAAACCCTTAAACTTGTGGGCTTGGGAGAAGAAGAAACAAAAAGAGATGCCTATTTTGGAGGCAGCAAAATCTACTCATTGTGGCAATAGTGATTGGGACAGGAAGCTTTATTTAAAATAGATTCCCCCACCAGACCTCATTACCTGAATCTGCCTTTGAACGTGTCTTTATCTGCTTGCTGCCTAGGTAGCACCCACACTACTCAGCATGGACTAGAATACAGTGACCTCATGGACCCCTCCTCTCTGATAAATACCTTGGTCTCAGCCAGGTGCTTGGAGGAGACATGGTAGATAGGAGAGAGCAGTCCTGAAAACAGCTGTGTGTGTGCCAACCACAGAGCCCCTTATTCATTGGTGAGATGGGTTCATTCCACAAAAGCCACTGTCAGCTGCAAAAACATGGTAACAACTATTTTGTTTTTCTGCTGAAATAAAGCAGTTACTGCAGAGTATGCAAACACTGCAAACACCTAAGTGACCCTCAATGGCAACCAGAGCAATTTTCTTTGAAGCTGGTTTCCACCAAAATATCCTAGCATTCCCCAAAGATGAATTGCAGATATAGGGGCAGGCTTCTTGCCATCTAGAGAAGGAGGGTGCCTGATAATTTGGGGCAGGAGTGGAAGGGATCTGTGTGTGGAAGGATGAGGAAGGAGTGGGTCAAAGGTCAGCAAGAGTACTGGAATCTTACAAAGGACTCCACAAAATCTTTGCTTCAGACTCTTCCAAAAGGCCAGCTACTGTTCCTGCTGAGAACTGCTGATCCCTGCCTGAAAGGTATGATCACTATCCCTTAAGGACGAGCTGCATACTCTGGTCACAAGACAAGTCAGATTACCGAAAGCAACTGCTATGGAATGCATTCTGTGTCCAGAAGTTTGTCGTAATGTTTCAAAATTGAGATGAGGGCTTGAAATTATACATACATGGTAGGTTACATCATTATAGCTAATATTGACTGTCTACTTGATGTAACAGAGAAATACCGAGGAGGGCTGGGGATGTAGCTCAGTAAGTAGAACACTCACTAACCATGCACGAAGCCCAGGCTTTGATGCCCAACACTGCACCAGCTAGACAAGGTGACACTTGCCTATCATCGCAGCATTTAGGGGGCTGAGAGAAAGATCAGAGGCTCAAGACCATTTACAGCCTTATACTGAGTTTGAGGCCAGCCTGGATAACATGACACCATATCTCAAAAGGAAAATCAAAGAAATGCCTAGGAGACGAATGAAGCACAACTCTGGGTGTGAGTGTGAGGATATCCCCAGTTCTCAGGTTCTGAGAACTCTGATCCTTTGTGTAGTCATAGCATGCTGGCCTTACTGAAAAATCGTAAATATAGAAGATGAGACCTAGTTGGAGGTAGTAGAATGCCAGGAGCATGTCCCTGGTGGCCATGTCATGCCCTGGTCTCTCCCCAGATCTCCTTTTCTCTGATTGTTGGCCACAACATGATGAAATGCCCTGCCTTGTTCTTTCTGCCATGATGGATGGACAGCTCTAAAACTCTGAGCCAAAATAGTTGTTCCTTCCAGGTCACTTGTGCTATGGTTGTGCAAAGGTAATGAATGCATGTTCCCTGACTCCAAGAGCAATCTATATTTAAACCTTAGCTCCATTATATAGTAATTATAATCAAAACTCTCACTTTCCCAAGACTCAGTTTCTCTATTTTGATATCATAACCCCAGGGCTGATGTGAGAATTCTATTAGATAATGGACATCAAGTTCCATGCAAAATGAGAAGCTTAGTGAAGTTTAGTTTCCCTACCAACAAGTCTTCTTGCTAGAGGACCTTTGAATAAAATAGCCCATTCCTGTCCCAATAGAGCAGGCTTTTATATAAACCAGTGTTTTCAAGAGTTGTAGGAGGGCTACACAGATTTTCACTTTGCTCAATCGATCTCACCTTCCTTAAACTCAACCAGGCTTTCAGAGCAATCATTTTTTAAATCATGTCTACTTCATAATTAAAGGCAAAGCACTGGCTTATTTCTTGGTCTACTGAGCTTATATTAAAAGTATCCTGGAAGTGGACCTTTACCACTTGCTTTTTTTCTCTCTAAAATAGAATATGACCAGCTTTCTAAACTGTGAGTTTGAAGGATCCTGAATCCTGATTGTGGGTCTGCCATTTACTAATGTGTGACTAGGAGAATTTATGCAATCTCCCTGAGCCTTGGTTGTGTTATTTGGAAAATGGAGCTGATAAATCTGTCTTGTGGGTCACTGAGAAGATTAAGTGAAAAGTGATGAAGTTATTCTGTGTGCACTTGGTGCTCCATACATAGTCAATTGCTTTTCTACTGCATCTAGAAATAACTTCAAGCCTTTCTTACGATTATTAGATTAATACTTACTTTAGAATATCATTGTATTGTGCAGATTTGCATGGTGGGCACGCACACATAATATTTGACTGTATTTTCTTCACTGGTTTTATAATTAGGACTAATGTTATATCAGATACTCAAGCCAAATAGTCTAAGGATGTATAGGTCTTAAGATACATTTTAATGTGATAACTGAAATGTTACCTACTTGTAAACTTAGGAATCCATTCTAACTTACACTTGCTTGATCTCTATAACTTTAACAGATTTCAAAGGAATATCTGTAGGTTGTCTTCTCTCTATAAGTCTGATTACGACCTTTGGCCAAAAATAATAAAATTCTGATCTAGTCAAATTCCTGTCATTTCATATGTAATGTCTAACTAGTTCATATTTCTCCATTATCTCTTAGTTCTCAAAAGAATATACTTTAGTGAGAAAAAACCAAATACTAATGAGTTTTCTTAGTAGAACAATAAATTAAGGAGTAATTTAAATGGGAGCGCAAACAGTTACGTGGGTGGAAGAATGCGCAGCCAAGAACGAGAAAGGCCTCCAGCTTCGTGGGGTGAGAAGGCAATGAGCTTGAGGAACTCAGCTGGGCTCTCTGTTCTAATATATTACAAAGAGAAAGATGAGAGTTCTTCCCAAGGCAGTAACTCAGCAGAGACAATCACACACTATTATGAGAGCAAAGACCCAAGAGAGATCGTGCCCGCCTACCTTCTTCATTCTGAGATATGCTCACACTTGCTCCACAGATAAGAACAGTGTGAGAGGGAGGTGAGAGAGGATATTCTATGGTCCCTTGATTCCCATCAGCATTCAAGTTTTTAGCAATTCCTAGTCGGAGAGTGTGTCTTGAAATCTCATCTCACTTTTGTGTTTCTTGTTCAACATTTAATTTTATAGATTTTACAATGCCAAGGGCCAGATTTTAGAAGTTTCATCCTGGGGCATTCATGCAGTTTATGCAGTGTGTTGTTTGCCGCTTCATGTGTGTGTGTATGTGTGTGTGTGTGTGTGTGTGTGTGTGTGAAGTATTTGTAACTAAGATTTGTCTATTTTAAAACCACTTTGAAGGTTTTATCAGGTGTACCTCAAACATCTAACAGTTTGTCACAAATGTAAAATCATTTAACTTACTTTCAGTAAGTATTTATATCATGTCCTTATTGGGCAGAAGTGTTTCCTTATCCTTACTATTGAATTCCCACTCTCTTTTACTTGATGCGTTTCATTTGCCATATCATTTGAATGAACAATACTACTAATAATTGAATAAGTTTCCGTTATTTCTATTCTCAATCTTAGTTTTATCAAACTGATAAGGCCTAACATCTGAACACACATACACACCACATTAATACAAGACAGACATGTATGTATACATGAATATATGTATGTACAAATACACACATAAATGTGTATATCTATTCTTTTTTCTCTTCTAGGCGTACACTCTGTAGAACTTATTTCTATTTTTCTGTATGCTGTTCAGTCTTGATTTGAGGGCTTATTTTTCTCTACCTAGTCAAAAAATTGGAGCTTGGGGGGCTCAAGCAAAGGCCTTTTACGAGTCAATTTTATCCATTTTTTTTATTTCCCTTACCATCTCAATGCCTGTAACTGTTAAAGTTGTGCCTGAGCTTCAGATGTATTGTAGATGATGTGAACACACACACAGGTAGAGAGAGACAGAAAAAGAGAGATTTATATGTGTATTATTCAGCATCATAGTAGTATTACAATAGAATACCTGAAGCTACTAAGTTATAAAGATAAGAAATTTATTTAGTGCAGTTTTGGAAACTCAAAGTCATGATGCTTACTTACAGCAGTTCAGTGTGGCTGAGTGTGACTGATTGTGGCGCATCAGAGGCATGTGTAGTGGCAATTGCTTATATCTTAGGCTAGAAGCAGAAAAATAAAGGCAGCTTTTCTTTTATGGGCATTTTCTCAATTACCTAAGGTCCTCCTGCAATGTTTCACCTCTCAAAGATTTTACAAACACCCAATAACACCTTCTGGGAACCAAACACTTATGTTAAGACCCTTTGGATCCATTCAGATTGAGTCTAGACAACAAGAATCGATTTTTAGGCACTGACGTTTGGCCTATACTGTGATGGACTGTCTTTCTCTCTCTGCTTTCCAAAAATTTCCTTCAATTTTCTGTACTATGATTAACTTACTTCAACCATTATTCACCAAGGGGTGAAAGGAGCGCAAGTCCCCATCTTCTTCAGATGAAACAAAATTGATCGTTATACACAATGGAAGGTACTTATGGCACATGTCATGTGAATATCATTGAAGATGTGATGTCATGTGAAGCAAACCAGTCCCCAAAGAAAATAATATTATACAATTCTATATTCTATTTGTATGAAGTAGGATAGGTAGAAAGATGCGTTGAAGAAAAATGTAGAACATTGGTTGTTAGGGGAATCAGTGTCTAATTGACATAGCAGGTAAGTTTGGGATATGAGAAATATTCTGGTTGACAATGTTGATGGTTGTACAACTATGTGAATGCCACTAAACTGTACACAGCAGAAGTCGGTGGTGAATTTTATGGTACATACACTCTAGCTAGGTAAAAAATAAGAGTCAGGGAATGTGGTAAGGTATTGCATACAATGTGATATGCCAAACCCAGAAGAGGAAACACTTAATGACAGGAATGCCCTAAAAAGTCAAAGGTATAGAACAAAGCTATGGGAACAAACAGAGGATACTTAATAGATGAAAATGAATTTCAGAAAATACCTTTGACCCCTGTGCTCAAGTAAGGAGGTTCAATTATTTTATTGTGCTTGAGTCTTTCTACTGTGTGTAGTCAGATATGTTTGCATGTATGCAATGCTAAAGGATTCCCCATGGATCCTGACTTACAAGAATTTGGATAAGGAAGACCTTTTTTATTTTTTTATTTTTGGTGTTTTTTAAAACACTTTTATTTCATATTAATCACAGGTTATATACTTTGTATCCCAGCCGTAGCCCCCTCCCCCATGCTCTCCCTATCCCACCTTTCCCTCCCTCGTCTCCTCCCTGCCACTTTCCAAGTCCACTGATAGGGGAGGACCTCCTCCCCTTCTACTAATTCTAACTTATCAGGTCTCTTCAGGAATGGCTGCAATGTCTTCTTCTGTGGCCTAGCAAGGCTGCTCCTCCCTCGGGGGGTAGGGAGGTCGAAGAGCCAGCCATTGAGTTCATGTCCAAAATAGTCCCTGTTCCCCTTACTGGTGTACCCACTTGGGTATTGAGCTACCATTTGCTACATACAAGCAGGGGTTCTAGGTTATAACCATACTTGGTCCTTGGTTGGAGAGACAGTCTCATAAAAGACTTGATATATTTGGTCCTTGCGGAGCTCCTGACCTCTCCAGGTTATACTAACTCCCCCTTCTTTCATATGATTCCCTGAACTCTGCCAAAGGGTTGGTTATGTTTCTTAATATTTGCTTTGATACCCTGCTAGGTAGAGTCTTTCCGAGGCCCTCTGTGGTAGGATCCCAAAAACCGAAAGACGCACATGGTATATACTCACTTATATAGAGCTATAAGATAGGATAAACATACTGAAATGTATACACCTAAAGAAGATAAACAAGAAAGAGGACCTCAGGTAAGAGGATTAATCCTCACTTAGAAAGGGAGATCTTTTTATGTTTCCTAGATGCAAGGGAGTCTTTACCAAAAAAAAGTAAAACATTCTGAGGACCTTGACTGCTGGGTAAGTTAGAATCCTTGAGAGTTAAGACGGTGAGGTATGGTGGGAATGGGCTTCATGGATTAGTGGTCACGGTGGGCGGGAGGCTGCAGGAAAACACCCTGTCTGGTTGTTCATGCTGGCTACTCATTGCATTGGACCCTCCAGAGTGGCAAGTGCTGCAGGCCATCTGCTAAAGACAGTTTTTGCTGTGTAGTTAAACTGTTGGGTATACATGACATTCTGTGAGAAAAGGGAGGGAAAATGATCAGATACGATTCTGGATGGACTTAGGAAATAGGAGTTATGAGAAGTGAAGAGAAAGCTGAATAAGCTGTTGACCATGAGAAGATGAATCTCATGGGAAAACCAGTGATGTTTGATCAAACTACACTTGCTCGAGAATGGAAGACAAGTGTGGATGTCCTCTCTTCTAAATCCAGATAAGCACTGACAAGAATTCTGCTATTAAAAATAAAAATACATGCTGAATCTGATGGCCAGGCTGTATTGGCCCTTATGTAGGAGGCTGAGGTGGAAGTATTGAACTTAGGGTTAGCCTGGAGTGCTGAGCCAGTTCAAGACCATCTTCAACAACTCAGTGAGTCCCTGTCTCAAAGTTTTTCATAAGTCTGGAGGTAGGGCACAATTACAGGTGCTTAATGAGCATGCACAGCCCCATGTTCATTTCTCATCACTTCAAGCAAAACAGACCCAGATGACAGATGCGAATAGAGGGGTAATCTGGATTGAAATGCAGTGGAGTCCCACTGCTGGAATTTGGGATCAAAGAACCAATACAGAGGGAACTTCAGGGTTAGAACCTATTTCCTACAATGGGTAGATTAGTCTCTTGATCAAACGTATTGTAACTTTTTTTTTAACAAATTGCTAACAGTCTTTGTTGGTGATAACAATTGGTACTGTTCTAAGTCACTATGACTATCACACTGAGGACTCAGTAGCCTTAACAGTAGTCACTATTATTATCATTTCACTTTTTTAATTTATTTTTTATTAATTACAGTTTATTCAATCTGTATCCCACCCGTAACTCCCTCCTTCTTCCCCTCCCAATTCCACTGTCCCTTCCTCTTCTCCACCCATGCTCCTCCCCCCAGCATGTGTGGCTCTTTCTTGCAAGTCTCCTCTCCAACATCATGCTATTAGTTTTCACTCTCTTTCTGATCTTTCTATTCCTCAGAATGGTTTAGTTTTTTTTTTTTTTTTGGTAAAACCTCCCTTGTATCTAGAAAACATAAAAAAGTTCTCCCTTATCCAAATTCTTGTAAGTCAGGATTCATGGGGAATAGAAAGGATTGAGGATACAATTATGTCTAAATCCATCAATCAGTGTCTCTAAAAATAGGCGAGATGCTCCTATTGTGCATCAGGTGGGGAGTCTGAGGAGGGATTTTTAAAAAGGTAAAGGAAAGGATAGCATAGCGTGTGGGGGTTAGGCGGAAGATGTTGCTGCCTTCCTTAAGCCTAAGAGAGAGGAAGGGAGGAGTTACTGGAACTCAAAGGCAGAAGGGACTGTTCAGAGAGAGTTTTGCCCATTACTGTGAGATATACACTACCTGAGTACAACCCACAGAAAATCCTACTCTGTTATTCTGTAGTTCTCCTAAAACTCACTAGAGTTAGTCAGGTATACAAAGGCCATGAAGCATCCATATGCTAGCTTCCCCCCCACCCCCCACTGAGCAGCACTGCAGGACAAGGAGATGTTGGATCTGAAATATCAAGTAGAATGCCCTTGGGATTCCACATTGGTCTCAACTTGGCTGTTGCCATATTCATCCTGAGCAGAATTTAAACCTTAATTTTCCATTTTCCTTATTTTGGTTTTGTACTTAATGTGTACTCACTCATTGGTTTAGATCTTTAAGGATGCATTTCATGGCTGGATTCGGCCTGCTTGTCTTAGCCTGAGCTATGAGTCATCTTTCAGAACCTCTCCGTGTAAAAGGTCCTCAGGAACAACCTGTTACCAATGCTATTTTGAGATCTGTGGCCAGGGGAGGTTCTTTACTTCTAACATGCTCCTGGGGGATGCCGACGCAGTTGGTTCATGGACTGCATTTGAAGAGCCAGGCCCTGAACTAGTTGAAAATGGTCATTAGATAAGCTGCCAGCTGCCCCAAATTAGGTAGGTGAGGCAGTGGGAATCAACCCCCTTCCTGCAGCATGGCTGGCCATCTGCTACTTAATTATTTCTTGGCTTCACAGCGAGCTCCTAGAATTCAGGTGTGCTGTGTACTTCTCTGAGCCTCAAAATTTCTGCTTTCTATGTTATGGTTTCACGCTGCTCTTCTCCCTGGACTTGTGAAAGAACGATGACAGCCAATTACCACGATTATCTTCTGGGAACAGTGTCCTGTAAGTCCTGCTATCTGCCTCACTGTTGTTGTCATGTATTTGAACATCATTTAGTTTGATGCTTACCTGAGCCAAACAAGCCGCTGATGTTTTGGCATTCAGATCAGTGTGTTGCAGGAAGTGGTGGGTCTATAATCTTGGAGTGAGCTTCACATTTGGGGGTTAAATTAACATACCCATATCCCTTTTGTTCAGTAACAGAACTCTGGAAGAACAAAGTGAGCAACTGTTTGACTAGGGCTCAAGCATCTGCAAACCATGGAGAGGGGGAGAAGGAGCTCTCATTCCTTGAAGCTGTGCTAGACAATCAGCTGTGGAAAAGCTCCAAAAGATAGGGTCTGGCAAAGTTACAACTCAGGATAGGAGAGAGGTTGCCTTGGTGATGGCTGTAGATACCACTGAACATAGGGCAATGGGCAGAGAAAGAATTGAGGCCACTGGAGTTGAGAATATTGGATAATGAAGAGAATAGGAATGTAGCTGATGGATTTTTGTCTTAATCGATTAAGAAGAGCATCACTTAAGATTAGAAGGGTTGGAGAGATGGCTTGGTGGGTTATGTGTGCCACCTTTTCAAGCAGGGGCACCTGAGTCAGGACCCCAGCACCCACTTACAAAAACCTAGTGTGGGTGTATATACACCTAACCCCAACACTTAGGGGATGGGTGCAGGAGGGTCACTGGAATTCAGTTGTTACTCCTAGCTCCAGGTTCAGTGAGAAGCCCAGTCTCAGGGAATAAGGTAGGAGTGATTAGAGCAGGACACTCAACATCCTCCATTTGCACAGCCACAGTGCAGGCACGAGTGCAGACCCACAAACACATACTACACACACACACACACACACACACTCCTCCCCAATAATATAAAAAGAAGCAGCTCCTTTAACCTAAATAATACAGAAATCCTATTTATGGAGCGCTTACAGTATGTCCAGTTCTCTTCATATATCCCTCAGATCATCACACCTACTGTGAAAAATAGCATAATGATAAAGAGCACTGACCCTAAACAAGACTGCTTGGCTCAAGTCTGGGATGCACAGATTCTGGAAACAAGGCCTGGAAGTTCCTGGATGAACATACGTTCTTTACACAGTGAAATGACTCAAACAGTCTCATAGGGGTGTCTGCATAAATGGAGTTGATAAATGAGAATTACTGAGAACAATGCTAGAATATGCCACATTTTCAATCACGGCTCACCATAATTATTATTGTCATCTAATCCAGGTCTATATCCTGCATAAATATGAGGTTTACTTCACAAAACTGTGTCGTTGTATCCAGCTTGGTGAAAATTTACTGAACAATTGGATGGCCGACTTTCTTGTGCTGGGTGTATGTATGTATCTTAATGGTGTTGAAAAACATGCTGGAAATTTTCCCATTACGTTTCCAGAATAATAAGCATCTGTTCTGAAAGGCGTATGGGAAAAATGATCTGGGATTGTAGGGCAGTGATTCTTCAGTACTCTGAGGGGAAAGGGAAGACACAGTTAAAGAGGAAATCCATGCTTTTAATGACACATCAAGACTCTATGTTTGTGCACAATTCTCCTTGGGGAATAAAAAGAGCTAAGCCCTCTTAGGGAACCATTTGCCCTTGAATCTGGAAGGCATTTCAGGTGAGTTCTGTGAGTCTCAAAAGGTAATTATTACTGAGTATCCAGTGTTACATCAAGTATTGGCTAAATCCCGTACAAGCATATTATTTAATCCTCTCTCAGTCTTTTGTGGTAGCTGAGTGTTGTCACATAATCCCCCATCAGTGAGGAAATGATGGGCGCAGCATTCCTAAGTGACTCACTGTTCAAGGGCAAAAGGCAAAGCAGAGAGAGAACCGTTGCTTTCCTCCCAGGCCGCGAGTCTCCACTTTGTCTGTAACTCTGGGCTCAGCTAAGTAGTCATAGAGGAGTGCCATTTGTGAAAGGAGAAACTCATTTCCAAATGATACTTGATGAAAGGTTGATGTGATCAAGGAGGGATAAAGATAACGCCCAGGGAAGTCTGTCTGCACCGTTATAAAGCCGGGAAAGCCTGGTCTCACCTCATCCAAATCCTTTCATCTATAATATGGGAGAAGATGTGGAACTCAAGGTCACCTGCACTTAGTGTCTAAGCCAAGACAAGAACCCTCTCTCAGACTAGAAGTCAAGTCTGTTGCCCAAAGTGCCATTGCTGTAGGTAGGATTGAAAGTCTATGGGGTGGTCTTTTAACAGAAAATAGTTGAACTGGGAAAACCAGGCTCAGTAGTTATTGAAATCACTAATGGATGTAAAGGCACTGTTTGTTTGGTGAACATATGTGGAGAATGTTAATCACCATCATACATTACTAGAGCTCTGCCTTACAGACGTCTGCATCCCAACATAAACATGCTCAGCCCAGTAAAGCCTGGCTTTGCCTTAACAGCATTATGAATAAATTATTAAAGCCCTTAATTTTCTGCAGTAATTTTACTAGTTTGATTTTTTTTTTTGAATTGACCCTTCCATGGGCTTGTAATTAAAAGAATGTGTAGCAGCTTTTCCAGCCAGAAACTTCTGGGAATTCAAAATGAATGGTCAAAATTTAGGCGAAAGAACACATTCTGAGAAGGGGAATATAGCTTGGTTGGGAGAATGTTTGTCTAGTAAGCATGGTTCCCTAGGTTTGTTCACTTCCTTAGTATAAAATTTACTATAGTGGTACAAACCTGTAATCCCGGCACCTGGGAGGTAGAGGTCATCCTGAGCTACGTAGTGAATGTGAGGACAGCCTGGGCTACATGTGACCTGCTCCTGAAAAAGACAAAGCTAGAGGGGCTGAGGGTAGGGAGGAAAGGGAGGGGAGAGGTGCTGCTTACTGAGGGATTCATGTTTGCTAAGAATTACTTTCTGGGGGCAAGCACGTCATCTGGGGTTGCTTCAGACTGTGTTTGAGGTCTGTTCTGGGGCCACCTGTGTTAGAACATCAGTTGGTATAGACCCAGGCATGGAAGAGCACTGTATCAGCCATATCTAACAAATCCCTGGTGCACGGTAGGCCTGCCACAAATACTGGTTGAACGATGGTACACTCAAGGACATACGCTGCAATTCCAAAGCAGCACCGTGGTTTGGATTTCCTACTGAACTGGCCCAATGATCTGCTCAGAACTAGTATGCACTGTGAGTATCTAGAGAGAGACAAGAGGACCCAGTTTAATGATCAAGGGCTCTCGTGTCAGCCAGACCTATATTTTAGTGATGGCTTTGTCTCTGGCTGTCTTAGGCAAGTTTCTTTGTCACTTTGACCCTTATTTCTTTAAAAAATGATAATATGTGCTTTTCAGGGTCTGGTTTGAGAAGTGTGTGATAAATATGTAAAACAACCTAACTCGGGGTCTGAGAGGCAGTCTTTTATTATCCACTCCTGCTTGACACCAGATGGAAGCCTTGGAGTGGAGAGTCATAAGACTGTGTGCCAGCTATTAAGTTTGATTTATCTATTGTTTTCCTATATTTGCATAATCATGGGGTATCTTGGTAACACGTTGTCTCCTATTCTCTGTTCTCTGTTCAATCCAGTTTTAGGTCAAAAAAATAAAAAAAACTCTGTGGCTGTTCTGTTATGTTAGCCTCTCTCTGATGTGGCTGTGGTTAACTTTCCCCGTGCCCCACCACCAGAGAGACGCTAGAGGACAAAGTCTGTCCTGTCCCTTTGAGTGCAAAGGGAAGGCTGATTGTAGGCCTCCTTTATCCTGGCAAATACACTACGAGTTTCCTTTTTCTACTTGGTTTTAGATCCATTCAATCCCCAGTACATTCTCTGTTTGCCTTTGCATATCATCAGTGCCCCTCTCTGTGAACAGGTGAGGCCCGTAGAGACCAAGGCCAGCTTTGTTCAGGACACTTACCATCATGGGGGTCATAGATATTTTATGGTGTTTTTTGTTGTTTGTTTGTTTATTAAGTCTTCGCTTAAAGACTGGCAGTAGGTATTCTCACCCTTCTGTATTATAGGGAAACCGAGTGGTGGAAAGTCAAATGCTTATGTTTTACTTTATTATTTTTATCTTAAGTGTAGGGGTGTTTTGCTTGTAGTTATGTATGTGTACCCCATGCATGCCTGGTGCCCTTGAAGGACAAAAGAGGTAATCAGATCCCCTGGGACTGGAGTTATAGTTGGTTGGGAGCTGCCAAGTGTGGGTTCTGGGAATTGAACCTGGGTCCTCAGGAAGAATAGCCAGAGCTTTTTAACCACTGAGCCATGTCTCCAGCCTCTCAAATACTTTTATTCAGGACATAACAACAGCCATTTGGTCAGGGCTGAACTTTGGAAGACACCTACTTGTGGTAGGAATTCTGACCACCCCAAGCAGCACATGCGCTTTATGGTTTCTTTCATGTCTTTCTGATCGTGGATAGTTTGTTTTATTTTCTTCTCTTCCCCTTCTTTTTCCATCTCTCTATCTAATCAGCTTACAGCCTGATTCCAGCCCCTTCTGTCCTCTCCTCCTAGACCTCCCAGTTCCACCCTTATGCTCCTTTCCCCACCCCCCTCCCCTTCTTCAGAGAAAAGGGGAGGCCTCCAAGGAGGACCAACTCACCCAGGCACCTCAAGTTTCAGCAGAACTAAGCACATCCTCTCCCACTGAGGCCTGACAAGGCATCCCAGCTAGGGGAAAGGGATCAAAGTGTAGGCAACAGAGCTAGAGACGGCCCCTACTCCCATTGTTAGGGGACCCACATGATGACCAAGCTGCATATGTGTAGGGGGTCTAGATCTAACCTACACATTAGGCTCTTTGGTTGGTGGTTTAGTCTCTGTGAGGTCTCATGGGCCCCAGTCAGTTTACTCCGTAGGTCTTCTTGTGGTATCCTTGACCCCTCTTTTTCCCTCTATCCTTCCTTCTGCTCTTCCACAAGACTCCCGGAGAGTTCGACCTATTCCTTGGTTGTGAGTCTCTGCGTCTGTTTCCATCAGCTGCCTTATGAAGCCTCTCAGAAGATAGTTATGCTAGGCTCCTGTCTGTAAGCAGAGCAGAATTTCAATAGTGTCTGGGGCAGGCTTTCTCCCATGGGGCGGGTCTCAAGTTGGGCCAGTCATTGGTTTGGCATTCTCTCAACCTCTGCTCCATCTTTATCCCTGCACTGTTGCAGGCAGGGTAAAATTTGGCTTGAAGATTTTGTGGGTGGGTTGGTGTCACCTTCTTTCCACTGGAGGTCCCAGCTGGCCACATGGGGTGGCCATTTCAGGCTCCTTAACTCCTGCTACTAGGGTCACCTCCATAAACTCCCAGGAGCCTCCCCTGTCCCAGCGATGTCCCACACCGTTTTCCATTCTCTCTCCTGAATATATGCGCAGGAGTGGTACAGTTGGGTCTTGAGGTAGAACTGTTTCCAATTTTCTGAGAAATCACTAGATTGATTTCCACGGTGGTTGTACAAGTTTGTGCTCTCATCAGTAATGGTGGAGGGTTCCTCTTTCTCCATATCCTTACCAGCATGTGCTGTCACTTGAGTTTTTGATTTTAGCCATTCTGACTGGTGTAACATGGAATCTCAGTTGTTTTGATTTTCATTTTTCTGATGACTAAGGATGTTCAACATTTCTTTAAGTGCTTCTTGGCCATTAGAGATTCCTCTGATGAGAATTCTCTATTTAACCCTGTACCGTGTTTTTAATTGGGTTATTTGATTTGTTGGTGTTTAATTTCTTGATTTCTTTATGTAGTTTGGATAGTAGCCCTCTGTTGGATGTAGGATTGGTGAAGATTTTCCTAGTCTGTGGGCTGCCATTTTGTCCTATTGACAGTGACCTTGGCCTTGCAGAAGCTTTTCAGTTTCATGAGGTCCCATTTATTATTTTTTCCCTAACTAAATATTAATTAGTTATGTGGTGTTAATGGTGAAGAGTGGAGCCTGGAGAGATGGTTCAGCTGCTTAGAACACTGCGTGCTCCTTCAAAAGACCAGATTTTGATTCCTAGCACCCACATGGCTGCTCACAAACATCTGTACCTCCAGTCCCAGGGAATCTGATACCTTCTTCTGGCCTCTGTGGACACAGCACACATGTAGTGCACAGACATACATGCCAGTAATAAAATCAAATAGGTAATTAACAAAATAAAATAAGTAATTAGAGGAGAGAAAGATTCACCCTTGGGTCTAAGAGAAGTCAGCTATGTTGAAAATAGACAGCTATGGTCTGCTTCTGCAGGTCTTTCACAAAGCACTCCGTAGAACAATAGGATGGGTTGGGAATGTGATGACAAATAGTATGAGTATACTTTTACACGTACACTGTCTCAGTTGTTCTTATTTGAGAAAGATGTTATGTTGTTTCTATGGCACTTGAAATATTCATCTGTACTGGGGTAGAACTGAAATGAAGTTGCAAAGAACCTGTTTTTTGAGAATACCACCAACCTTGGTAGGAAAGTGTATGGCAGAGTTAAATACCCCCCCCCCCAACACACATACACAGGGGGAGAGAGAGAGAGAGAGAGAGAGAGAGAGAGAGAGAGAGAGAGAGAGAGAGAGAGAGAGATTTCAATCCTTCTTTTACTCAGTAGCAGTATAACTTATCCTGACTTTGTCTCCTGTCCCACAAACTAAGGCTACTAGTATATACCCTGGAAAACCATCGTGAAGATTATATAAATGTTTAACTGTGCATTAACTCTTAGGAGAAATTTTAAAAGTTGATTCTCCTTGCCTTTTCCCTTTATTGAGCCTTGAGGAAAGACTTCTGTTTTTTCAACAGACGTTACAAAGGACACATACCAATTAGTCCATGGCCCCAAATGATATATGTTCCTGAATGTGTCTGATTGCTCCTTATAATTAGCAGGGCCTGTTTCAGGTACTGAACATTGCCAGCAATCAATTTGAAAATGACAGACATGAACCCACTCATTATCCTAATAGGTCCATTTTTAGTACATAAAAACTGAGACCCAATCTTGCCTTGAGGCAGAAAGAAGTGAGTGCCTTGGTTCTTGCATAAAAATGTGACATTTAATACAATATGTTCTCATTTATGGGCTGGTGACCAGTTTCATAATCAAGGAGGAGAGAACATCAGGACAGGACAGGAAAGGCTGCCTGTGGGGGTTATCAGTCTTCACCTTGATGACAGAATGACTCTCTTACTAACTGATATCACTCCCTGTTGTCTTTCTATAGAAAAAAAATTTAAGGGCTTCAATTTTTTAAAATGTCATGTGCATACATTCTTATAAACTCACACTCCATAAGCTTAGAGCTCAGTGGCTTTTAGTAAAGAATTCAAGTCAAGAAACAAAATCACTGGAACTCATGAGATACCTGCGGATCTGAATGCCATTCCCAGAATGCATACAAAGGCAGAAAGAGAGATCTAGCCAGCCACAAAGTTGTTTTTCAATCTCTACATACATGTTGTGGCATGCATGTCTACATGTACATATCATGCACAAGACAATAAATTATCATAATCATCATCAAGACTATCCATTCCTTTTTGCAAATCATCCTTAAGATTTATTTTCGGAACTACTTCCCAAGAGATCTACTAGCCACTGACTTAAGTTTACCACTATAGGTAATCTGATTGGTTCATAAGTTAGTATTCAGTACAAACATTATGGGGTAGGCAATGGTTGGCTTCTTTTACCTAAGGTTTTCATAATTATGTGCTCATGACTGAGAATAGCTGTTCATGATCCCTGTAATGTGTTGCAGGATATTTGATCCCCTTGTGAACTCAGAGATTGTGAAGTGTGAAAACCTATTTCTTGTTTGGTGATGCTTATCCCTAACACACATCTTTAATCCAAGAACTTTCTGTTTATTATAAACTTAGCATGTGGCTCAGCCCTAGGACATACCTTTAATCCAAGAGCTTTCTATACACAGAATAAAATAAACACTAGGTCAAGAGGTAGAGCAAGCAACCAGCTGACAGGGAGTAAAGAAAAAGGAGGGACACTGAGAGAAGGGTATTTACAGCATAGAAAAGTAGCTTTTTGGCTTTAGGCTTTTGGCTGTTCCTTTGGGAAATGAGCTGAGTAGGAAGGTCAGCTAGATGGTTTCTCTGCCTCTCTGAGCTAGGAGATTTTCACCCCAATGTCTGGCTTCTGAGTTTTTATTGGTAAAATTGAACGATTGGGATTTTCATTCTTTATAACAACACTAATGGTATATCAGTGTGTCTACCCTACCACTGAATATCATTGTTTCCAATCTGTGCTGTTCTAACCTGGGCCACTGGGAACTTTTGAAAATTGTGTGACTTAATGTTTAAATACACTTGGTTAACTCTATGCCAACAAGTGGAATGTAGGGCTTACGTGAAAACAAAGGTTAGCTTTCACAAATGCTGCTGTAACTTTTTCATTCTAGATCTTTATGTTTTTAAGGGAGAAAGTTCTGTTTGTGGTAACACCATGAAAAGACTCCAGACCAAGTTACCATCAGGAATCAGCTTTTTCATTTAGACATGGGGGTACCTGCCTGAAGTGGTCCTTTATGTACCACTAAAATGGAGTTTCAATACCCACCCAAGTTCCATCCCTGTAGTTAGTATTCTTCAGCCAATGCCTGGACTTTTCTCTTCTATACTCCTGAAGGCAAAGCAATATCTGTGGAGGTGCCAACCTTTCTCTGGATGTCAAAGCCACAGAATAATCATTTTTGTGGAATAAAAAAAAATCCAGTTTTAAAAACTGGCCAGGAGGGAATTAGGATGGCTGTTGAAGAAAAATGCTTGTACATGGTTTCTAAGCTATCTTTATCCGCTTGTTCTGTTCTCAAAATGTGTTACTAGGAGCTGTCACTTGTCTTAACTGTTTTTAATGAATGATATTTAGTTGCCTGAGGCTTATTTTAAATGAAGAACATGGACTAATTTTTTTAATGTAGAGAAAGGGAGGGATAGGTGTACTGCCTTAGCAAAGCACTGCTGAATGCCAGCTAACTGACCTCATTTTTTCTGTTTCCAGTACAGTGAAATTTCATTATCACCATCATCAGCCTTAACTAACTTTTATTATCTACCCATAAAGCACTGAAGGTGTCCACACCACAGTGCAGTGTGGTGAAACATGTGTTAGAATTAGAATTAGGTGCTTGAGAACAAGTCCTGCCTGCCAATTAATTACAAACTCTGTGTATTAGTCAGGCTTCTCTAGAGAAACAGAACTGATAGAATGAATATACGTATATCCATTCTCTCTCTGTGTAGACAGACAGACAGACAGACATACAGACAGACAGACAGATGATAGATAGATAGATGTGTGTGTGTCTTTGTGTATGTGTGTGTACATGCGTGCCATAAATATGGATGGATTACAGGCTATGGTTCAGCTAGTCCAGCAATGGCTGTCTATTAATATAAATTCTAATAATCCAGGTGTTGCTCAGTCCCCAAGGCTGGATGTCTCATCTGGGCTTCAGTATATGCCAAAATTCTCAAGAAGTAATCCTTAATGCCAGTGCGGGGATGTGCTTGTCAGTGAAGGTGAGAACAGGAAGGGAAAGAGAGCAAGCCTCTACCTCCCATGGATTTTCTATAGGCTTCCCACAAAAGATGTGGTCCAAATTAAAGCTGTGTATCCTTCCACCTCAAAAGATCCAAATCACAAGTGGGCCTTCCCACTTCAAATTACTTAGTCAGGAAAATAATCCCTCACAGGTGTGCCCAGCCACTCAGGTTTTAGTTAATTCCAGATGCGGTCTGGTTGACCACCAAGAATAGCCATCACATTCTGTATCCTTGGGACAACCAATTCAGTTTAGTTTCATAACTTTACAAAGGAGAGGTTAGGTTTCTACCTTGATATAAAAATCTTTTTGTTTTAAAATTTAAGCAGTTTGGACACGTCAACTAAGATTCATGTAATCAAATTTCCCCTGTATCTGAACATATGATTTCTCCCTTACAGCTTACAAAGACAGATGTAAATTTCTCTGAGTTCTGTGACCTTCCTAAATAAACAAATGAGAATGTGCCTCATAAGTGAATTAAGGCAAATGACAAAGTGCCTCATATTTCTCTTGAGATTGTTTTCGTTCTACTTGTGAAAAGGGAAAATGAAGGCATGGTAAGGAAAATCAGCTGGGCAAAATATTGACTTTCTGAACCTCAAATATATTTTTAGTTTTTATTGTTAACATTAATATTTATTCATTCAGAAAAATCTATTAAGCAACATCTATATGTCAGGCATTTACATTTAAGAAATATGTTAGCAGAAATCCTCAGAGTGAGTGAGTGCCTGCGGTTGTCTCTGTGTCTAAAAGATACAACTGAACCAATATTGTATATGATTTTCTTTTTACAAACATCAACAAAAAGGAAAATAGTATGTATTCACTGTAGGAAATTTCAGACTTTAACAACTTGTAAAGATCATAAAATATAAACTAGAACTTTAAAGAAAGATTATATGTTGATTTATCCTTTTGCCTGCCTGTTTTCCCAAGAATATAATTATACTTGAAAAACCCTGGGTAAGAAAGATTTTTCAACAGGAAAAGAGTATATAAAATCAGCTTTGGAGTTTCTTCAACATAACAGTTATTATTTAATTTTTAATTATAACAGCACAAGAGATTATATCAAATGTGTTGAGAATTGATGTTGCTTAATGAGAATGTACGTTCTTCCCTAGTAAGTTGTATGGTTCACACAGAAAAAGGGTCTTTTATGAAAAGGGCAGTTGATTCTTCAGAGTGTGGAGCCCCCTGAGTTGAAGTAACTGCTAACAGTGGTTTTGATTTGTTGCCCAAAGTGCACTTACAGGCTCATTGCACATTCATAGAAGTGATCTAGGTTCTGTCTTGACCGCTAAGAACCTAAATCAGATTGGGTCATCAACGATGAGTAGAGAGCCAGTTAGCAAGAGGAAGAGCTTTTTCACCTTTACTTCCATCAGTATCTATTCAGGGACTACATTTCCTTATCCTGGGCCAGGTGGGGTGGAAGAGTTCACTACAGAAGGTTACAGGCAATGACTAGATCCTAAATCACTCCTCTGCCCTGCTCTTCTGTTCCTCTTCATTTCTTGTCTAGATCTCCATTCTCCTCTTTACTTCCCTTTTTTCCAGCCCCAATTTCTTATTCTTTAAAAAACTGTCACACACATCTTGCCCCGTTTTGAAAAGCCACAGATGGCATGCATAGAAAGTATGTGACTGACCGCAGGGACTACCCATAGGTCCCAGAGATGTAAATGTTTATAAATAAGAAGAGCTGACACACAGTCTTTGATAAGCTATGTCAGGCACTGTGTCATTTAATTTAATCTCTATATCAAAATTTGGCATGGGTATAGCTACTGCTACGATGATTTGTTTCTAGTTACAGCCTGCTGTCATTAAATATATGAGGCTTTCACATACCAACAGTCAATGCTTCATAGCTGGAGGCACAAGCTGGATGTCTAACAATACAATTCAATTCTGACATTAACTACTAGAAGTTAGCTTTCAAACTCAAAGGACCCCCAAATGCCCCTGCTTTGAAGGCCACTCTCAAATCTTACCACCATGTTTATGGTTGGTAAGCTCCATAGTTGGGATTGGAGGACTTGCCACAACCGCTTACTCAGGTAAGAGTGACTTGCTAGAATTCCACATAGAACTCAGGAAAATACTTTACCTACATTTCTTATTTTATTATAAAGAATACAATACAGCAAAAATGACAAGCCAAATGGACAAGATGCAAAAGGTCAGGCATAAAGGAGGGTGAGCAATGCTTCTATGCCCTTTCAAGTTGCTATTTTCTACCAGGTCTTTGAATTCTGTCCTGGGTATTCACATAGATGCTCCATTACATAGACGTGAATGACTAAATCATTTACCATTGCTGATTAATTCAGTCCCCAGTGCTTATTTTACTGGACCATTGACTGAAGGTTCCTTCTGCTCATTCTGAAGCTCTTCTGGTTTCTATGCATAATTAGTTAGCAATACCCAGGGATGTTTGAAAGAAGAAATTTATGAATAATAGAAACAACGAAATGTTCCTTCAACCCCTAATCATTCAGGATATTTTTGTCTTTATTTTTTATTTTTATATTAATCACAGGTTATGTACTTTGTATCCCAGCCATAGCCCCCTTCCTTATTCCCTCCCCATCCCACCATCCCTCCCTCATCTCCTCCCTGCCACTTTCCAAGTCCACCCATAGGGGAGGACCTCTTCCCATTCCATCTGATCCTAGCTTATCAGGTCTCTTCAGGACTGGCGGCAATGTCCTCTTCTGTGGACTGGAAAGGCTGTTCCTCCCTCGGGAAGAGGGAGCCAGCCATTGAGTTCATGTCAGAAATAGTCCCTGTTCCCCTTACTGGGGTACCCAGTTGGATACTGAGCTACCATGGGCTATATCCGAGCAGGGGTTCTAGGTTATATCCATACATGGTCCTTGGTTGGAGAAACAGTCTCAGAAAAGACCCCTGTGTCCTGATATATTTGGTCCTTGTGGAGCTCCTGTTCTCTCCAGGTCTTCCTAACTCCCTTTCTTTCATATAATTCCCTGCACTCTGCCGAAGGTTTAGTTATGAGTCTTAATATCTGCCTTGATACACTGCTAGGTAGAGTCTTTCAGAGGCCCTCTGTGGCAGGCTCCTGTCCTGTTACTTTTTTCTCCTACATCCAATGTCCATGCCATTTGTCTTTCTAAGTGAGGATTGATCATCTTACCCCGGGTCCTCTTTCTTGTTTATCTTCTTTAGGTGTATAGATTTCAGTATGTTTATCCTATCGTACAGGTCTATATAAGTGATTATATACCATGTGTGTCTTTCTGCTTTGGGATACCTCACTCAGGATGATTATTTCTAGGTCCCACCATTTGCCTGCAAATTTCATTATTTCCTCATTTTTAATTGCTGAGTAGTATTCCATTATGTAAAAGTACCACAATTTCTGTTTCCATTCCTCAACTGAAAGAACCTGGTCGTTTCCAGGTTCTGTCTATTACGAATAAAGCTGCTATGAACATGGTTGAGCAAATGTCCTTATTGTGTACTTAAGCATCTCTTGGATATATGCCTAGGAGTGGTATAGCTGGATCTTGAGGATTACTAGTTGTCTAAGAAAACACCAAATTGATTTCCAGAATGGTTGTACAAGTTTGCATTCCCATCAGCAATGGAGGAGGGTTCCCCTTTCTCCACAACCTCTCCAGCATGTGTTGTCACTTGAGTTTTTTATCTTAGCCACTCTGACAGGTGTAAGGTGAAATCTCAGGGTCATTTTGATTTGCATCTCCCTGATGGCTAAGGACATTGAACATCTCTTTAAGTGTTTTTCTGCCATTCTACAATGCTCTACAGAGAGTTCTCTGTTTAGCTCTGTACCCCATTTTTAATTGGATTGCTTGTTTTGTTTCTTTTTAACTTCTTGAGTTCTTTATATATACTGGTTATTAGCCCTCTGTCAAATATAGGGTTGGTGAAGATCCTATCCCAGTCTGTAGGCTGTCACTTTGTTTTGATGACAGTGTCTTTTGCTTTACAGAAGCTTTTCCGTTTCATGAGGTCCCATTTATTGATTGTTGCTCTTAGAGCCTGTGCTGTTGGTGTTCTGTTCAGGAAGTGGTCTCCTGTGCCGATGAGTTCTAGGGTCTTCCCCCCTTTTTCTTCTAATTGATTTAATGTGTCTGGTTTTATGATGAGGTCTTTGATCCACTTGGACTTTAGTTTTGTGCAGGGTGATAAATATGGATCTATTTTCACTTTTCTGCATGTAAACATCCAGTTGGACCAGCACCATTTGTTGAAAATGTTGTTTTTTTTTCCATTGAATGGTTTTGGCTTCTTTATCAAAAGTCAAGTTTCCATATGTGTGTGGGTTTATGTCTGGATCTTCTATTTGGTTCCATTGATCCACTATTCTGTTTCTATGCCAACACCATGCTGTTTTTATTACTATTGCTTTGTAGTACGTCTTGAGATCAGGGATGGAGATACCTCCAGATGATCTGTTGTTGTACAGGATTGTTTTGGAAATTCTGGGATTTTCTGTTTCTCCATATGAAGTTGAAAATTTTTCTTCCAAGGTCTATAAAGAATTGTGTTGGTATTTTGATGGGAATTACATTGAATGTGTAGATTGCTTTTGGCAGAATAGCCATTTTCACTATGTTAATCCTACCAATCCATGTGCACTGGAGGTCTTTCCATCTTCTGATGTTTTCTTCAATGTCTTTCTTAGGAACATTCAGGAAATTTTAAGTGCTTAGGACTTCTGTCCTAGGAACCATGAAAAAAGACCAAAGATGCAATTTTGTTTTTTGTAACAGTATATCTGTATTGGTACTATAGCCACTGTTCTACGATGACATTGATACTTAGATTCATAGGATGGTTTGTGTAGAGACCTGTAACTGGTAGGTCAGAAAACTAAGATCTACATCAGGTTCTAAGTCCAGAGTGTCTATGGGAACCAGATATGTCAAGTTGAGCCAGTTTAAAGAAAAGGCATTTGAAGTTGGAAGAGAAATAATGGTATTACTGGCTATCCACATGTAGAAAAATGCAAATAGATCTGTATTTATCACCCTGCACAAAACTCAAGTCCAAGTGGATCAAAGACCTCAATATAACACCAAATACACTAAATTTATTTGAAGAGAAAGTGGGGAAGAACCTTGTATTCATTGGCATAGGAAAAAACTTCTTGATGAGAATACTAACAGGACAGACTCTAAATCAACAATTAATAAGTTGGACCTCTTGAACCCGAAAAGCTTCTGTAAGGCAAAGGACACTGTAAACAGAACAAAACAACAGTCTACAGATTACAGATTGATTACAGAAAAGATCTTCACCAATCCTACATCTGGCAGAGGGCTAATATCCAAAATATATAATAAACTCATGAAATCAAACACCAACAAACAGAATAACCCAATTTAAAAATGGGGCACAGAATTAAACAGAGAATTCTCAACAGAGAAATCAAATGACTGAGAAGCACTTAAGGAAATGCTCAATGTCCTTAGTCATCAGTGACTTGCAAATCATAACAACTCTGAGATTTCATCTCACATCTGTTAGAATGGCTAAGATCAAAATCTCATGCTGGTGAGGATTGTTAGTACAAGTGTAAACTTGTACAACCACTTTGGAAATCAATCTGGCCTTTCCCAGAAAATTGGGAATAGCTCTACCTCAAGACCCAGCTGTAACACTCCTGGTCATATACCCAAAAGACATTCCACCATCCAACAAGGATACTTGCTTAATATGTTCATAGCACCTTTCCACATAATATCCAGAATCTGGAAACAACCTAGATGTCCCTCAACTGAGGAATAGATAAAGAAACTGGCACATTTACACAATGGAATACTAGTCACTTCTTTTTAAAAAAAAAATGAAATTTGCTGGCAAATGGATGGAACTAGAAAAGAACATCCTGAGTGAGGTAACTCAGACCCAGAAAGACACACATGGTATATACTCACTTATAAGTGAATTTTAGCCATATAGTACAGGATATGTGTACTATGATGCACAGACCCAAAGAAGATAAGCAAAGAGGAGGATCCAAGGGAGGATGCATAAATTACTCTTGGAAGGGGAGATAGAATAGACAGAGGTAGTGGTTGAAGAAAGGGAGCAGTGTAGGAGAGGGGGCACAGAGAGTTATGAGGGTGGAAATCAGACCTAGGGAGGTAGGGGATGAGAGGGCAGAAGGCCTGTAGAGCAAAGAAAAATTGAAGGTAGGAGCATCTCTGTGACAAACTGGAGACCTAAGTACGGGTAAGCTCTTGGGAGGATATGAGGGTGACTCAAGCAGAGACTCCTAGTAGCAGAGGCCATAGAGACTGAAGAGGACACCCTCTAACTTGACTAGTCTCCTAGTAGATGGAGGGCATCACCAGCCCAACCACACAGACTTCAACCCAAAACTTTCCCTGCCTATGAGATGTGCAGGGATAAAGATAGAACAATTAGAGCAGAGATTGACGAAATGCCTAACCAATGCCTGGTCTAACCGAAGACCCACACTATGAGAGAGAGCCAACTCCTGACACTTTTAATGATACTCTGCTAAGTTGCAGACGGGAGCCTATCAGAGTTGTCCTCTGAGAGGTTCTACCCAGCAGCATCTCAAAACAGATGCTAAGACTCACAGCCAATTGTCGAGTGATGCTTAGGGAGTCTTGTGGAAAACTGGGAGGAAGGAGAAAAGGACCTTGAGGTGACAGGAGCTCCACAAGAAAACCAACAGAGCCACCTAACCAGGCCCCAGAGGGGCTTGCTGAGACTGAAGCATCAACCAAGGACCATGCATGAACTGTACCTAGCCTCCCTACAAAGATTAAGCAGATGGGCAGCTTAGGTTTCATGTGAGTCCTCTAGTAAGGAAAGTGGGGACTTCATCTGACACAGACTCACTGGCCAAACTTTTTGATCACTTCCCCCTGGTGGGACTGCCTTGCTAGGCCACAGGAGAAGAGGAAATGCTTAGTCCTGATGCAACTTGATAAACTAGGATGGATGGGAAAGGGAGCTTCCATTTTCTAAGGAATAGGGGAGAGGGGGAGAGGGAACAGAGAGAGGTTGGATCTGGGAGGGGAGGAGGTATGAGGCTACAGACAAGATGTAAAGTGAATTAAAAAAAATAAAAGGTAATAGGTAAATAAATATATTACTAAAATTAAAAAACAAACAATGGGATCATTCTTAAAAATGCACAGCATCATCTTAGCAGATGTAACAATGAATAAAATAATATAGGTTGAATAAAACCTTGGGAAGCTATATCAAGTTTGGGAAAGAAATGAAGAATCTTTGAATCTCTGAGGGTTGGTGTGAACTGGATTACTTCCTTAGTCCATTTGGAATGATGTAACACAATGCCACGTGTTAGACAGTTTATATGCTTCATAGATTTAGAAATCCCAAAATTAGGGTATCTGTAGATTTGATGTGTGCTGAAGGCCCATTTCCTGATTCCTAGATGGCACCCTCTCACTACACAGATGTATGGCTTCTTCTTGTACACTTACATATCTGAAAGGGTTTAAGGCAGACTTCTGTGCTGAACGCATCCCTGTGTCTCCACCCTTGTGGTTATAAGCTCCAATTCCAATTCCTTGAGTTATTGTTGTTGAGTGCGTTTCAGTGTATGAACTTGGCTGACATGAGAGTTTAAACCATAGCAGCTTCTGTCTAGAAATTACCTGTAGAGGACTTGGAGCACTGAAAATGGCTTTAGATTTCTGGGATTCATTTGTTTAAATCATCTCTAAATTGCCTTTCAAAGCTAATGCCCCAAGAGAATGTCATAAGAATGTGAGAGACTTTTTGTGGAGAACTGATCTTCAAAAACGAGCAAGGCATTAAGGCCCAGATCTTTGTTCTTCCATAAGGCTGTTTTTGGCTATTTAGGATCCCTTGCGATTTTCTGTGAACTTCAAGACATAGCACTACCACAATTCTCCTCTGCCCTGTACCTTATTTCTACAAAATAACAAAAATCTTCTTGGACTTTGAAAAAGATTGAATCTACCACTTGGGTCAGCACAGCCATTTTGACAATAGTCACTCTTTTGTTGCATGTGTCTATGACCTTTTTCCATTTTGTCTTCAAAATATTACAAAGCTACAGTAACCAAAACAGTATGATACAGCAAAATAAAAATATAAGTCCATAGAATAGAAAAGAAAGCACAGATATAAACTCATAATTTCTGGTCAAATTATTGTCCACAAAGATACCAAACAAGCCATATAATATTCAGCAAACTGTGTTTAAAAAACACTATATATCTGATTATAATTAGATCTTTTTCTTATATACAAAAGTAAGTAAAGTGTAAGTAGTAAGGCAACAAAACTCCTGGAAGTAGGAGGGGGGGGGAGCACATGACGACACCATACTGGTGACAAGTTTCTAAACATGACATCAGAACATCAAACTAAACAGCTTATGTCCATCACAGGAAAAATTAACACTGAAGTTTATGGACTGAGAATACTTGTTTGTAAACTATTAAATTCATAAGCAGAGACTATAAAACTATTTAAGAAAATATACATATATACATGTATGATATGTAAAAAGTGTGTGTGTGTGTGTAATAGGACATGGAGAGACTAGGATTTGCTGACTGGCCAGTCTATTTGAATTGTTGAATATTAGGTAAGATACCCTATCTCAATAAATAAGTGTGGAAATCCCTCAAAAACAAACTAACAAACCAACATTGATTTCCAACCTCACATATTCAGACACACATACATGAATGTGCTTCTCTACACACTCTCACCTATTCGAAGTGGGAAGCAATTGAGGAAGATACCTCCTCATTCATTTATGGCCTCCACATGCATGCATACTAACACACAAGGGCACAGAGACAGAAACACACACATTATATATACGTGTATGTATACCCACACAAAATGATCCAGCAATTCTATATCTGGATATTCATTAGTTTTAACTAATTTATTCATTTATTTTTATATTGTAAGTGTGCACATGTGCAAGACAGAGACCAGCTTGTGGGATCACTTCTCTTCTTCCGCCATAGTTCTGGGGATCCAACTCCAATAAGAAGGGTAGGCAAGCTCTTTTACCTAGTGAGCCATATTACTGGCACTATTTCTGGATATTTGTTTTAAAATTGTAAATAGTGCCCTGAAAGAAATATCTATACTCTCTTGTTCATTGCGTTGTGTAATGGCAAATCCGAGTAAGTGTTCAGTGGATGTCAAATAGACAAAGAAAATGTGGTAGATGCATGCAAGGTGACATTATTTAGTCATATGTCACAACATGAGGGAATCTTAAGGACACTGCTAAAAAAAATTAAGTCAACCACAGGGGGAAAAAACACAGGAGTCTATTTATATCTCACATGTAAGGTAGTCACTTCACAGAAGCTGAAAGTGGAACCGTAGTTAGCCGAGGCTGGGGGAGATGCAAATGCAAAATTGCTCAATGAATGCAAAGTCACTGTCATGGGAGATGAAAGGTTCTGGAGAGTAATCTGTACAGCAATTGTGCGCACAGTTAAAAATACTCTACTGTGAGAAACGTTGTTGTGAGGGTAGAGTCCATGCTGTGTGGGGTTTGTTGTCCGTACAGTGGAAAAGCACACCAGGCAGGATGGTGCACGTTTACAATCTCAGCACTGTGGGAGTCAGCGGCAGGAAGAGCTGTCTGAAAAACAACAACAAAACAAACAAACCAAAAAATCAAACGCAAACCCAAACCAGAACAAATCCCAATTATGCAGCACTGAGACTCTGAGGAGAGGCAGGCAGTCTCATGATTATGTGGATTCGACCTGGGCAAGTCCAGGGCTGGCAGCTGGAAAAGAGCAATTGGATTATATTTGGGAATCATTCACGCACACGGGCATCTTCTCTTTATTTAAGATTGCCCTGTGCACATTTTTAGTGCTTTATGTCTTTCTAAGAGACATCATGATACGGTGATTAAAGTTGTGCAGTTTGGTATCAGATATATCTGGGTTTGAGTCCTGGCTCCTCTGATTGTAAACTGATAATTTTTTTAGCTCGTCTGAGCTTTGATGGTCTCATTTTCGCAGTAAAGGAAAATATCCATCTCAACTGAAAAGATTAAATGGGATAACCTGTGTAGCAATCTTGGGTGATAATGGTGATGGTTATTATTTATACACATGAAAACAGCGCTAGTACTTGAGGCTGAACCGATTATCTGTATTATAGGAGTTGCTTGTAATTTCAGGCAAGGGCATTTCCATAAGACAAGCTGGCTTGGGTATCAATGTGAGTGTCAGCATTTGTATGTAGATCTACACTGAAAAGAGAAGCCTCAACTAAATACAGAGATGTGCCAGTTCCAGGAACCTCTGTGTGTGTGTGTGTGTGTGTGTGTGTGTTTGACAAATATTCATGTATGCGCTACTCCTCTACAATTTAAAAGTCATTTGTTTTATACAAATAAGAAAATCTTGGATTTATGTAGAAAGATTGAAATATCTCCTTGTCTTGGCTGATGTATTACATCCTCAGATGAAAATGTACTCCTTATGCTGTTTTGCAACTCTTCCAGGCCCTGCTCCGAAGTGGAAGGGCCCTTGGCTGTGCCTGTCATACAGCGTGTAGAGGGACTTTCCTTTGCCTCTATCATTGCTTTCTGGGCTGGCTCATTGGCAAAGGGCAGTGACACTTAGGACCTTAACTCTTCAGACAGTAACCACTGGGATACTAAGTGAGAAGAATATAATTTCTTGTGAAATTTGCAGTTCATAGAAGTTGGTAAGAAAAGTGTTTTGAAAATAAGTAAAAGATGATTTCATTTGTGAATCATCGGGGGAGGAGACCCTGCCTATGACAGGATTGTCACTGTTTTGGTTACTCTAAGGTGATGAATGTCACATGCAGTCTTTTGGCACCAAGGGCTAAAACAAATAACTTGGACCTTAGAAAGGCATTTGGCAAGGTCTTCCATACTAGAGTCCCAGACAGACATAATGGAAGATAAAAGCAGAGAGAGTACAGGTCCAGGTACGTAGATTCATGTGGGACTGAAATTTGAAAATAAATTCTACTTGTATTTTATATTTATTAAGTCAATGGGTAAGTCAGTGAACTACATTTAGTTGGACCTTAATCATATGTCAGACCTTGTCTACTAAAACATGTACTAGTAATTGAAGAAGTTGAAGCCCAGGCCTTCATGAGTTTCATGGAGCAGTACACATGGATCTCTTCCCTCAGTCCGGCTTTGTTCAACATTGCTCTGACTGGTTTCCTTAACACAGTTATAAAGCTGCAGCAATAATGACAGTTAGCATAAGCACAGACATATACAAATGGAATAGAATTAGAAGTGCAGAAATAACTCCTCATATTTATAGACAGTTCATTTTTTGACAAAAGTGCCAAGGAAATTCAATGGGGGAAGAATAGTCTTTTCAACAACTGGTTCTGGGACAGCTACAAAACCATCTATCACATGCAAACCATGAAGTTGGACCTCTTCTTTGTATCATGCACAAAAATAAACTTGAACAGATAAAATACCTTGAGGCAAGAGGTGAAACTGTAAAGCTCTTAGAAGAAAATGAAGGTAAAATTTTCGTGATCTTGAATTAGGAAATGAGTCTTGACTATGCCATCAAAACCACAAACAACAATAACAACAATAAAAGAAATCACAGAGTTCATTTTGTGCTGGCCAACTATTCCTGAGCATGCAGCTTGCCCAGGGCTGTGCTTGATATATTCAGTGTCACTCCATTGAACAAAACCAATATTCCTGCTCAGAGCATGACAGGAACTGGGAGGAGTTGGGGGAGGGAAAGTAATATGACCAAAATATATTGTGTGAAAAAATTTAAAAATTGGAACAACAAAAAAATACAAGCAACAGGAAAACTCTTGGAAACTTTAGATTTCAACATTTGAGACATGTATGTTTCAAAGAATACCACCAGGAAGTAAAAATAAAGCCCACAGAATAATAACAATATTTATGAAGCTTGTATCCAATCAGGGGTTGATGATATAAGCCTATAATAAGTATTCTTACAATTTAACAACAAAAGACAAATAATCTAATTAAAATTTGGGCAATGATTTCAATAGCCTTGTCTCAGTAACAGGTAGCCAAACAATCAATGAACACATAGAAATGTATGACAGTGCCAATCATTAGAAAATAAAAACCCAAACCCCACCTCACAGCCACCAGGGTTACTCCAACAAGAAACACGAGCACAGGTTCTGTGTTTCTGAATCAAAGCCCTCACACAATGGTAAAGGAAAAACTGACTGGAGAACAGTCTGTCTGTTTTCAAAAGTTAAACAGAATTCTCTCATGACCAGTCGTCCATTACAGATATATGCCCCAAAGAACTAAAAACATTTTCTTTCACATGAAAATCATGTATGTGTGCATGTGTCTGTAGCTATATCTGGACCTATATGTGATTTGTATTTAACATATAGCAGCATTATTCTTCATATAAGAAATGGACACCATATACTAATAGAGTGTGCACTATTATATAAAAACCAAGTTCTAATACATGCTACAGAATGCATGCACCTTAGAAAACATGCTAAGTGAACAGGAAACTAAGAGGTGGCATGTTGGTGATTCCATTTATATGAAAGGCAAACATGTTCAGACAGAAAGTGGGTTAGTAGTTGCGTGAGGCTGAGTGGGGGGGGATGAGACTGTTAATAGGGATAGAGAAGAGGACAATGTGGGGTGAAAGGTGGTGGGATGCAGGCAACCTACAGGGAAAGCAGAGCATTGTTCTGGGATTGGATAGAAGCGATGGCTACACAGTGCTGTTTATCATCCCGCTGATTAGACGTCTTATAAGAGGCAATTTATAGCAGGTGATATGTCAGTAGAAGGCATGTGTATCAGAACCATAGGTGGTATGAAACTGGCAAAGGCGATGTTTGCACAGGATGCAAAGATTGCAGTCAGCGCACAGAAGAAACCTTGACAGATTAGAAAGATAGGTTGAACCTGACAGCATGAAATGTAGTCAGAATAAACATAGACTCCCCAAACTGCATTCAAGAAAAACAACTAATAACTACCCTATAAAAATAGTTCCCAGGGAGCCTGAAGTGAGTCAACAGAAGATCACAGTCTGAAAGGTTAATGTAGTGTTTGCAGCACTAATGGAAGTATAGTTACTCCAATAAGGAATTAGCAACAATTTTTTGAGGGTTAGTTGAGTGACACTTGGAATTTCGAGGTCAGCTCTAGTGGCTGCACTGAGAACCATCTATATCAGTGGGTGAACCAAGTTCAAATGCACACTATATTTAGCTTTTTTTTTTTCAAGGTCTATTTTTTCCCTGTCTGGAGGCATTTTTCTAGGGCACAGCCTTCCTCCCGGCCATCAGTCCTGTTACTCCTATATTACCTCATTATTGTAGAACCAGCTCACCCATGTGTGTTTGTGTTTCCCACTTGCTGCTTATAAATATTTAGTTCATCCCCACCCTAACTCCTCCCTGTCCAGGAAGTGAAAACTTGTAATTGAATTGTTGAGGGGCTTCAAGATGTGTGAAGGGACAAGGAACAATTGAACATACTAGTTGTGTCTGGTCAGAAAAATCTCTGGGAGTCATGCAAGCTAACATCAAATGTTTGAAGGTTTCCTGCAGCTGTGAGAAGGGATAATGAATATGAGATTTGTGCATAAAGGACTCAGAGGAGGAGGTTCTGTGAGTCAATGCAGAGAGCATTTCTTCTGTGCTCTGTGGGGCCTATGACCTTCTGCCCAAGATAGAGGCACAACACAGTGCTCATGACCAATTCTGTGGCACTAACACAAGGTGGATATAGCATATCTATGATCTTTCTCACATTTTCTAGTTTTGATATATCATCACAACGCTAATTATCTCAAAGCAGTTCTAATGGCTCATTTATCCATGAGCTGCACCTACTCTAACAGGAGCTGAATACATAACATCCCATACACCTTGACTTTTAGAATGCTTGCTCTATAAAAATGATACTAAGAATATGGATACCCTTGTGATATTTTTAGAATTAATGAAATAATTAATGATGCAATGAAACAGTAACTGTCTGTGATATACTATATATTCAATTAATTTAGTGATTATTTATAGTAAGGAAGAGAGAATGTAAATGTATACAGTAAATATCCATCCATATATATATATATATATATATGTGTGTGTATATTTAGTCTTAGAACATCATTATATGATGATTTAGGAGTAATAGGCTAGAGGGTAGTTTAAGGCTAGCCTGAGCTATAGGAAGAGATCTTGTTTATAAACAAAAAAATCACCTTTGTATTCTTTGAGTTATTAAAATAAGCATATTACAATGTTAGGCAAAATTATGTAAAATAGATTTTCACAGAATCATCTTTCAATAAAGTATAAGGTTTTTTTTCCCAAAAAATAAAGTGATGTCTCTTTGTTGGCAGATATTTCCCTTGGTGATATCCTGCCTTCTTACTGTCACTGACATTGACACTGGCAACATTCGAGAAAGCATGTTTAAAATGTCACAACTGTTCAAGCACCTTTATATTTTTAGTTTATTGATTTGCTTCTCAAGATGAAGAGAAGTACTTGTTTTCACTTTTGTGGGATGAGAAACAAGAGAAAACTTGCTTGCGGGTTAGGGATATGGCTCAGTTGGTAGAGTGTTTGTCTAGCATGACCTATCTTCAATCCCCAGAACCTCATAAAACTGATTCTTGTGATAGTGCATGCTCATAATCCCAGAAGGAGTAGGGAGTGTCAGAAGTTCAAGGTCATTCATGGCTATATAGTAAGCATAAGGCAACACAAACACACACACACACACACACACACACACAGAGAGAGAGAGAGAGAGACAGAGACAGAGACAGAGACAGAGACAGAGAGACAGAGAGAGAGAGACAGAGACAGAGACAGAGACAGAGACAGAGAGACAGACAAACAGAGACAGAGAATGTTTGATACTTAGAGGTGAATATTTTTTTACTCTGGCAGGAGAAGGAGGCCTTGCTTTCCTTGTCAGTGGCAGAAGCAGCAGCAGGCAGACATCTGCATGTGCACTAGCAAGTAGGAAGCTTTCTATTCTCTTCAGGTGCTTAAGCAGATTTCTAATCCAATCCTGTCCCATCCGAGGAGATCCGATGCCTTGTCAAAATCCTGGCCTTTAGGCATATACTAAACTGAAACTCTGAGGCACGTGAGGTCAGTTTCTCATCACTCTTACCTTGGTAGAAGATAGAAAAAGATTAGCTGATAATGATACCTTACAGGTACACGACTTCATTAATCTAGAACTCTTGGCAAACACTCACCAAACCACAGGACCCAGAGCCCCACTCTGCTGGGCCTGAAATGCAGCTCTCACCTGAAGGAAGTGGGGCTTCATGTCAGCAAACCACCCTCAGAGATACCTGATGACCAAACTTCAGTCTGCAAGGTGAAAATGAAGGCTAGCTCTATGAGCAGCAGCAAGCACACATTTTTTTTTTCAGGAGAAATGTAATTACCAGAGTAGGAGCTGGCCTCACAAGTAGGGATTAACACTCCACACTTCCTATAAACACCTTAGGCTTCTGAATGCTTTCAGCAAGATTTTGAGTTTTATGCTTCCATCCACAAGTTGGCTCAATGTGAAGCATAGTCGAAGACTTGCAGGCTACAGGGACATTGATTCACTGCAGCAAGGGGAAAGAATTTGCTAGTATTTCTTGTAAACCTAGGCAGCCTGAGGGCAGAGGTGGGGATTAGAGGAGATTCACAAAGTATGGAGGTTGTAAAAGAGGCTGTGGTCACCTCTGAATAATAAATAATGTCCTGAGTCTTGCTGAACGAGCAGAATTCAGCATATGGCTTGCTGAGTGTGTTGCTGAGGATAGCTGGCTATTCATAGTCAGCATCGCAGGTATGAACACTGGTTTTTAGATCCCAAGAGCATTGCTAGAAGACGAGCTCCTCATACAGTTATGTCTGCTGGGAAACTGGCTCAGGAGTCTGAAAGTTGAGGATGTTTATTTCAGTGTGCTAGGACTGGGAGGCTAATGACTATGTAAATCATTTCTTCGTCCTTTGGTGCTGGGTTCTTTATAGGCGGCATGATGACAGTAGACCAATAAAAGGTCTTTATGCATCATTTCATTCACTCTTCCATCACTCTGATGAAAGACACAAGAAGCGGCTTATGGGGCTTCATGTTGGCTTGTGGTTTGAAGGCATACAGTCCATCGTGATGGAGACTGTAGTGGGCATGGCAGATCATACAGCATCACACTTAGGAAACAGAGGATGGCAAATATTGGCCCTTATCAGGCCCTTTCTCTTTTCTCCTTTTATTCACTCGGGACCACAGCCTATTAGATGGTACCACCAACATTTAGGGTGGGTCTTCCAATTTAAGTTAAACCTCTCTGGAAATAGCTTTATAGATATACTCCATGTATATCTAGGTAAAAATCCAATCAAACTGGTAATGATGAATGGCTGTTAAACAAGTGTGTTCTCCAGGGTCTAAATGATTCACTAATATCCTTCACTTGCCACAAGGAATAGGAGATGGTGAGGAATGATGGGCCTTAAGGACCATTATTCTTGCTGGAATCAATAATAACTCTTATGTTTACCAACATAGTAAGAAGATCTCTAAGGTTTCTTTTGAGGAGTTTTTCTGTAAAAAGAAAAGCATCTAGGATACATGTATTTTCTTTTTAACTGTACTATTTTATGACCATGCAAAAGCATTGGTAGCATGACACATAGAACACATAGAGCAAGCTCATTAGCTACCACAAAGGCAGATTACAATCCATATTCTCTAAGCAATGCTTGTCTGATTCTTATTAAAACATTCATTCTTGTGGGACAACATAAAATATCTAAACAAAAACTTAACATGAATTTAAAAGAATACAGACCTCCAATTTTCAGTGACATACTATAAACACCAGATACACATATGCTCTTTGCTTTCCATGTGATTTTTTTTAAAGTGAACTGAACTTATATTTTGCACATTTAAAGGTGGAAGAGAAGTTTTTACTTTGTCAGCTGAGTGGTATATTCCTCCAATTCCAATACCTCTAAGTTCAAGATCTTGGGTTTTAGGCAAGTATTTGATATATAGTGAGAGACAGTCTGGAAACAAGCAAATGGCTTAACTCTGAATTGAGAGTGCTTTGCCATGTCATTAAATGCTCTTTTAAATTATGATGGCTAATGGAATATACTAGTTCATCATATGCCCACAGAATCACTTATCAATCTGTTCTGTGCATTTAAATGAATTCCAACATTTGCTCATTCAACCTCAAGAAGAACATTCTTAGAATAATTCATTTTCATAATATATATTTTGTGTGTTTGTTAAAAGTTTAATTATTAATTATTGTTGTTGGATGAATTTGCTCTTTGAGATTTAGTGTTATTACTGTTTCCCCCCCACACCTTTTTTTCAAAACTTTGGTTTCTGATTAAATATAGTTGATAAGAGAAGAAAGTGCCACAAAATGGACAAGAAAGGAAGAAAAACATGGAAGCAAGCGGGATCTTGCTATTATAAAAGATCAAGACATTTGACAGCCCAATGTTATTGAGGAATCTTGTATAATACCAAATTATTAAATTAAAATGTTCATTCCTGAGAGCCACAAAATGCCAAAAGTTGTCTTTTTAGATCTAATGGTAGAGATATAGATAGAAATATCCTCAAATAACATGTGCGTGACTTGGATAAGAACCATATGTGTGAAGAGTAGGTGTACATACCTGCAAACCTACTTGGTAGTCCAAAGCAGGGGGATCAAAGTCAACCTACAAAAAAGAGGAGTGGGTACATAGAGAGATCATATCTCAAAACAAAACATTTTCAAGGAAATTAAAAGCACGAATAATAAATTCACCAGCTCTGAGTTTTATTCCATCACTAACTAACCCAGTCGATATGGGCAGCTAGGGCCACTTATGAAGTGAGAACCACATGAAAATTCTGACCTCACTATTGAAGAAAAAGAAGGAGAAATCCAGGGAACCAGTTCTTTCATGCCTTCACTATGCCCAGCACTGAGTGACAGAGGCTTCTTTTCAGCAGTTGTCACAACTTTCCTGGAAGGCAGAGGTTTCCTTGCTGCTCTTTATGCACTCTGAAAGTGAGGCATGTGAAGTTCAATCAGGTAAGCAAAATGTCTGAGGATCATATGGCTACTAAGTGACGAAGTGGAATTCAGGTTCACACTGCATTGATTCAGAAAATGATCATATCACAAGGCCATATGCTTCCAGTCATCTGCATTTGAATAAAATGAGATAAATAAATTATTACTCAATAAATGCATGTTAAACCAGAAGATAAGCAGAATACAAAGATTCCTGTCAGGTTTTAAAAGAGTAATGATGCCTTAGTCCACGTGGCATTATTTCATTTCTAAGGTTTACTTCAAAATACATAACCAAGAACGTTTTCTTATTATCTCTGTGATGTCAAGAAGCATGAGAAATTCTTTGGCCCAAACAAAGATTTTATGAATAAGAGATGAAGTTCCAGAAATGATAATCAACTTGTTGAATAACATTAAGATAGTTAGGAATAGTTATGCATTAAGAACCAAGATTATCTATACTCAAATAAGACAATATTTATAACTTATGTCACAGTGCTAAGCATAAACACTCATCAGTCATTTAATAAGTGGCATTCCCTGTGGTGACCTTCTGTTATTTTCCTCACACACACACATACAGGCAAACACACACACACACACACACACACCTTGCATTCAACGCTCTCTGTTCATTCACCATTCATTTGTTGTGCTCAAGACATATTTTCACGAAGCTCCCAACCTGCTTCGACATTCAGATTATTTTACACCAGCGCTCTTCTGGCCACACGCTCTCCTATCAGGGGCAGAAGCAAAGGCCAGTGGGCTAAGAATTAAATGCAAGGCCGAGTAGAGAAACTGAATTCATAGGCTCACGTTTTGAACAGGTGGACAATTAATGAAATGGAAAAGAGAAAGGAGGCCATAAGAGATGTCAAAACTGAGGTCAGATGTAAGTTTTGGAGAAGATGGCAATGAGAATGACTTTCAATGTTATTTCAGACCAAGGCAGAAGAAACAGTGGAAAAGGCCTGGAGTGAAAAGGGCCACATGAGTAAAAACCCTTTGGAGGTCTCAAACAAAGAGAGTATCAAGGGCACAGTGTAAGAACTATGTGTGGACGGGAGCAAAGCTGCTTTCTTCTGACCCAGAAAGGATACAGGAGAAGTGAAGACAGGAAGAGTCTTAAACCATGCAGAGCTCAGATGTTAGAGAGAGCTCATGTGGCCTCAGTGGATGAGGATATGCTCAGTCCTGATGTGACTTGATGTGCTGGGGGGTGGGGGGAGTTGGTACAGGGTGGGGAAGGAAGGCTCCCCTTTTCTCGGGGAAATGGCAGAGGGAAGGGAGAAGGAGGGGAAGGGGACTAGGAGTAGAGAGGGAGGGGGTACCCTTGGGATGTAGAGTAAATAAACTAAATAAAATAATTATTTTTTTTAAAAAGAGAGAGAGCTCCTCATTTCTGTAGGTAGAATTGGGTTGAGATAATAGGTTCGATCTATGAAGACAGAACCTGGGAAAAGAATGTGCAATCTGGGAATTTTGGGGGAGGGGGAAAGCAGGGCGCATTGCCGGTGGCACCTCCATGACTGAGGAGCTCAGTAAACCCTCGGTGCTCACTTAACAGTCTGGCACACAATGTGGGGACCGGGATTGTAGGGAAGCATTCCTAGAGGGTTCTCTTGCCCTCATTTAGTGTGGCTGTTTGCCTTTCTCTCATCCCAGCTGGAGCTGGACCACCCCACCCCCACCGCAAGCACTCACAGCCTAATGGGATTTCCTTAGGGGAGCCAACCATGAGAACATGACCTCCATACACTGGGGCCGAAGCGGCATTATTCCGAAATCAGAGGCAATGCACGTGGCGCTCCAGAGGGACAGGGTCATGCATTTGCAGGTGTTGTAAGGATTCTCCAAACTCGGCACTTTTCCATCTTCACAGAAGGCAACGCCAAAGGTATGGGTTTAAATGATGCAAGGGAAAATTAATTTTGAAAGAAAGAAAGAAAGCAAAAGACCGTCTGAACGAGTTAGTGTAAGTGTAAGCGTGTGGTGGAAAACAGCTTGGAGGGGAGTGTAGAGCACCTGTCCTCAGAGACCTCCAGGGTTTGCTGTGAGAGGCAGAAGTGATACCTGCGGGGCTTTGGTCCAGGTGGTGGTAGGGCTTGCTTATGAGTCTATATTTAAACCTTAGTCATGGTGTCCTGACCCCAGGCATTCCTCACTAAGAGTAAGATATCTGCTGAGGTGGGGGTGAGAGGGGTGGGGGGGTGGGGAGGCTGATGATGTAGGATTGCGATAGTTTGTTGAAGCCCACTGTCTTTCATGGAACAAATAAGAAGATAAGGGATCCCACCCTCTATTGCTCCCTTGATTCAGAAAAGCTGGAAGGTGCTTACTCCAGAGTTTGAAAATCCTAATACCTTGTCTCTGGCACACAGAACGTTCTAGTTGCCACACGGTTTCTTCCAATTTCCGTTCCAGCCTTGCAATCTTTAACTTCCGGAAACTGAAATTTAACACTTTCATTTTGAAATATGCGATGAGGCATTTCCCTCCCAGAAGCACATGACATGACTTGACTGAGACAGAGAATAGAATGATATTTTAGGGGGCTTTCAGGTCCCCCCCAATGTTTTTTTATAAATCCTGAAGACTGTCACATTCTAATATGGGGACTTTAGAAAGAGGACAACAGCTTGCTGATGTTGAATTTGTGTGTGATGAGCAATACATTTTATAGTCTGCCTAGACAACCAAAAACATATGGCTGTAGACTCACATAATAAGGAAAATATACTGATCCATGGCTCGCTGCTGTCACCAGGTCACTAAACCTATTTCTCCAGATATAAAATGAGACTATCTTGCCTCTCGGTGCAAATGTAATAAAATCTAGTAACACTGCCATGAAAATAAGCACTGGCCCATAACCCAAGGGCTTAAGAAGTCAAGGCTAATGAGAAACGGGCAGTATACAAAAGCAAATTGAATTTCTTCTCCTTTATCTTGGGTTTAATATGAATATAGATGTGTTGTCTGCAGAGACTATCTACATGTGTCTGATTGGAGGAGGGATGTAGAAAAGTAGGAAACAGGCACTGATAAGCGGCCTAGAGGTGACATGATAAACAGTGATGTGACCAATGAAAATGTTATGGTCCTAATAACTTCTAAGTCTACTAGCAAATAATAAGATGTCAATACCTTGGGCCCAGTCTGCTATTGTAGATGTTCCCTCTGGATTGAAAGGAAGCCAGGAGTATTTAATGCAAGGACCTGGTGTTGTTTTTCTGCTCTGTCTCAAAACATTTCCTCTGAACAACTGAGGAGTGGGAGGGAAGTCCTTGCTATTGTGGCTCCTTTGAAGGCACGAGAAAGGCCACGTTCTGGCACAGAGACCTGCCCTGCTTCTCATTCCCCTTTTATTCTGCTGTAAAGTCTCCCTACTGTACTCTGTGTGAGTGTCCTTATGACATAAAGATCAAGGGGCCACTTCACAGGAACTTAGGCTTCCAACTGCTCTTTCCAAAAATAACAAAGGTGGAAGAAAAGAAAAGAGCTGTGCAAGTGAAAGCCTGTACCAGATTAAAAAAAAATTGAATGAGACATTTTTAGGTGAATGGAACCACAGAGAAAACAGTGTTTCCTCTCCTTTAATCAAAGGAGAAAATGAGGACTGGGGAAGCCTGTCCATAAAGGATCGTGTTGGCCTCTAAATTTCACACACAGCGCATTCATGGACAAATTCATCCAGTTCCACGGCCTCAACTGGCACAATTTGGGCATGCCTGGAGGTTAGAGTTTCAGCACACACTCCGGTGAGTCTGTTTAGATGTCCGGGGGGAGGGAGTGGATGATATTCCACCTGGAGGTCCAACATGCATCTTAAAGTCAGCATATCCAAACCTCCACTCCCACACCTGAACCGCTGCTTCCTTGACAGGAGGAAGGTATAAGCCGCCTTTCCCTTTCAGGTCTGATCCACATACCTTTCCTTCCTGTCGACATACATGCTTTGACTTCAGTCTCCTGGTTCTTCTCTTTCAAATCCCTACCTTGACCCTCTTCTTTCTATAGGCCAGCACCACACTCATTTTCAGCTTGGCTCCTTTGTTCATTTACACTCATCCATATTTTTTTTCATGTACGCTTGAACAAACAAAATCCCTTTCTCTAGACACTGAAGCCAAGTTTCTTGGCACACAGGGTGTCTTGAGTGGTATGGCCTCCAGTGTGTATTCTGTCTTTACGCAGCCTACCAAGTACTGTCTTGCTGCTTCTTGAGAGGAGTCCTGCTCTTAATACATGGCCATGTGTCTTAGCCAAGAGTGTGCCTTCCTTTGCCCATAAAGACCAGTGTGAATCCATTTTTCCTTTGCTTCTTGCAAATAGTGCACCTTCTTTTAAGCCTTCTTGATGTCCCCTTCTTAGGAGAAACTGGTCATCCTTCCCTTATACTCTACCTCCAACCTTGTGCACATCTTTGACGCAGCCCTCTGTTGCATTTCTAATGAAGACTTTTACTTACTACTCTAAAAATGTAAATGCTTTCTGGACAGTCTTATCATGTCTGCAACTGCTATGTCTGGTGGTGTGAAGGAAGACTCAGGAAGAAATCTTTTTTAAAGCAATGAATAAATGAATGAGTGAGTGAAAGCTCACATAGCTAATCCATAGGCATGCTACCCAGAGAAAGGCTTTAGTACATAAAGGAGTATAACAGTATTATTGCATTTTTGTTTTTTTTGTTGTTGTTTGTTTTACAAAACATATTGTACTATCAGACTGAAATCTTAAAAATCACGAAAAAAAATTAAGAGTCATAAGAATGGGTCCCAAGTATGTAGAATTTATTATTTCTCTTTTGCCTCATTATATTTAGCTTTCCAAAGACAATGTACAACCCCCCCACACATATACTGAATGATTGCTACATGCCCCATTTTATTCTCATGTAGCCTTTTGAGGTGTGTGTCACTGTATATAGTTTACAAATGAAGCCTAAGAGACTCTCAGGTTACCTATGTGGCCTAGATTCACAGAACTAGAAAACACCAGGGTTAAGAATCTAACCACATCTGCCTGATTCTAAGGCCTGTCCTCTTTCCCCTTCACTAAATTTCTTCTCTAGTTTCCCTAGGGACAGAGAACAGAATTAGGGACATAAAGTCTCAAGAAGTTTCCCAAAGAGAGTAGTCTCTGGCTTGGGCCGAAAGAAGTAGGAGTTGTGAACTCTAGCCAGAATCCTGTAACGCGGTAAAGGCAATTAACTTCTTATTTTCTATTTCTTCATAGTGGCAAATATGAGAAACGCAGGCTTTTCTCATGAATTAACGAAAAAGACTCACCATACTCAGTGTTGTATCATTTGATACAGGAATATGTTTTATGTAATTGCGAACTCTAAAAGTATCCTTATTCCTCTTTTTAAAAAGCAAGTATTGGTCTGAAGGAAATAAGGGTATTGACCTGGTCAAAATCAAAACGGTGGGTAAATATTCGTTTCTCACTTTATGTAACTTTAAACAGTCTTTGCTGATGTGTTTAAGTCTACCTTCATTCATGTTCAGTAGTGGTGAAAAAAATCCTGAAGAATGAAGAGATGTTTTGGGGGTCTTGGGCTAGAGGAAGGGGGAATCATGAGTAGAACATTTGATGAGCCAAATTGATTTTTCCCTAAGTTTTACAACTCAAAAAATTGACTTTTTTTGCCTGAATACATAGCATTCATAGCAATCATTGTAGAGTTACTGTCTACAGAAGTTAAAATTTGATGGTCCTTTATACAGTGCAGAGCTTCTAAAATTAAATATACTGGACACAGCAATTGGAAAACTATGCAAAGTAGAACCAAATCCTAGAACATATGAATTATATTCCCAGGGTTTTTATACTGTATCTTGAAAGGCATTACAACAGAGAGACACCTCACTTAGTTCTTTCTCTTGATTGCTTCTGAGTCAATGCTTCATGTAACCTTGAAGAAAATACTTGTTCCATTTTAAAATGTGATAATGTTCACAAAAGGGTGTGAAATTATACTATTGAACATCTGTAAAGTGATGAAAGAATCTGTAAGTCCTTTGTAGGACGTATGTCCTCAAGTTTTATGATGCCTGGGATATTGGATTTGATCTCCAGATCCCTGAGACCATACTTGATAGAGTAACAGAAAAAGGGGGGAGAAGGAGGGATATTGAAGGACACATATGGGAAAATGGAGACCAAGGTTTTTTCCCCCCTTAAACTTGTAATACTTCTTTCTAAACAGAGCTTCACATTTTTGAAGTTTTAAAAAATTATTACAAGAATTTACTTCAATGCTTGCAGGCTAAATTCATAAAGGAGGAATTTTTTTATTTGTCCATATTTTTATTATTATTTATAATTTTTTTTACAATTTATTGAATTTGTATCCCGGTTGTGTCTAGTTCCTGGTCTCCGCCCAATCTCACCCTCCCTTCCTCTTCTCCCCCTCGCTCCCTCCCCCGAGTCCACTGATAGGTGAGGTCCTCTCCTTCTATTTGACCCTAGCCTCTCAGGTCTCATCAGGACTGGTTGCATTGTCTTCCTCTGTGGCCTGGCAAGGCTGCTCCCCCAAGGGGGGGGAGGTGATCAGAGAGCCTGTCATTGAGTTCATGCCAGAGAAAGCCCTTGATCCCCTTAATAGAGAGGAAAGTTTTAAAGAAATGTTTATAATGGCCCTTAAGATTGAGCAATGAGAAGGTCAAGGGACACCTAGCATGGCCCAGTGCCTGACCTCGCTGATGAATTTTTCTGAGACCTGGGGAAAGGTCATCATTTTGTAAACTCCAAATATTCTCTCAAATGTTCAATCCATCCCTTTGTTTTATATGAAGCCTAACCTCTGTACACCTAATATGATTTAGCTTTGCTTTCATTTCCTGAATCTTCGTGTTGCCTTTTCTTCCTGGATCTCATGCTCAATGCTGCCAGTTTCTCTGTCCCTGCAGGTGCAGACAAATTAGCATAAAGAGTAAGTTGCAAAATTGGAGAACAGCAAATTTGATTTCAAAAGCCATTTCAGATTGAGGTCCATTTGGTGGCATTAGGAGAAAAACTAATAAACAAGCCAGTTTTTTTTCCTACTCAAATTGATTTTTTTACATGACAGTATCCCTTTAGAAGTAAAATATTTTATCAAATTCTAATTTTAGCTGTCATGTACCATATTTTTTGTCTGGTTGGTTGGTTTTGGTCTCCTTTCTCATTATTACTGACCGTTAAGTTATGTGGGTTGGCAAAGGAAAAATCTTTACTTTAATAATAAAGAAAATGCATTATCTTTTCAGGATTGTTACTACCTGCTTTCTTTTATGACCTTACAGATGTGGCATATTGTGGTTTGATGTTCTCACTGTCATAAGTCCCATTTCACAGATGTGAATGGGACACAAGGGCCATACCTAGAATTTAAAAGATATAGCTGTGAATAGGTCTGGAATCTAGTTTACTATCTCGCAACCTAAACAAATGTTTCATAAGTGACTTCCTTCATAGAGTGGCAAGTATTTATCAGTTGTATTTGGATTAGGAGACTCCTTTGCAAACTCTGAGAATTCAGAGGAGGATTGTACTGGATGTGTGTGCACAGGGAAGTTCTTAGCTATTTCAAGACAGCTCAGGGTAAGTGCCAGGGCTATGTTAGGCGTGTGCTGGACCTGGGCTGGACTTGTGTTAGGCCTGTGTTAGGCCTATACTGGGCTTCTTTTAGGCCTATAAGAGGCTAGTCTTGGGGCTATCCTAGAAATGTACTGGGTCTGTGCTGGGCCTGAGTTAGGCTTCTGCTAGGCCTGTACATGCATTTGTTTCTGGCCTGTAGTAGGCTTTTTCTGGTGGTTGTGATCAATATCATCAAGTGAGGGGAGCATACTACATTTTCTGTAGTATGTCCATAACTTGGTGCGGAGGTTCCTATGATTCTAAGGGAGCAACTCATTCTTGTTTCTGATTGTTGGGAATCCTTGTTGGATTCACATATTCTGTGGAGACACTGACCTCACAAGAATGAAGACACAGTTGCTAAGTGACTGCTAAGTCTTCAAGCAATAAGACTTTGAGGGTTCTGTAACAGACTATGGGGTATTCCCTTGATGTCCCAGTGTCCTCCAACCCTCCCCCCAACACCAACCCTTGTCTCCCCACCTTCTTACTAGTGATTCCCTCTATGTCCTATGCTTTTTCTCTACAACAACACTCCTGCTTACTCATGTTTTTCTATTTCCTCATCTCTCCAGCTTGAAGTGGCCCTTATGGCCCATTCTTCCCATCTGTGCTTTTACTATGCATCTCTCTGAGCTCTACTTCTGCTGATTTATGCCTGATTTGTTCCATTTTCCCTATTTCAAATTCCTAAGAGTGAGAATCTGATTAGCTCATCTTTCTGTATCCAGCAATGCAGCAGGTCACGGCACCATCTGTAGTTGGGCTATCCTTGCGTGAGGCATCCACCACAGAGGGGTCAGAGAAAGGGCTCAGCAAAGACTGGTCATCAGAGGAGGGGACATCTCTCATTGAAAAGACAGTGGACAAACATGAGCATAGTCTCATCAAGTGCAGAAGCATACGGGCCTTTTCCTAAAGCTTGCTAACCCTTCTCCATCCTGAAGTCATCAACCAGCCTACAAGGAGTGACTGGAAATTAGTTTCTAGGAACTGAAATGCTTCAAGGTGACGAAAGGAGAAATCATTAAAGTGACCATGCCTACTGAATGCTGTGCTCAGAACTCTGGATTTATTACTTCATTTGCTCCTCACAGCCATCTTATAAAACAAATATTGTAATCCCTAGGAGGCTTATACAGCTCGACATGTCTAAGGAAAAATAGAAGGAGAAAGGTTTGTGGTTAAGCCAGGTCTTTCTGACTCGTACAGAGCAAGCTCCCCAGCAACTATTACCTTACACTAGCACTGTCTCCACCTGTGTGTAATTTTACGGGGACTGGAGTTGCAATGGGCTAGCACTCCAAGGCAGGTTTATCCATACCCATGGGAAAGGTCACTTTAAAGTCAACATTATGGAGTCCTGGTGCTTCCACCAGGCACCTGCATCCCTCAATGAAGTGAATATTCCTTACAGATGCCTGCCATGCCTTGTATTAACACAGGCCCATCATTAATATGACAGATGTTCATACCTGCAGACTTAATTGCTTCAATTTTCTCGAGTCACTGATAGGTTTATGGTCTGCCTAAATTCCAGTAAAACTGAAGCAATCTAGATGGATAGGAGAAAAAAAAAAAACCTCACTCCAATCAGTCTCCTGAGGAGAGCAGTCTCCAGGCTGATGGCAGGCTTTCGCTCTAGACAGGGTAATTAAAGTGACAGAGCCAGCTACTTTTAAAGGTCCTTTCATCTGAGGTGTATCATCAGTAGCACAGCCTCAAGAAACTCTAGACAGGAAATAGTTTTCCCTCTCCCATCTCTCTTCCAGCAACTGGCCTTCCATTTGGAAATATCTACTGGCTTTGTGGGTTATTTCTGGGCATGGGTGGTGTGTGAGGAGATTTCTGTTGCAGTTTAGAGGTCTCTCACTAAAGAAGGAAACTTCTAGAAAAAAAAAGTAAAGCAGTACTTCTATCAGAAGCTTTATTCTCCCACATCTATGAAGCCCCAAAATAACACAGAGTAGGATGTTGGGTTTTTTTTTTTTTTGCTTTATTTATTTATTTGCCTTAAATGCCTGAGGAAAGCATTATCAAAGAAAGCAAATCTCCCTGGGGAGTGTTTTGAAATGAATGGAACCTTTTAAAACATCATTTCTAACTATCAAGGACTTAAACAAATCTATTAAGTGTTTAGATGACTGTGCATGAAATGATGGAGCTGGGTAGAAATTAATTGACAACAGCGTTTACTACCTCTAGGCACGTAAGAAATCCTCTCAAGGTAGGGGCAAATGATGCCAGTCACAACACCTGACATTCCTTGATTTTTGTGAATTAGGGAAATAAGAAAAAGTAAAGGATGGAATAAATTTTCTCAATTTTTATTGAGGAGCTCATGAAATTTCAACAAGTGTGCTACTTTCTGACATTGAAGTATGGAAACAAGTAACCATTAGTCCTAAGAATATCCCAAATCAAGCTATAAAATAAGAATAGTTAAATCACTAGTGCTTATCAATCCCTGAGGGTTTCCGCGGTGAATATGGGAGAGGGCAGGTCATCTCAGCAGATGACCCTGCCTGCCTCTCATGGAAGCAGACCATTGAAATTGATAACACTGGATAAAATCTGTAAATAATTGAAAACCAACACATGTGAGCAAGGGCATAAGGAACAGGGAGTAGTAAGGATGCTGCTGACAGGAGTGTGAAGGGGACATGAGTCTGAACCATCAGTGGTCTACAAGATCCCTGCTTCTGTAACACACAGTCAGCAAGGAGGTCTACTTAGGGTTTCAAAATTAGGCCTTTAAAATCTGTCTTCCTTACTGCTTGTATCCATTTCTTTTCTCATTGCCCTAACAAAATACTTGGCAAAAGCAACCTAAGGAAGAAAGTTTCACCTGGCTCACAGTTTGAGGATAAGTTTTGTCATGGCCAATCCCAAGTACATGGGGCAGGTGGTTATTTTACATCTGCACTGAGCATCAGGGAGAAGTCAGTGCTAGGTCTCAGCTGTCTAAATATCTTTCCATGTCTTCCGTTTGGAAGCTTAGCCTATCAGATGATGCCACCAACATTCAAAGTGAGCCTTTCCTCCCTCGTGTAAACTGTTCTGAAAACACTGTCACAAATAAACCCAGAGATGGGTCTCTTGGGTAATGACAATTGCAATTGACAGCGAAGATTAACCTTCACATTGCTATATCTATTGGGCATGGGACTTCAGCTCTGAGAACAGTTTAACTGCCAATTCTTAACAATGACTCGATTATACTTTGTATATTAAAATGTCAATTTGGTAGAGACAAGCTATGTGACTATCAGAAGTATCTATGTGAGAGGGAAGGGGACAGTAGGTGGTATCACATGGGTCTCTGAATGATCAAGAGACTTACTTAAGGTAACAGTCTTACAGATGAAGACTTTCTGAAGTTATGAAGTGTAAAAATCTCTGCCACACCACTGGTGACTTGCAGAAATTACCTAGAGTTCATTAAAACTGTTACCTGAAGGCATCAACCTCATATATTGTCCTGGTCCAAAAGGGAAAACAAAATCCCAGTATGAAGAATGTGGGAAACAGAGTGGTACTCTACAGTTTTTGGAAAGCCATATTGACTGTTTGCTACCCCAGGAATAAAGCAAATTGTTCTTATCAGCAATTTTAAATGATAATATTACTGATGAATGTGACTGATATTTCTCAGATTTCTAAGCCTTTCTGTGTGCAAATTCATTTACTAGCACTCTGAAGCATATGTTTTATTAGTGCCATTTTTTTTTTTAATTTAGAGAAACCAAGGCACAATGACTCCAGAGGTTCTATGTATAGGGACCTCACCGCAGACTCTGCTTTTCAGGTATTAGAATCCTTTCTGCTTCTATAACACTGTCTTGTTCCACTCCAGGAACTGCATCTGGTAAACAGAGAAAGTATGCAAAGAGGGATGCCATGGTCACAGGAGGTAGTTCAGGTCAATGGAACTGGAGTCCAGAGCTTAACCTATAGTTCATGTAACAGTCAAGCATGGGCAAAAGCAGTATGAATGAAGAAGATTAAAAGACAAATGCGACAGGGTTTATTGCAGAAGGTGACCTTGTCCTCTATGTGGTCAAATTGTTTGAAACCCAAATGAAGATGAGTTTGGGGAAGTGTACCCCCATTCAGCAGGTATTATTCTTAGGGGACGTATTTCCTAAGGTGGAATATAATCAAGAGAAAGAGGGAGGGAGAGGGGGAGGGACAGAGAGAGGATGAGAGGGGGAGGGACAGGGAGAGAGAGAAGGACAGGGAGAATGAGAAGGGGCAAACCCAAAAGACACAGGGCACTTGGTGAATGAAAGAGGCAGTGTTGCTGACGAGCCGAGCTTCAAGGGAAGGGAAGTCCCTGCAGAGGCAGAAAGTCCCTGCCTTTCTGCTCTGTGTCTTTTGTCTAGAGAATGGGAAGTAAATGGAAAAGCTGTCAGCACTGTACAGTTGCCCCTCAGACCTCATCTCTGTGTCCTGTCTAAAACCTAATGATCCACTCATTTTAGCTGCCTTTCTTTTGTTCACGCTCTGGCTTATGTAATGAACTTTACAGCTGTTTTCCTTTAAAGTATACTCTTACACAGTAGAAACAGAAAACGTGACACTTGGTTTTCGGTCTGTAAAACTTAAATGGCACAGTTTTGAGAACAGACTCAAAGGATTGGAAAAGGGTTTTCAGGAAATGTATATGATGATGTAAGCATGTTCATAGATACATGGCAGATAGTGACCAGAACCTTGTGGGGGTGGAAGAAGCCACCTCTGAATGCAGCATGGTACAAAGACAGCTGTGACAGAGGAAGCCAGTCTGGTGAAGGCAAACTTCCTTTCATGTCCACTACACTCATTCTTCTTGGATTTCAAATGGGACTTTGAGTTTATCAGGTGAATATTTGGAGAACAATCTAACATGTACCTTATGCAAACAACAGGGTCACATTGCTCTCAAATGTGATGTCTGCCTCAAATCAGAGACTCATATCTCCACATTAAAAACACATCCTTCTTACAGCTACCATTTCCCACAGCCAGGCTCATAATGGGGTTTTTTTTAATGGAGTGCTTGGAGAAGGAGGATGTTGAGTTTAGCCTGTAACCACTCTACCTTACTTCTTATTGTATAAAATAGTAGCGTTCTGGCTCAGCCTTGTCCTGAGAGACTCCATTTAAAAATATATTTATTATTTATTTACTGTATGTGTACAAATGGAAATCAGAAGACAGCTTTCAGGAGGTGATTCTCAAGCCACCATGTGGCTTTCAGAGATAGAACTCAACTTGCCAGGCTTGCCAATAGGTGCTTTTAGACACTCAGCCTTCTCACCAACTCAAGGCTTCAATTTTGTAAAGGGTGGGAAGAAGGTTTTTAATATAGATAGGAGGGAATATCCAGAGGCCTTTGGGGAAGTCCAAGCAGCCCCAGTTTACCTCTCTGGGGCTGAGAAGAGAGAGGTAGACTGACAGGGGTCAGAATTATCTCTCTGGAGCACAAAGAAGAGTGGGCAGGGAAATCCTTTCTTGTGGGCTATAAAGGAAAAAATTGGTAACTGTGAGCCAGGGGAGGAAATCTTATGAATTGGAACAGCTTAGAAGTCTAGGATAGCAGAGAGGGGGTTTGTGGGCCTGTGGCTTTGGTATGACCATAGGTACTTGTCAATAGGGAAACAGATCTTCATGTCATACAGAAACGAGATTCACTGGGTCCAGAGGAACGACTGGAATGAGCCGCAGCAGTCTTCTCCAGTTAAGCCAAGACTGCCATTTTAGGGTTCCCTTTGGATCTGACATCTTCCAGCCTTCTGCTGATGATAAGGAGCAACGTAGTCTCTAACGGATTTGCAGCTGAGTAGGGTCATTGTGGGGTCCCAGGAAGGAATGTGGGTTAAAGGTGGGAGAGTGTCAGATAGGCCATGGCAGAAGACTTGTGGAAACTCTTCAGAAGCCTTTGGTTTGCTGACTGTCAGGTAATTTCTCCTGAAAAAAAAAAACCTGCAAAGACAGGAAGCAACCACATTATTATGATAAGGATAGAGACCAGAGAGTTGAGGAAGTATAGGAGCTAGGGGATCAAGGGAGACCAAAGGTTAGCCTTAGCACCAGCCCCTGGAGGCTGGCGTTTGCAGGCCCATTCCCTTTCATTTGATGGACTGGTTCACTTTGGCTTTCAACCAATCTAGGACTTGTTAAGGCTGCATTTTTACAAATAGCATATGACTCCATCTTGGGTACGAACACAGGCAGAAGTGATTCTGTACCTTGTAGGTAGATCCTGTAAAACCATTGTGTGCCCCACCCCCCAAAGAGATACAAATTGATAATAGTTTAAAATTTAAAAGAGTTTATACCCTTTAAATTCTTCAAAGAAAGTATGAGCTCATAGGTCTATTAAAATCAGATCAAAAATATCAGTTCTAGAAACTTGCTGAACACACCAGTCTGCTGGATGCCATAAAGAGGAAGAATCTAGCCTGGCAATCTGGTGTGTGTCTCACGGGAACAATAGGCAGGTAACCTTTGACCATCCAGGGGGCTTTGGTTCCTGTTGCTCTTCATTTGCCTACCTATCTGTTTGTCTGAATCCGTATCGTTTCATCTTCCTGTTCCTCTGTCTCAACCTGGTCCTGCCCTCTGCCTCTATGTCTTTCACAGCCTCACACCATGCCAGATAGCTCTGCCAGACCCTGTGGCTCAGCTCAACACTGACTCAAAAGCTTGGCTTGACTCTTGGGACCAATGCTCTAGCTGGGTTTTTAGATATCTGAATACTCTGAGTGATTCCCCCTGCATCTGCATCAAGGCCTCTTCCCGAGGCCTTGCAGTAAGGCCTCCTTGGATCACCTGCTTTGACCTCTTTAACATTTTGTAGTTATTCTGTAACCTACACATTTGCATTTATGTTTAGAGAGAAGTTTGCTGTGCGATGTTTAATGAGAGTTAACAGTAGCAGTTGAGATTGGAATAAAGGAATTTGCCTTGGTCAGCTACGAAAGCACATTGGGACTACTGGCAAACCAAGGCCAATAAAAACATTGTAACTCAAAACCTTATTGTTATTCAATAATTTCTGACTGGAAAAGACACAAAAGTGTCCCTGTATGTCCCTGACATAGGGCTTCAGAATTAAAGTCATAAATATGGAAAGGAAACCAGAAAGGAGAGAGATGTGTATCTTTCCCAGCTGAGCATCACACAACTCACAGATCAGTTGGCCTTGAGGTCTTTTAAATCATCTACCCAGGAAACACAAGATGTCTAAATCAAAGATTTCCCTAGTATATGAATATCAGGTCATTTAAAGGTCATCTTGACCCTTTTCTCTAAGAGGCATTGATGCAAATCAGCCCGCAGAATGGGGCCAAGACAATGTCAAGAGTCTTTAGACCAGAAACTGGAAGCACAGACTCAGCAGATTTAATCCTCCATGGAGGCCAGGCATGGTGAAATCACAGATTGCCATATGATTTGTATACTAGTGTGAAGGGATTAGTAGCAAATTCTCAGTCTCAGCTCTATAGCCTCAGTTCTTTAAATGCCTGCCCATGTTTACTGTTGATGTATATCTTTTAGATTACGTTTTATTTGAAAGTGCAAGAACCAGGCTTGTGGTTTCAAGAGTAAATATGCGTTTTTGTTAGACAGTCCAGTTGAGTAGGTAAGTGCTGTGCTGTGAGTTGGAAGACAAGGTTCCAGCCCTGTTATACCGCCTCATTAACTCTCTCCTTTTAAAGGACTGAGCTCCCTCATTGGACTTCTTGTCTCTAGTTCTATAAACCCCACCTCTCAGAGCTGATTAGTTTGTAAAGAGGGGTTTATAAAAAAGGGCTTTGCACATTGTAAGATAGGAGCAATAGCAAGGGATTTTTCATGGAGCCCAGTCTTCATGGCTATTCCTTGATACCTCACACTCTCAGTCTGAATATGACAATGATGGTACCTGAGATAATGACATCTTATCTTCACTTTGGAGTAGCTTCAGTCCCAGGCCCCAAGATGGCAAGTGTAGATGATAGGAAGGTAACACTAGAGAATTGTGGAGTGATAAGAGGCTTTCAAGCTCTCTTATCCCTACCTTTTTGGAGGAGACAATTGTGCAGAGAAGAAAGCTGGGGCAAAAAATGAGCTGTGTATACCAGCAGGTAGAACTCATGCTCAGGGATGGAAGCTCATGTGGCTGTGGGAATTAGATGGAAAGCCTCATTTTCAAGGATGAGATGAGGATGGCATGTTTGTTTTGAGTACAAAGGCTCTTGGGATTTATAGTAAGAGGAAATTAGGCCAATAAGTCGACAGAGTAGGACCTAGCGTAGCACTGAAGAAGGCTCACTATTATTATGATTTTTAGATTGTAATTGTTTTATTATTATCATTTGTTACAATTTATTCTATTTGTATCCTGGATGTGGCCCCCACCCTCATCTCCTCCCAATCCCACTCTTCCTCTCTCTTCTCCCCCTATGCCCCTAGCCCAGTCCACTGATAGGGGAGGTAATCATCCTCTTTTGTTTGACCCTAAGCTATTAGGTCTCATAGGACTGATTGCATTGTCTTCCTCTGTGCAATAAGGCTGCACCCCCAGGGAGCCTTGTTCAGAGATCCAGGAACTGAGTTCATACCAGAGAAAACCCCTGCTCCCTTTACTAGGTATTCTCACTTGGAGAATGAGTCTATGGGCTACATCTGAGCCAGGGTTTTAGGTCCTCTCCATGCATTGTCCTTGGTTGTCCTTCATGGCCTCAAGGGTTTTTTTTTTTTTTTTTTTTTTTATCTGTTGGTCTCCTTTTGGAGCTTCTGTCCCCTCTAGGTCTTTCTATCTCCCCCTCCTTTCATAAGATTCCCTGAACTCTGCCAAAACTTTGGCTATGAGTCTCAGCCTTTGCTTTGATACTTCAATCAGTAGAGTCTTTCAGAGGCTATCTGTGGTAGGCTCCTGTTTTGTTCCCTATCTTCTCCTGCTTCCAAAGTCTATTGCAATTGTCCTTCTGGATGAGGACTGAGCATCTTCCCCATGGTTTTCTTGTTATTTAGCTTCTTTAGGAGTATAGATTTTAGTATGTTTATCCTATATTATATGTCTAATATCCACTTATGAGTATATGCCATGTGTGTCTTTCTGCCTCTGGGTTACCTCAGTCAAGATGATCTTTTCTAGTTCCCATCATTTGCCTGCAAATTTCATGATTTCCTTGTTTTTAATAGCTGAGCAGTATTCCATTGTGTAAATGTACCATACTTTCTGTATCCATTCCCCTGTTGAGGGACATCTAGGTTAGTTCCAGATTCTGACTATTACAAATAGAGCTGCTATGGGCCTGGCTGGGCAAATGCCCTTGTTGTATAGTTGAGCGTATTTTGGATATATGCCTAGCTAGATGTTGAGATAGTATTATTCCTAATTTTCTGAGAAAGCACAAGATTGATTTCCAAAGTGGTTGTACAAGGTTACATTCCCACCAGCAATGGAAGAGTGTTCCCCTTTCTCCACATCCTCTCCAGAATGTGTTGTCAATTTAGTTTTTGATCTTAGCCATTCTGATGGGTGTAAGGTGAAATCTCCGGATTGTTTTGATTTGTATCTCCCTGATGACTAAGGAAGTTGAACATTTCTTTAAGTGTTTCTCTGCCATTTGATATTCCTCTATTGAGAATTCTCTGTTCCCATTTTTTAAATTGGATTACTTGGTTTGCTGGTGTTTAACTTCTTAAGTTCTTTATATATTCTGGATATTAGCCGTCTGTCAGATATAGGGTTGGTGAAGATCCTTTCCTAGTCTGTAGGCTGTCGTTTTGTTCTGACTACAGTGTCCTTTGTTTTACAGAAGCTTTTCAGTTTCATGAGGTCCCATTTATTGATTGTTGCTCTTAGAGCCTGTGCTGTTGGTGTTCTGATCAGGAAGTTGTCTCCTCTGCCTATGAGTTCAAGGCTCTTCCCCACTTTTTTTTTTCTAGCAGGTTTAGTGTGTCTGGTTTTATGTTGAGGTTTTGATCCACTTAGAATTTAGTTTTGTGCAGGGTGATAAAATATGGATCTATTTGCAGTTTTCTACATGTAGACACCCAGTTAGACCACATAATTTGTTGGATGTGCTATCGTTTTTCCACTGTATTGTTTTGGCTTCTTTATCAAAAATCAAGTATCCATAGGTGTGCGGATTTATTTCTGGATCTTCTGTTCAATTCCATTGATCCATCATTCTGTTTCTATGCCAGTACCATTATTACTGTTATTACTGTTGCTCTCTAGGACAGCTTGAGGTCAGGTATGGGGATACCTCCAGAAGATCTGTTATTGTACAGGATTGTTTTAGCAATTCTGGGTTTTTTGTTTTCCCATAGAAAATTGAGAATTGTTCTTTCAAGGTCTGTAAAGAACTGTGTTGGTATTTTGATGGAAATTGATTTGAATCTGTAGATTGCTTTTGGCAGCATGGCCATTTTCACTATGTTAATCCTACTGATCCATGTGCATGGGAGATCTTTCCATCTTCTGATATCTCCTTCAATTTCTTTCTTCAGAGACTTGAAGTTTTTTTTTTTTCATACAGGTCTTTCACTTGCTTGGCTAGAGTCACACCAAGGTACTTTATGTTATCTGTGGCTATTGTAAAGGGTGTTGTTTCCCTAATTTCTTTCTTGGCCCTTTTGTCTTTTGTATACAGGAGGGCTACTTTTTTTTTTAGTTAATTTTGTATCCAGCCATTTTGCTGAAGGCATTTATAAGCTGAAGGAGTCCTCTGGTAGAATTATTGGGGTCACTCATGTATACTATCATATCATTTGCGAATAGTGATACTTTGACTTCTTCCTTTCCAATGTGTATTCCCTTGAGCTCCTTTAGTTGTCTTATTGCTCTAGCTAGGACTTCAAGTACTATGTTGAAGAGATACAGAGAGTGGGAAGCCTTGCCTTGTCCATGATTTCATTTCTCTCCATTTAGTTTGTTGTTGGCTATAGGCTTGCAGTATATTGCCATCACTATGTTAAGGTATGTACCTATATCCCTGATCTCTCTAAAATTTTAAACATGAATGGGTGTTGGATTTTATCAAATGCTTTTTTGACATCTAAGGAGATGATCATGTGCTTTTTTTCCTTCTGTTTGTTTATGTGGTGGATTACATTGATGGATTTCCATATATTGAACCATCCCTGCATGCTTGGGATGAAGCCTACTAGGTCATGGTAGATGAAATCTTTTATGTGTTCTTGGATTCCTTTTGTGACTGTTTTATTGAGTATTTTTGCTTCAATATTCATAAAAGAGATAGGCCTGAAGAAGTTCTCTCTTTTGTTGTTGTTGGGTTTTTGTGTGGTTTAGGTATCAAGGTTACTGTGGCCTCATTGAATGAGTGTGGTAATGTTCCTTCTGTTTCTGTTTTGTCAAATAGTTTGAAGAGAACTGGAGTTAGCTGTTTTTTAAATTTCATCCCTGAGTTTGATTATTTCCAACCTTCTACTCATCCTGGGTGTGCCTGCTTCTTTTTTTCCCTAGGGCTTTAACATGTGCCATTAATTTGCTTGTATGAGATGTCTCAAACTTCTTTCTGAAGGTACTTAGTACTATGAACTTTTCTCTTAACACTGCTTTCATTGTGTCCCATAAATTTGGGTTAGTTGTGTCTTAATTTTCATTGAATTTTAGGAAGTCTCTAATTTCATTATTTTTTATTTCTTCCTTGATCCAGCTGTCATTGAGGAGAGAGTTATTTAGTTCCCATGCATATGTAGACTTTTTATTATTTCTGTTGTTATTTAGGTCTAGTTTTAGGCCATGTTGGTCAGATAGGATACAAGGGATTATTTCAATCTTCTTGTATGTGTTGAGGTTTGCTTTGTGACCAACTATATGGTCTATTTTGGAGAAGGTTCATGGGGTGCTGAGAAGAAGGCATACTCTTTTGTGTTTGAGTGAAAGGTTCTGTAGACCTCTATTAGGTCCATTTGATTTAGGACCTCTGTAAGTGTCATTATTTCCCTATTTAGCTTCTGTCTTGATGATCTGTCCCTTGGTGAGAGTAGAGTGTTGAAGTCTCCCACTAATAAGATGTTGGGATCGATGTGTGATTTGAGCTTTAATAATGTTTCATTTACAAATGCAGGTGCTCTTGTGTTTGGGGCATAGATGTTCAGGACTGTGATGTCCTCCTGGTGGATTTTTCCTTTGATGAGAATGAAGTGGCCCTCCTCATCTTTTTTGATCAATTTTGGTTGAAAGTCTATTTTGTTAGGTATATCCTAGGTATTAGGATACCTACCCAGCTTGTTTTCTGGGTCTGTTTGCTTGAAAAACATTTTTCCAGCCTTTTACTCTGAGGTGGTGTCTGTCATTGTTACAAAGGTGTGTTTCTTGGATGCAGCAGAATGTTGGATCCTGTTTCCGCAACCATTCTGTTAGCCTGTGTCTTTTTATTGGAGAGTTGAGTCCATTGACGTTGATAGATAATAGTGACCAATGAATATTAGTTCCTTTTATTGTGGAGTTGGTGGTCATAGTGTGTTTGTGTGCTTGTTTTCTTTTGTTTTTTTGTTGTTGTTGTTGTGAGGTTATCTATGTCCTGTGTTTTCTTGGTTGTAGTTGATTTCGTTAGATTGGAGTTTTCCTTCTAGTATCTTCTGTAGGGCTAGGTTGCTGTGTAGATATTGTTTATGTTTAGTTTTGGCATGGAACATTTTGCTTTCTCCATCTAAGTTGATTGAAAGTTTTGCTGGGCATAGTAGTCTGGTCTGACATCTTTGTTCTCTTAGAGTCTGCATGACATCTGTCTAGGTCCTTCTGGCTTTCATGGTTTCTGTTGAGACGTCTGGTGTGATTCTGATAGGTCTACCTTTGCATTTACTTGGCCCTTTCCCCCTTGTTGCCTTTAATATTTTTCTCTGTTCTGTAGATTAATGTTTTGACTATTATGTGACATGAGGAGTTTCTTTTCTGTTCTAGTCTATTTGATTTTCTTGAAAATATTTTCCGGACCTTGGAGCCTGGAATCTTCTTTTTCATCTATTTCCATTATTCTTAGAATTTTCCTTTTCATGGTTTCCTTGATCTCTTTGATCTTTTGTGTTTGGGATTTTTCAATTTTATTTTTTCTTTGAGAGATGTATCAATTTCTGCAACTGTTTCTTCAGCTCCTGAGATTCTCTCTTCTGTCTCTTGTATTCTGTTCATGATGCTTACCTTTGCAGTTCCTGATCTTTTCTCTAAGTTCTCCAGCTACAGGGTTTTCTCTGTTTCTGTTTTCTTTATTGATTCTAATTCTGTTTTCATGTCTTGCACCATTTCCTTCATCTGTTTGCATGTGGATTTCTGTCTTTCCGTGATGGCATCTATTTTTTTTATTTGTTTCTTTGTTATGTGCCTCTATTTGTGTGTATTTCTTTGAGAGTTTTGTTTTTTTCCTCTTTATGTGCTCTAATAACTTGATAAGCATAGCTTCAAAATAATCTTCCTGAGTTTCCTATGAAATAAAATATCCCTTGATTTGGGGTGGGGGGTGCTGGTGAAAGAATGATGTCCTGATTTTTGTTGAATGTGTTTTTATGCCTGCCTCTAGACATCTGACTCTCAGTAGCCTTTGCTGTTTGTTCCTGGAGCCTGTATTGCAGACTGGTCCTTCTGTCTCTGGAGTATTCTTCAGGAAGCTGAGAGAAGTCCACTGGTTTGAGAGTGGGTGTGGGTATTTCAGATGCAGCTAAGGGAGAAAGGTCGCAGATGCAAGTGTGCAAGTGCAGGAGTGTGTGTGGAGGTGTGCCTGCCTGGGAGGGTGAAGTGTAATGGAGGAGTGCAATTGCAGGTTGTGGTGTAGGTGCAGTTTGCTGTTCTCAAGTGCAGTGCGCGTGTGCAAGGGCTCTGAGTGTCTCAGTGGCCCACAGGCCTGTCTCAATACTGTGTTCCAAGCCTTCAGATCTGCCTGAGTTGCACTATCTTGGTTCTGGTAACTGGCTGGACCCCACTGGCTGATCCACAGAACAGGTGTTTCAATGTTGAGAATACTGTCCCAGAGATCCCTATGTTGCCCACAGCAGAGATGCGGGTGGTAGGGATCCGATGTCTGGCTGCTAGTGTATAGGGACCCCAATCTGGGTCTTTGGATTCTCTGGATTCTCTTGCAGAAGCACTTACTCTCAGGCCTGTGTCGAAAGTGCTGAGGTCCACGAACTCGCTCGCAGGCATGTGTAGTAATCTCAGAGGGCCCACAGTGTTCTACTCTCAGATTTGGGTCCCCTCTTTGGCCATTAGAGTAAGAAGGTGCCCCATACCTGGGGGTTATGCACTCCCTGCCTCTGCCACAGGGCAAAGGTTCAGTCAAAAGCACAGGGGGTTGAGAGTTTACCACTCTTAGACCCCAGGAGACGTCCACAACGGGCCTAGATACAATCTGACCCAGCTCACTGGTTGTCCCCTCTTACCCAGGAAGCCTCAAAATCGATGCTCTGACTTCCGCTGCCCATCCACTCACTAGTTTTGGAGTTTCTTATCTTCTGCCCTTCAGAAATGGTGAGCACTTAACTATTATTTTAATACATCCTCATTCGCTGGTCTACTGCTTACGACTACCATGCTTCAACCATCTGGGAGGACATGCCCATTTTATTTTTTATTTTAGTTTATTTTGAGACAGGGTCTCACCATGTAGTCTTGGCTGGCCTGGATCTCACTCTGTAGAGCAGGCTGGCCTCAAATTCAGAGAGATCTGCCTGCCTCTGCCTCCAGAGTGCTGGAATTAAAAGTGTGTGTAACCGTACCCAGCAGGACCTGCCCAGTTTAATTCAGGGCCATGTTGTCCAGTACTTGACATTCTATTCACTGAAAATTAGTATCACATACCAGCCTTTTGGGGGGGGGGCACAGATACCAGGACATCCCTAGTGGAAATCCACTCACTGGGTCTTGAAGCAGCAACAGTATTGACTTCCTTTGCACATACAAAAAAGGGTTTAGTAATAGCACTTCCAGGAATGCGCCATTGTAACCTGGCCCGAGTTCCTTAGTGGGAACTGAACTAATTCATGGACTTACAGTTTATGGACTTATTAAGACTTTGAAGCCCCTGGGACCATTTGAAGGTACCACTTTCTTGATTCTGTCAAAGCTTATTCTCAAGGTTAAGATTTACACATATGACACCAGTGATCACAACAACAGTGACGGTGCTGGTCTTTAGTGTTTGTTAAATGGTAGAAACTGCTAAGCATCCAGTTTGCTTATATCCTGAGGCCCGGGTTTGTAAGGCAAGGACTGGAAGGTGTGAAAGTGATCAGTGGCCTTAAAACCAGCAGAACTAGCTTTTCCCTCTATCCAGTCTAGTGTTTACTAACTGAGCAAACCTGGTCAAGTAGGCTAACTTCTGTGAAACTCAAGCTACTTTCCTATAAAATAGGGAGATATGGTCCTACCTTGGAAGGTCATGAGGTTGAAGGCACTCAGGAATATTGGGAGAGCTGCTCAGCACAGCCTATACCTAGTATGTATTTCATCACTTGTGGAGTTAAATAATGGACAGTAAGAACAGAAACATAATTGAATGAGAACTAACTGGAAGTGGAAATGAATCAAGACAGCTTAGGGCAAGCAGCACACCATGCCTTTTCTATATGCTATTTACAGATGATATTGTCCACCCAGAAGGTGATCAAAGCAGATGCTGAGGCTCACAGCCCAACTTTGTGCAGAGCACAGGGAGTAGTATAGAAGAGAGGGGGGATAGAAGGATCCAGAGGGAACAGGAGCCCCATAAGGAGACCAACAGAGCCAGGGGGACTTGCAGAGACAGATGCACCAACCAAGGACCATGCATGGAGAGGACTTAGACCCCCTGCTCAGATGTCTCCAATATGAGCTCTGTTGCGTGCTCCTGGATCACTTTTCCCTGGCAGGGTGGCCTTGCCAGACCACAGAGGAAGAGGATGCAGGCAGTCTTGATGAGACTTGATAGGCTGCTACGAGATGGTAGGAGAGGAGGGCTCCCCCTTTCAGTGGACTAGGAGAGAGAGTTAGGGGAGAAGAAGATGGGAGGATGGGACAGGGAGGAGACAAGGGAAGGGGTTACAATCGGGATATAAAGTGACTAAATTATAAAAAATAAATTCATATATATGTAATATTTTTGCATCATCAGCTCCCTTTTCCCATCCACCATTTTAAACAAGAAGCCTCACAACCTCAAAATAGTCCATGATATGAGAATGATAGCAGTTACTGAAACCTTTTTAAGCAAAAGATCAGTAACATGAGAGAGAAAGTGCTCAGAATACACAGAGCTCTTGTAAGGTAGAGTGGGGAGTTTCCCTATAATTACCTTGTAACAAGTGTTCAGGGTTTCTAAAAACCCAGGTGTCCAGATTGCTCCCTGTGCCACACATCAGAGGAGTAACCTCCCCCCCCCCCCAAACTTGCAAAGCTCAAATTAGAATTCCAGTAGAGAAACCTCAGGCTTCAAATGACTTATTCTTCCCACAATGCATGAAACGATCTATAAATACATATTTTAACATCATGGAGTTTAAATATTATTACACGTCTTACTTGATGTCAGGTTTTGTTAAATGCATGTCGTTATCTCAATTTACAAAGGTCAGCCATGTGGCAGTGGAGAATAGAGCTAGATGTAAGCCTTTAAAAAAAAATCCCTTTACCAGTACATGTGCAGCTCAGATAACCTGGTCCTTTTCAAAGAGCTTTGGGCTTTTTTTTCACTCCTTTTAAATGAGACTTTAATGAGTATCATGTGGATAAACTCTTTGCAGAGGTTTGAAAAGATCCAGAGAAACACTGTGGTAGGAACAAGTAAACCATTTTGGATGAAATCACAAGCCATTTGAATGCTTCTCATCTCTCTCTGGTTGTGTCAGAACCTTTTGGCTGCATCTTTCCCCCACAGGAATGTTTTCGTCTCCATGGCTAGGTAAATAGAATGTGTGTGTGGCTGCTCAATTGCTATTCATGCCAGCACCGAAGAGCATAGAGTGACCTACTTCCAGCAGCATCCATAGAAAGCTTCGTTGCTTTGCATGGAGGCTGATTTAAAAAGCCATCCTCCACTTCCCCTAGCTCCCACCCACAAGTGCCCTCAGGGATGGCAGTCTATGGACTACCCAGGCCCTTGTTTTCTTTCATTGATCAGGCCTACTCTCTGTGTTGACTCACTTTATTTCACCTTTGTCCATTCCTGGAAAAGAAACGAGTGGCTGGGCAGCTTAAGAGGAAGCTCAAGTGACAAAGAATATTGCTTAGGGGTGGTAAAGGAGCAGGTGTGTAATGTAGACTCTCCTTATAGATACATAATGTTTAGAAGGCTAGTAGCTAACTGGCAGATATTTGGAAATATTTGTATATGGAAGAGTCCATACAGCATCCTAGACTGAAATTACAGTAACCACTTCAGCTAGCCCTCAGTCTACTAACTAACTAACTAACTAAATAAATAAATAACTAAATAAATAAATAAATAAAATAAAGGGGATTTCCACACAATTAATGCAAAGGCTAACCTAATTTGAAAATCTCTAGAGACTGCTATCCAGCTGGCATCCAAAAATATGCTTAGCCTGCCCCTGACTTGGGGGTCTGTCTGACTATTACCACTTGTTATGTCCAATTTAGTGACATCAGTAAGAGGTCAGAACTCGAGAGATCTTTCATCCCATCTCATGAAGACAAGGCATATGAGCTCTAAAGATGGCCACAGACTTCCTACCACGCCCTGGTTCAGTGCTCTGTGTGCCCTGCGCTTCCCTTTTTCATCACTGGGCCCCTAATTTATGTGTCATGCAGGGTGGATGTCACAAAGCTGAGAACACAGATATTCAATTACCCTTCATCTAGTCATGGGTGAATTCTCTACTGCAAATCAAGAAGGTTCTGATTACCAGAGAAAATAAATTCCTGTGCTCTGTTTGGTAGCTGTTTGGTGTTTCAAGCTGTCTTGATCTAAAGCTTTGCTCCAAATGATTCTGTAGTCATCACTGAAGTTTCTTTGGAGGAAGAGGAGAGAGAACAGAATGATAGAAAACAGCTCTATGGTGCCCAGTGAATTGAATGCAGAACCAAAATAAAAGCTACATTCCTAAATGGTCTGTGAACATCTTCACAAAAGAATTTCCTGGCTCTGAGAGCTCACATTTTGTCCATTTAGCTATGCATTAGCAAGCACACTCTCCAGGCAAACCATCAGCGATCCTGGCATCTATGCTGGCTGAATTCAGGCCCAGCAGGGTGCGCTGTCTTATATGGTTCTCACTCTGGGATGTGGGATCATCGCACTTCAGAACTCCAAAGCAGATGGTCCCTGCAGTGAGAGGAGCAGTGTACCAACCAATTCAGCCCAAGGCCCATTATTGCTCTGGCTGGTCTCATTTCCGCACTGACTTTGTCCTTTCTCTCTACTTCCTTCTCCTCTGTCTGCCCCTCATCTTCCTTCACAGATGGCCAAGACACTAATGTGCCGCTGTCATTATGTTTATGAAACAAGTTGAGGCCTTTAGAGGCTGCTGTTCCTGAGACATTAAAGACTGGTGTCACTTTGATATCAGGGTGGAGATTTGCAAGATAATTAGTGATCCCTGCCTGTTATTAACCCCTGACTTAAGCAGGTTATTTTCTTACAAAGGTGTTGAAAGTTAATACCATTGTTAATAGTTTCAGCCAGAAGACGGTAATGAAACCATGTGGAAAACTAGGCCTACCATCAATATCCTTCAAGCTCTGAAATTAGGGGCTGGAAAAGGAAAGTAAGAAGAAAGAAAGAAAGAAAGAAAGAAAGAAAGAAAGAAAGAAAGAAAGAAAGAAAGAAAGAAAGAAAGAAAAGAAAGAAAGGAAAGAAGAAAGAGTGGGCATATTCTGTTATAGGCCCATCTTTGATAACATTTTTGATAGTTACTATCATGTAGACAAGACACAATGGTCAGCTTTGGTTTAGGTGGTTGGTCTTGCACTACTGATGATATGAGCTTAGTATTTTAATTGTGTGTTTGTACATGCACATGTGTGGAGGTTAGACATCAGATTTTCTTTTCTAACAGACTGTGTCTCATTGGCTGTGGTGGGTTTTGTTCGCTTGTCTGGTTTGTTTGTTTTTTGCTAGGCTGAGGGTGTGCAAGCCTTTGTGATCCTACGCTTCTACAATGGCCCAGTGTTGAGGTTACGGGCTTGTGCCCACGCTTGACTTTTTACATAGGTTCTGGGGATTTGAACTTAAGGTGCTCATGCTTAAGCAGCAAGTGCTTGTTACCTACTGAGGTGCCCTCTTCCCAGATGAATTTTTTCCACTCAGGAAAGCTCACAGTGGGCACTGCAACAGCATGTCATGGAGGTGGGATTCGATCCTCTATTCGGAGATAGTCTCTTTTACATGAAATTATTTCACAAATAATTTAAAGGTATTTATAACATCTCATTTAAAATTAAAAATAACCAAAACATCTAAATAAGTCAGAGATCCCTTCCCCCTTCTACTAGCAAGAGCCTTGCTAAGCGTTTTATTGTTCCTTCAATGGAACTAACCCTTCTCTAACTCTCTTATTGCGGGAGTCCCTCAGAAAGCATTTTTTATTTGGTTTGGAGAGAAGGTTCTGTTAGGATGAAAATAAGTTTGAAAAGCTAAGCAAGGCCTTTCAACAGGCAGAATGGCCACCAGGGGGTGTCAAATTCAACCTTGAAAGATCACAGGATCAGTTCTGCAGGTGACCTCAGCATGAAGCCAAGCATGTGTAGGTTAATGCTACCTCCTGCCTTGACCTCAGCCACCACAGTATCTCATTACTACTCAGCTAAACTCAGCTTGAAACTCAGGCTTGCTGGCAGTGGAAAGGGGTCCCAAGATACCCTAACATACTCTAAGCAATTCACTGAATTAAATGATCCTTGAGATTTTCCCCAATTAAATCCATATGCCGATTGGAATTGTCTAGTTCACTGAATGAGAGCATGGTGGATCTGGTACTTGGAAGGAAATTCTGATACTGACTTGATGCTTTTTAACAACTCAGATCAGGTACTCTCAGCATGAAGATGTGCACAAGGAAGGGAAAAGGCATGTGGATAGGATGGGCATGTTGTAATGCCAGGTAAAAAAAAATTGTGCAGCAAAGTTTTGAGAGTCCTGAAATAACCCTACAAAGAGACTACAAACTCCCAGCCCACAGGCTATCATTAGAACAATGACTAAGGCTAATTAAAAGTGATATCATCTCACTCTGCCTTTTCCAACCCAAGATTTCTCTCTTATGACTTTTCCTGCTCCGTGTTCCGCCAGTACAGTACATGGAGCTCCATGGCTCTCTCTTAGAAATCAGATATTTGCAGCAGCATGATGAGGATCTTCCTGTACAGATTGGAATACAGTGTGATGTTGGGACTGTATTTGAAGTCTCTGTCCATATCCTCTTGACCTAGGGTAGAGCATAGGCTAGATCTGAGAAGAGGTTCGATGTTATCTGTGACACTGAACTTAACATGCTCTCTGGAGACAAAACCATGGGATTATCAAAGCTACAAAGGAATCTTGAAGTTTATCTACACAGTTGCATCTTCACAGAGATGAGGAAGCTCAAAGCGAGGGAGCCTGTTCAAAGTTCCTCAAACCATACCTAGGCCTCCTGAGTCCCTGAAGAATGCAGAGTTAGAGCCACAGTGACACCTAGTTCTAGTATTATCAGCCATTTTTATTCTGAGACTTGCTAATCATTAACTTGGTTCATGCTTCTGGGAATAGAATAGTGAATGATTTCCCCCTCGCTGTGAACTTCTTAAGATGGCATTCAAGACTCTTACATGTGCCATTAATCTGGATTCCGGGAGTTAGGTTCCCCATGATTCTTCTATATCCCCCACTCCTGCAGCTTAACCAGACCTCCTGTGATTCTGACGATGTGTTTCATCCTTCTGTTCCTTTGCACATGCTGTGCTCCTCGGCTGGGATTGTGTCTCCAGCATCCCCCCCACCCCTATTTTACTGGTTCCCATCAGTGTTGACCCAGCCAAGTCTCACCCAATGCTCAGCATTGCTGTCACTTTGCCCAGGACACATCTGAAGTTTCCTGCTGGATGAAAAGCATCTTGAGAGTGGGGAGTACATAGTTTAATTTCTAACTCTGTGCTCCAGGAATATTTATTGTATATAAGGAGGAAGGGCACTTTGCTTTCTTTGTATTGCAGGATTTGGGGAGATACTGAAGACAAGAGGTTTGTAGGAGCAAAGATAAACATGGTTAGAGCTTGGAAATCCTTCCCTTCCTGGAGACCTCAGTCCCACTTATGTGCTGAAAGGAACAGTGCTCATAGCAATTCCAGCACCTGTGACATCTGGAAATTACCATAGGGGGTCCTATTGGAACTTGTTTTACTCAGTACTTTGCAGCAAATGTCCTCTCTGAGCCTCAGTGGCAGTCCTCTTTGGCTTTGGATTGGAGTAACAATGTTGTCATCACCCCAATTTGCTCCTTGGAGTCTCATAACCAGCTTGCATTACGTTTCTTCTTAAGATAGCAGCATTCATAACAATATTACACTATGTTCCAAGATCAGATCTCAATCATGTTGGTGACAAAGTGAGCAGGATATTTACTATGTCCTGTGTAGGTTTTCGTTAGCTGATTAGGCCAGATATAGCATAAATATAAATAAGTTCCCAGTTTAGCAATTTGAGCTCTTTCAAGTCAGATCCTATCAGGAGAGGGAAAACTGCCAAGGATGAAGCTATCATTGCATAATTACCTTGAAGCTGAGAATTGATGAATGCCCTCGACAGACATAGTGCCCTCTTTCCTTCACCTCTAGTCCTCTATGGTGAACCAAGTCTGTGCAGAATCATGATATCACTATTCACAGGGATGGGAATGCATAAACTGCAGAAGAGTTCAGAGGGTTTGCTTGGAAGCCAGTGCCAAAGACTCTGTATGCTAATACCACTGCCCCGTGAAGCTCTTTGTAGGGGTCCTAAAGGCACCTATTCTGTCCTTGGCACCCTCATGCCTAGTACCATGGAGTGTAATACCTTACTCCTCATGGAAACATTATAGGTGCTCATAGATATAAAGTTTCTTAATGACCTGATAAAGATGTCCTAGAATTAGACAGTGGGTGATGATTATACAACATGATGAATACATACACACGCCAAAAAAATAAAAAATCTCGGCTACATTAAAAGATGACTTTATGGCAGTAAATGAAACCCCAATTCAAAAAAAGTCATATGATTCTAAGACCTAGAACAAAAATATTAGATTAAAATTGTAAAAAACCACATGGTTTTCCTACTTTAGGTCTCACTCTCCCTATTTGTCTCCCTCTCCTCCCCACCCCCTTTCTGTCTGTCTCCATGTTCTGAGGTCATTCTGTCTGCTCTTGTGAAAAGCGTATGTGGCATCTAATGGCTCATCAGTCCCTGTTCTGTGTCAAGCTGGTTGACCTTGGTCTAGGTACTTGCTTACTTTTGCTTCTGTGGTGAAAGCAGGGGTAATGAGTCTGACCTACTTGATGGAGATCTGCTAGGAAACAAAAATCTCGTTTATGAAGTGATTTAAAGGGACAGGTGCTAGAACCTTCTGAATAGTTACAGAAAGGGCTGAGAAGCACACAGACACTCATGGAAGAAATCTTAGCCAGGGTGGGGATGGTTCTGAAAAGAAGCTGGACTTGATTATGCCATAAAGTACATTACCAGGAGCTGGAATGCTGATGATTTTTATCTTTGCTGAGATGGGTACAGAATTTGGTTGCTGTGCAGTGGCAGAACAGGGGCTTGGGGGGAGGGTACATTTCTAAGAGTCTTTTACTACTCTGAAATCATGTGAAGTCATGAGGAGTGCCTGACTTCAGGTTGTACAGCCATGTGCCTGGAAGAGTTGATGATTATTGGGGCCTGCACTCAGTTTGTTTGACTCCTGCTTCTTTACATGCTTACCTTCAGAGATGCATTCAGCGGTGTTTTCTCACTTGGGAATGTGGAGGACACTATTTTAAAAAATGGTTCTCAACCTTCCTAGTGCTGTGACCCTTTAATACAGTTCTTCATGGTGTGGTGACCCCAACCATAAAATTATTTTCATTGCTTCTTCATAACTGTAATTTTGTTACTTTTATGAATCTCAATATAAATACCTGATATGCAGGATATCTGATATGTGACACCTGTGAAAGAATCACTGACTTCTGAAGGTGTCAAGACCCACAGGTTGAGAACTGTTGGTTTAGAGAGCCGGTGGATGTGGGAATCCAGTGGGTCACCACTACACTGAACAAATCGGGATGTGCCTTCTGAAAACCAGGTCTAAAATGAAAATCTTCCCTTCTCAGTCTCTTTACCCTTTGAAGCTCCCGGGATTCCAAGCCACAGAAGATATACTAAGATGGCAGATGATAGAGACTTCTAGGCAACAGAAAAGAGGCACTAAGAATGAGAGACTTTGTTGGCAGTATCCCCTTCCCAATCTCAGGTTTCCTCTTCTCCTTGATGAGTGTAATGTTGAATGGTGAGGCCATCCTATCAGGGTCTTAGGACAGTGACTTGTGTCTCATGAAGAACCTCAGTGCCCTACAAAGAAGACCAATGTATATACCTGTTCCTTCCCCTCATCCTCATTCATTACTTGTTTGATCATCCCTTTACCTTTCCTGTTTACCATGAGGCATCTTTTTCCTCAGAGAAGACCACATTCTTACCTTCTTGTACGCTTTACTGAGGTCAGTTCTTCTCAAATTCCTAAAAGGATTATTATATATATATATATATATTCAGTTATGGTGGGCTACTTTAAAACATTGCAGTTAGCACATGAGTGCCTAGCATGGGGCCAGGTGCAAAGCACATGCCCAGTGTGTGTCTATTAAATGAGTGGCTAAATCAATAAATAATATCAGTGTGCTCTTCCATAAATAGTGAAGGATAATTATAAATTCCATAAATATTTAAAATTGCTTTCCTCTTTATAGTTGTGATACTTGATGAGAATATATTCTAAATGGGTCTATTAAATCTTTTTTTATATCTCTGGAATGATTTTTTGGCCAAAGGTGATAAATTTTGAGAGAAGAAGCATGTCTTTTGAAAATGAAATCTTATAAAGTAATGATTTGTTAAAGTGTGTATAGCAGAACACTGGTTTCCCCTTTGAGGTAGTAATAGCTGTTAAAGGAAACATGGTCTAAAGACTTAATGAAGTCCTGGAAAAGCTGGGTTAATCAGTTTTCTCCACTATGGGATAGCCCAGAACTCTGATATGATATTGCTGAGGAATAAGACAAAAGATAATATGTAGCCATGGTGTTCTGGCAACAGTGCCTTGGCCTGTACTACTGCAGAAGGTAAAGTTGTTTGTTTGTTTTGGCATTTTATATCGCTGATAGCCCAGCTTTCATCTAAGTTCCTCAGGAGGGAATGGGTGTTGATATCTGTGATAAGGGCCCAGTTCACACCAGTTTCCTTCATGCATCTGCTTTGTGAAACTAAAGAGGAAAAGAGAAAATAACCAAAACCTTTCCTTACCTGTCATGACAGGCTATCAGACGTCTTTAGTGGACTATGCAGCCTATGAGTGTGGTTTCACAAACAGGCTGGCAGCCCCGGTGGGTCCCATAAATGCCGGTTCTCTATACCGTAATTACTAGTTCTCTCCTTGGTAGATTCACGGGCATCTAGGGGTAATTGCTGGAAAACTCACATGTCCAGATTTACAAGAGGCAAACAACCTTCTATTTACCTCAGGGGGTTATCAGGTATTCAAACTGTGCAATGTAAGGGATGCTATTGATCACAGAATGAGGGGAAGAACTTGAATTTTCACCTCAGTATTTTTCTCACTGGGGAGAGTCTGGCTCACTAGATTTATCATAGAAAGACCTATGGGGGATAATTCTCCCCTCCTCTAAATCTCTTGTCTTTCTTGACTTTTATAAGCAGCAATAAGTCTGACGTAACCATAGTCAGAACCCTTTGTTGTCTGCAGACAGAACTGGCTGGCTTCTTGGTACCAGAAACTAGGATTGTGAAATCTTGGTCCAGTCCAAAATCTCACTCTGTGACTTTGGTGACTTTTTTTTCTAGAGATCTCAGGGAACACAGAGGATATCCCCCTGGTCCGCTGGAGGCAGCAATGGCTGGAGAATGGTACTTTACTTTTTCACATCCATCACCAAGATGGTGCTCCAAGTCTCCCTGGACAAGACCCAACTGAAGAACCCCAACATGAGTCTGCAGAAGAGGAACTGAGGATCCTCCACATCTCAGTCATGGTAAGAGCAGGCTAGCTACCGTCTTCTGGCCTCAAATAGCCTGTGTTCACCTTGATGTTAAGAGTCTTGATGCCAGCACTGTAGTCATCAATTTGTGTGTATGTGTGTGATAACAAAATATCTAAGGTGATTGCTTCTGAAGAAGCACACACTTCTGAAGGTCAAAGACATAGTACCGGTATCTGTTCAGCTCTGGTGAAGACACATCCTAACAGAAGAGATGGGTCCCTCCATGGGGCAAGTATAGAAAAGGTTGTAACTCAAACAGAAAGCCAGAAAGGTACTACAACTTCCCACAAGAACTTCTCGGAGGCTCCACCTCTTAAAAGTTCTACACCAACTCCTAATTCTGCCATTCGAAGGACCATGCTTCCAACACAAGAGCCTTTCAGGGAGAGGAAACATGTAAACCATTTGCAATAGACACAGCGGTATGAAATCTCAATCCAGGAAGATTATTGTACATGGTGATGTGTAAACGTCTCATTTGTGGAGAATGCAATCACATGTGCTGTGAAAGTTTCAGCTATTTCTACAGCATCATTTCCCAAAATGGTCCCTTCTAGGAACATACCTATATGTTAATATATTGGAAATTTTTAGAAAACTTACTCCACGAAGGTGCTTTTTTTTCCAATGACTTAGTCTCCAAGCTGCTTGCTACTACCAAATCTTATTTCCTTTTATCCCAACCAGGAGAAATCAGCACCCTGGTTTTCTCTTGTCCCACAGTGAAGGGTATGCCAATAGGCACTCCGGAGCCCAGTTTCAAAACTTCACCACCATCACCCAATCTACATGGAAATGTAACGTCTCAAGAACATGATAAAATCCTTCCTAAAGTACTAGGAACTAGTACGTAAGAGTAATACTAAAAATGGATGATTATAATGGCAGGTGTGTGAGGGATGGGGAGGCTATTGGAAATGTTTTATTTACTGGTGAATACTTAGCAATAGAGCAATGTATGCACATGGTTAATGCATTGTAAGTATTTGTAGAATAAATGCATACATTTTCAGTGGAGACAGAAAGTGTTTATCCCATTTGACATCTAATGTGTTGATGAGCCAGTATACTATCTATGAAAAGACCCAAGAGTATGTTGCCACATGGGCTATCTATGTAGTACATGGCTATGTCACTGCGAATATGCTCACAACTGGCCCAGCCTAGGCCTTGGACTAACCTTAATTCATCTCTTGTTCTGATGTCATGACATATTATTTAGTTCTACCCAGCACTGCGTTAGTCTCTGCTACAATGCAGAGAGCCGAGAAAGTTTTGGGTATTTTCTTAATGACGGAAGCCTGGAAGGAAACAGTGCATTTTATTTAGCATGAAAATCTCCATTATGCAAAAATTAGGATGAAAAAAATTGCCCATAAAATATGAGTTATAAAAAAACCTACCACATCTATATTAACCCAGCTATTTAAAGAGGCACTTGCCCCGATTCAACATCTATACATCTTAATGAACATTTTTTTATACTTAAGAGTAGCCAGGAAGCTTCACTTTGGAGATTATATTTCCATTATCAATTGCATTTTTATGCATGTATTCACTAAGAAACAAAAAAAAGAAATCCATGATAGAGCTAAAACTAGAAAAATAAATAGCTTCATATTCTCTCTTTTTTTTATAACTCATCTACCTTTTACCTGAATTCTTTCCATCACAAGTTCTTTACAATAAAGTGATTTTTATTTTTTTAAATACTGATATAAATACCTCAAAATCTAAACCTTTTATTCCTTCTTCGGTCAGTATCCTCATAGATAACTGCAGTGATAGGTTAACTACATGAATGTAGGCACTTTGTTTAAACTACGTGGTGGAGAAGAATTCTTGAACAGGAAATTATGAACCCCAATGTCCAGGTGAGACCATAAAAGAAGTGAAGAAAGAAGCCTGTTCCACATCACAATTGGAATTGGGCAGTTGACTCATGGGAGACAGTACTTGTAAGCTCTTTAGAGAAAGCTAGGATTCTGTCCCAGGGAAGTGTGTCTTCCTGAGCATGAGTTATGAGTGCTACAGAGTGGTCAAATCAAGCAGTCGAACCCAGTTAGCTTGGGGCTGCATTACTTTCACATTTATGACACCATTTTCTCATTTTCTCCCAATAAGCACCTGCCCCCCAAACGTGAGCTCGTAAGTGGTTTTAGTTCTGTTTCCTCTTTGATTTAAGACCATTTCAGAGGGATTGTCTTTTTCATACTAAAATTTAAACATGCTTAGTAAAGAAAACTGTATAAACCTCCAAGGATGAACATTTCGTGTGATTGTGCTGGAACATCAGTCCCTGACCCCTTACATATTAGGGCCAAAGCTCTGTGAGAAGTGGGGGTTGTCAGGGGGAAAGGATATAGGGTAAAGAACTGGCCAAGATAGCCTGCAGCTTCCCTAGGGGCTGAATCACACAATCAGTGCAGCAGTGACCCTACCATCTATCTGTCCTTAGAATGAAGTATTCTAGCAAGTTCTCCAGAACTCACACGTGTGCATGCATGTTCGTTCATAGCTTTAAAAAACAGAAAGATGCTGGTCAAGGATGTCAAGGGAATGCATTGTGCTATACCAATAGCCATGACACCCGACACATTAATGCCTGTGTTGAAAGCCCTTGAACAGGGATTAGTGGACAGCTGATACTAGGATGAAGAGGAAACCACCAGCCTTGAAGCTAGCTTTGAGATCTTTCTTTTATATGCTTCCAGTTTCCCATCACAGACCATCACTAATACTTAATTTTCCAAATAAAATGGGCATTTCTTTCAGTTTCCTTTTAATTTACTGTATCTCATTTTTAGCCAGGCTGGAGAAGGCAGAGGTTTAAAGGGTACACGTACAAGGATGGCAAGTGTTGGGTTGCCTCTCCCTTGGCCTCTGGGATGTGGTCAGGCTTCATCTCTGTGGATATTTAGAAAGTCTTTGACCTCAGCTGTGATATGGGATCTCAAAGTGATGAGACAATTGCCGCCTTCCAGCCCATCCTTATCAAAAAATAAAATGGCTCATCATTGGAGCAACAAACACACCTGGCCTTCCCGCTCGGCCCCATTCGCATTCCACACCACACACCCACACATGCTTCCTCGCCATCCTCAGGCTGCTTCTCCAGAACCGTTTCAAAGTCTGAAGTTGTGGATCTGCCCTCAGCTCAGAAATCAAGCCTGAGGGTACCCTGTTTGAAGATGTCGTTCCGAGAGTCTCTGATGGTTTCTTCTGAAGAGACTCGGAGGTTGGTAGACTGTATTAGATTCACTTTATACCATATCCTTCGGAGGTAATATAGGCAGCTATTTGAGGCATCCAGAGTAGCAGCCCGATAAATGTCAAAAGATAGTAAAACCCTTTGGCTAGTAATAGTCTTGGACAGTGATGTGCACATACATGACATCACCCCAACTCTCTTACTGGTGAAATAAGAATAACAGGGCTGTTTGTTTTCCCATGAACTCTAATGACCAACAATGATATTCCCTTTGGATTGATTGAAAATAGAATCAATTGAAAAAGAGAAAAGTTGAGGTTATTATCAAAATACAAACATGGCCCACTGTTTCTCTCCCACTAAGAAATTGTATATTTAAAAGCTTAACAGGCAATCCTAAATATTTCCAATATATGCAGTGGGAATGAATGACTTTGTGAAAACCTTCAACTTTACATTTCTCTGTATTCACACTTTTCCTCAGGTGCGTTGGCTTAATGCAGAGACCAGCATTTACTTTCACATTTTGCTTTCATTATATTTCATTTTAAACACAACATATAAGGAATGATAAAATGATCAATAAAGGTACCTGTTTTTTTCCTTCTGAGATTTTACATGAATGAGAATGTGCAAGCTCTCTCTCCAAATATGTTCAGTACAAATCTGTCATCAGCAAAATCAGGAGCTTGCACAAAACCAATACTCCAGCTGGGTGCTTGGCAATTTAAAACTTGAAAAGGCTTTCTTTTTTATTTTTCAATCATATCCTAAATTTTTGAATCATTTTTTTCAAAAGAGTCACTATTTCTTCATTGCATACAGTAATTGGGTTTCCCTCCTGAAATCTCACATTATTGCTTTGAGGGTCAAAGGATATATTTTAACCTCCTGTATGATTCAAACTTGGCTGAAGAGATTTATTTCAAAATTTATAGGATAACTGACATTTAGAACCATGACAGTCCAGAAGCATATTCTTTTGCAAACTCCTGAACAAGTGATAGGAGAATTGAAGAATTAAAACTGAGTGTGAATTTTAACCCAAAAGTTAAAACACAAATCCTTCAGCAACAAGGCAACTTGTTTATTCCACAGAAGACTAGATTTTGACACGATTTACATCAGATAGTCAGACACTTGTGCGGCTTTAAATCTCTACATGATACTTCTGCTAATTTACTATAGGATGAACATTTTTCTCTTTAGATTCTGTAAAAAAAATTTAATGGTGCATAATAGAATGTAAATGTACTATTTCTATATTTCATGGCTGTAATTAAAGATGGCAATGTTAATAGTTTTTTTAATGAATATAAATTGGTCAAGTTTTCCCCAGCAACTAGCCCTCAGTTTTTCTGTTGTTTTTTTTTTTTTTTTGTGTGTGTGTGTGTGTGTGTGTCTGTCTGTCTGTCTACCATCTGTCTGCTTTTTGTTGTATTAACTCTACTGTTAGAGAAATGTCTTTTGAATGTTATCCTTCTTAGGTTCAACTTACAAGTTTTTTTTGGGGGGGGGGGAGGGATGTCTTTGAGCTTCTGTGTGTCTCTCTGAGTTTTATGTGGACCAGCCTATCAGTAAGGGCTAAGCTCTGCCCCAGGACCACTAGCCCTAAGTGTTTGAAGCTAGCATCTTCAGGCTCTTGTAACCTCTGCCTGTCAGTATTCTCATAGGCTTTCAATCCTTGGGCTCTCTGCTCCTGGGAGCTTCATCTTACTTAAGGTACAAGGTTTTATTTGTGGAAAAAATATCAAAACTCGAAGACAAAAGAGATGCCTGGAACTGCTAAAGAGTTCTAGAGTTTATTAAATAAAGAAGGAAATTTAAGGAAGCAACATTGAGAGCCCAATTATTCCAAAACCTTCCCAAAGACACCTATGGGCTGCTCCAGTTTGCAAGGCTGCCCACAGCACTGTTAAGAGTCCCCGTCTTAGCTCTTACTGTTCTACCCAAGGTCAGACCAGTTACTCAACCATCACATGCCACTGTGCTTGGAGCTAGGTTTCATTCATTTCTAGAGCACAGGCAACTAGGACATAGCAGAGTGGTCTTGAACATGAAAATCATTGTCATCAGGACCCACAGGTATTTAATAAGTGGGCATGAGAGACAGAATTGGATGCTCTTTCAGTACCTTTTTATCTTCAGCAAGTTTACTACAAAAATTTGTTAGCAAATTCATGAATCAAGGTCATTTTTGCAGGTTTATTGTCAGCCAATATTATTCACATCATTCAAATCAGGAGGCCCCAATTTAGCAAGGCCAATCCTTTGATCCTCAAGAAACAAATGGAAATGCTTAGGCATGTGTTACACTACCCAGAAGGAAAGGACTGGAATAGTAAGTCAGAAACAACAAAAGCCAGATCCTGATACATTTGCTTGCCATTCAACGCATTCGTCACGTGACTGGGCCAACTTATTGGTCATACCCACATCTGTCAATGGCATCACTAGATATTTTCCCATTCATTAAAAATAATGGAAGGGGGCAGTTTCTAAGATTATCAACAAGCTCCCTAAAATAATTGTCTTTGCTCTGTTTGTTTGGACAATGGCTACACAAAAACCTGGAGGTACGTTGGTTCACTGGGTCTGATGTCCAGACTTTAGTAGGGTTTGCCTTGCACACCTCCCTTACCTGCCACTGTGGAATGGCTCTTCTGCCAAGAAGCACTAAGCTCAGCTATGTGTGAGTTCCTTTGCTGATTCAGTGGCTCATTCCTCCTGTTCCTAAGTGGTGTCTTTCTGTGTCCCTGTACCTTCAGAGCCTGGCTACAGTATAAACCTGTTCTTGACTTGGAGCTGGAGGCATAGTCTTCTCATGCTGATTTTACCACTTTGGGTAATTTCCTGACCTTTCTGGAAGCTTCATTATCTCATCTGTAAGATGAGTGCATTGATGAGGCCTTCCAGCATTAAAGAGTAGAGTCTCACTCGGGCTCTATGACGGAGGCTCACTACAGGACTTCATATGGAAATGTGAGAAAGTCTCCTGATTAAAAAACCAAAACAAACAAACAAACAGTAGATTTTCAAACCGCAGGTTTCCATGACTGGAAGGTTGGTTTCAGCCTCTGAGGCCACAGTCTGGCTTTTTCACACCCGTTTCTATTATTTTGTTGCTGTGGATTAGTGTCTTTGTCAGGTCCACTCTGTTATTTTTTTTTTCACAGTCTGATGATTTCATGTTTGAAGTCTCCTTTACTCTTATGTCATCGTGCTGGTGACCTCTCCTCACCACACTTTTCCCAACTTGGTTTCCCATTTCTGTTTTCTTTTTCTCTAATTCTAGCTCCGAGGAGCTAGAAAAAAGAGGGGTGGCACGGATCTAACCAGTTACCATAGTTTCTGTTTGTTCAATGGTTTCATAACATGTTAACCCATAGGTAGATATAATCCTAATCTTTCCCTGTTGACTGTAGATAAGGAGGTGTGGTTTTAGTGACATTCTCCTGGCACAGCATGGAACAGAATAATTATATATATGTAATATAATATATAACAAATGCTGAATAACAATACATTCACTGTTTGTTTATCATGATAAGCACACTAATATCTAAGCTGAGGAGATATGAGTAGACTCAAAAGAGGATGTAGACATCATCACCATCACTAACCATCACCACCAACGTCACAATTATCAAAATCTGAATTTACATTTGCTACATGCCAGATATCATTTTAAATGCCTTTGATGTATAAATATTTGTTTTCTATTCTCACAACATTATACAATACAGATTGTAACTGTCTGGTTTTACAGAAGAGGTGACTAAGGAATACAAAGGCTAAACCCTAATTTAAATAGCTATTAATTTGATGATCTAGAATTTGAATCTGGGTAGTTGGCAGACTTTAGGCTCTATATGATAACATGTGTGTCTTTGTTGCTGTGTGCCCTTGTGTGTGTATTAAAGCATACACATAGACAACATTTTCACCATCCTCCTTGTTTGAAAGAGTCTATTTGTTGTTTTTCTGCAGATACATGGGCTAGCAGAGCCATAAGCTTCTGGGATGAGTTCATCTCGGTCTCCCATGTCCCAGTAGGAGCACAGATATTCGTGCTATGCATCCAACATTTACATGACTATGGGGGATTTCAATTCAGGTCCTCATACATGTGAGACAGGCACTTTTATCAGCTGCACATCTCACTATCCTTATTGTCCATACTTGCAGAAGAGCCCAATTCAGCTCCATCCTAACGGAAGTAATCAACCTGAATTTTGTACTTACATATATTCACTAGCAGCTTGTATTATTTTGTGGACCTGTGCTGAGCCTCATCTGATACATTACCCTTTGTTGTTTTGGCACATTGAGTTTACGAGCACTAGGACCCACTGCCACGCTAGAACACAGAGTGTTCTGGGTCTAAACCAGCAGCTGACCTCAGAAGCTCAGATTCCTTTCAGCTCCACTAAACCCACCTGCTAACGTTGGCTTCCACTGCCCCTCCTCACAGCTGGCTTTGGGCTTATTGGAAAGGAAAGAAGAAACTAGTTGGGGAATTCCAACTCTGAAATTGTTAAAGTCACATAACAATAAATGCAGCCTTCTCTCCATATATAATTTCATCCTTTTGCCAGAAAATTATAGGAATCAGAAAGATTTTTTTAAGCAATGCTGATCTGCTATAGATTTAAATGAATCATTGACTCATTCTCTCATTTCAATATTGACTCTATCATTTAACAATATTTTTCAGACTTGTTTTAAGATACTAAGTAGATAGAAATTAAATATTACAAGGTTCTGCTTTCACAGAACATGTAGTCATTTTATTAATACTTGATGTGTGGGAATGGCCCCCGGCAGACCTGAGAGTTAGGTGAACAGGCTGCCTCCTTTCCAGCCCTTTCACTGTTTGTATCATCTCTCAGTTTTGCTGCAGATTCTAAACTTCAATGAGAGCTTTCAGCTTCCACAGCTTTCCAGACACCAAGGAAAATAACCAGCAGGCTGAATTCTCACAAAGACTTTGCTGACTTTTAACCATTTGATGTGATATTCTGCCCAGAAATTTAGTTCTCTTCATAGGGAAATTGACAATATACTTTTGAGTATTTCATTTTCCCAAATCCCTGAAGACCCTGTTAAGAGCAGGAGTCATAATCTTCATAGTGTTTAAGTCAGAACTCAGAGGTTGAGGCACTTAGTGTTCTTGCAGAGGACCCTGGTTTGGTTCACATCACCCACATGGATGTTTATAACCAACAGTAACTTCAGTTTCATGTGATCTAACACTCTCTGACCTCCTGGGAACCTGCACATATGTGGTGTACACAGGCACACACATACACATAAAATAAATAAACTTTGAGCCAATATTTAAAATAACAAAACTGTTGCTTACAGAGCCCTTGTATTCTGTCTGCAGCACTACACAAGATCATTTGTGTGTGTGCCTCATGGCAATAATTCTCCATAGAAAATTTGGGAAATGGGTGAAAATGACTCCATGTTCCAGATGTGAAAACTGAAATTTAGGGAAAAGTCAAATGCACCATGAGGTGTGAAGCCAGGGTTCAAGGTTCTCCTATCCATAGTCCTCTCTGCTACAATTTTCCCTGAGTAGGTAGGTAGCTTCAGGGTTGCCTGGTCTGTCTAGATTTCCAAACTTCAAAGTAGTTTTATTTCTTTTAGCTAACACAGCAGAAATGCTATACTTGATAAAGATTAGGAAGATGTATTTGGCACCGAGCAAATTGCTACCCATAGTATGTTCTCTAAGCTACTTCAAAAGGTGACAAGCTGCTCTGGACGGGAAGAGTCAGGCTTCTAACCAAGACTGGCCCTGGCTCTGAGTAAACACTAGTCCTTGAGAAGCCTGTTAAGCCTGTAAGTTCTACAGCACTGAATTTCAGTTACATAGTTTACTGCAAGGGCTTCACTATCAGAGAGACTGATTCAAATCATAATTCTATTATTATTAGATTTTCTAGTGACATTGTGGAAATTGCTTTATCTCTTTAAACTCTCTTTAGGACAGGGATGGTAATAGATCTTACTCAAGGGGCTGTTTTGATGATTACATAAGGGATTCTTATAAAGCACTTCCTACAGTGCTGGCACTATTGGAAATGCCCAGTAAATATCAGCTAGGTAAATTCTCAGAGTACTATGCAAACTGCCTGCAACAATTCTGTGTGCAAGTTGTTACCCAGGAGGCCACTACCTCAGAGAGCAATAAAAGTGGCTAGGTTCATAGCGACTCCCTTCAGGAGCCCTAGAGGATCTGTGCTTAGGGAAAAGATTGAGGCAATTAGGACCATGAAAGCAGCAGAACTGGTCTATTACACACTATAGTGTGTGTTCATGAACATCCAGGCCCTGATAGGCCTCTGTTTCATTGTTTACAGGGTTTCCTAGCAGGTAGCCTAGCAAGTATCCTATGGTTTACAATGATAATCCCATCTCCAATGTCTCTGGATCAACTTCATTCATGTACTTAACTTTTAATCAAGCCAAGTGATGTCATTATGGGAATTCCTTTTCTTCCCAGGTATCCATGCATATGAAGGTTGCTATTTCTTCCCTTCCTAATCAGGAAAACAAGACGTAGAATGATTGACAATACTCATGGCTAACACTATGGAAAAACCCAGAGATTCTGATTCCCGGTGCTTTTGTCTTTCTCCAGACGATACTGCTGCTTATTCTTAGCCTATCCATCACTCAATTTGAGGATTCTCTTATAGACTTGAAGGAGCCTTTAAATCTGAGGGTGTAAACTTTCAACCTCAGGCTCTCACTGGAGACATAATAGACTTGAATATAGAAGATGGAGCCAGCTATAAACCCACAGAGAAAACCCTTGCAGGGACAAATATCATCTAAACTAAAGGCCTATAGAGGGCAGCTGGTAAGCCTTTTCAGCTTTGAGGGGATGTGAGGTCTTTTCAACTGTTCAACTCTAGTCAAAGCAGTTCCCAAACTACCATGTGTAATATGTGAATATATTGGTATGACTGTTTTCCAACAAAACTTTATTTACAAAAGCAAGCAGTGGGCCACATTTAGGACTATAGGCTGTAGTTTGTGAGCTTCATCAAACAAATTCTCATCTTGTCTTTAGAACTTAAAGAGACTGAAATCTAATAACCTGTCAGCTAAGTGCTGAAGTACTGTCTTCACTGTGAAAAATGACAACATACTGTTTTAGTCAGATCTCCATAAATTGATTATAATCATTGCTTAAGGCATAGATTATTCTTGTGAGAAATTGAAGGCCATGTGGTATTCACAAATTAGGATGGACTCCAAGTACATTATCTATTTCTATGAGATATTGATGGGTTTAGTCAAGACACACGTTGGTGAGAACAATACAATGCTTATACTTGAGAGGAGAATATAAGCAGGATATTCACTGTACGCTATTTCTCTCCTCTGTAAGGGTGATGATTCTTGCTTGGTTTCGACCTTGCTGCACACCATTGACTTTTGTGAAATGTCAGGATATGTAAAAACACTCCTCTGTAGCAAAACGCTATAAATGTATGACGGTGGAAGTAGAACCATGCACTTTGGTTTGTGTGGAGAATGGTATAGGATGCTTTCAAAACCTACTGGTTTCTTGCACCTTTGCTGAGGCTGAGAATGGACAAAGGCTTTCAGCCCTTGCCTTATCACATCAACTTTTCAGTATCTGCTGAAGTTCAACAGAGGTTTTGCTTTTCTGAGATGATGATGTCAACAGTTGTGGGGAGATGTGGGAAGGGCAGGTACTTTTAGCCGCTGACTTGCTATTTCTGATTCCTCCCATCCTGAAACCTCTACCACTGCTGCTGACATCCTCGAATAGCCAGAGATGAGTCAAGTTGCTGACTAACTTGGGATGAATCAGATGTCGATTTGTTGATGTTGTGCTGTGATTGACAAAACTGAGTGCTTCATTGAAGCGTATCTGGAACCTGCTGGTCTCTGAGTCTTGACACCTGTATCTGGGACGTGTGTTGCCCTGTGATGTAAATTCTGCTACCAAATAAGAGAAAGAGGGCAGGACGAGATGGGAGATGTGTATTGAAGATGTGGTGCCAGATGTAAAAGACTTTAGTATTCATTTTCTTCTATGCTGTATCTTATCTAAGGAAGGTTATGAAAGGCTTTGGAACTCAGACATGCACACATTTGGGGTTTGTAAAAGTGGGCATGATAGAACCTGGCATTTGCTGACTTTGGGTGCATTCTTAAAGAATGAGGTAAGTTGTCATACAGACAGAATAAACTTGGGAGGATTCTGTATCCCAACAGGGATGTCCAAGCAGCCATCTTTTATTCATTTCCCGTTTTCTAAAAGTCATATAGTATGCATATCCAAGTTACCAGCCTTGGATTTCAGTAGTTACCAATCCTTCTCAACATCCTATGGCTTAGAGCCAAGGCTTCAATGTTTGAGGCCTGAAGTCATAAGGGGCCTGTTCCCTCTACTTGGACTCTACCTAGGGTGTGGATAGCTTCATGCCAAAAGGGGCTGTGCTGGCAACTTCTATGCAGAGCTTCATAAGTATAGATCCAACCCTTCTAGCATAGGCTGTATGGACCTGAATCAGGTCAGTAGTGAGGAGAAATAGGCTGATGATAAAAGCAGCTTGGAGCTACAAAAGGCCATTGAAATCTAAGTTGGGGAATAAAATCTCCTTTTTATCAAAGCCTCTTGAAACTTCAGGTAGAACCCAATGAGTTTTCATCTCAAAGTATAAACTTTGGCCGAAGTAAACATTCTGAAAACTCTAAACGTTTTTTAATGCCATATGTTAATGTACTCGGTATTAGCATTTTAATTTAAATTGACTGCTGTATCCAGATTAATCTTATTTCATTCTTTATCAGAGATGAAAATACCAATAAAAGCATAGGTTTGACGGTTTACTCAATTATTTCAATGCAGGTTAAAATTTATCTTTTATAACACTAATGATGAAATTAAAATGGTTCACACTTTCATCAGACATTGGCATGCCATGTACTAGGAAGACACGGGAAGACTCTGGTCTCTGCCTTGGGAATCTCAGGTTAGATGACCTTGCAAGTAGCCTTGTGCTGTCACATTCTGGTGTATGAAAGTGAATGACGTGTGGGACACGGAAGTTCCTGGTTGACATACTTGAAAGTAATCTATGAAGAAACTTTCATTCCCTGCAGCAACTCAGCTCTCTCCCTTTTCCATTCATTAACATGAAGCAATAGTCTGTAGGGAAAATGGTGAGGTTGTGTGGTTATGGGTTAGGTGGAATGGAAAAAGTTCCATCTGAGAGAAACATACTTCTTTCCGCTGTCTTTGGTTGAGGCCTTGTGACTCTGATCTCTCCCCACAGCAAACAGGAGTCTCTTGGCAGGTGTCAGAACTTGCGGTGCTTCTCATCACACAGTGTTGGCTGTCTCCCTTCAGGCATCTCCCTAGAACTGCTTCTGGCTTTCTTGACAGTTAGCACTGTGGATGGAGCACCCCCAGGACCCCGAGAAGAAATAGGTTATGGAGAGAGTTCCCAGTCTCAGCTTCGGGGGACTGGATAAAGAGGAAAATCCTGGGGGAGATGGAGATCTACAGGAGGAAAAGGGAATAGTTTGGGAATGGGGAGTCAGACTTGTGGAATAACAGTGGAGGGAAGTTTCTAGACTCCCTTTTCAGGTGGGCATTCTGGTTCTCAGCACAAATTCTGGAGAATACAGGCAAAGAAGGTCAGCCATGCATTTCACCAGGTGCAGGTTTTTCTGACAGAATGGACACAGTGTCCCATCTTCCTACTCCCTGTACCCGCTCAGGTCATCAGACATAGCGAAAATTTGTGCCTTTCTGATCAAACTCACTGTTGCTACTTAGTTTTTCACCTAATGCCATGTAAAGGAAAAAGCTAGAGTAAGAAGTGGGCCTTTAAGCTATTCCATGAAGTACTGAAGGCACATCTAAAGGTCTGATTGTTGCATTCAGAAAAAACTTGTAAGCACTACCTTACCGAATTTTCCTTCCAGTTGACTAATCTTATAGAGAAAGACCAGCCCAAAGGAAAAAGATAGTTCTTTCATTTGGAGATTATCTACACAAATAAATGGTGCATTTCCATTATTCAGCGACTACTTGCTATTTGTGTTTTATCAGCCAGGATTCCCCTTTCTGGGCCCACTGAATTTCTATCCATGTGCCCATCACAACCATGGAGCCAACTAGACTGCCCATCTTTCACCAAGCTTATTATATTTTTCCTGATGTTTTGAGAACCTCTCCCTCCCTCTTTGTGCCAAGTCAGGGGTTCAACATCTGTGTTGTTCTTCTGATGTGCTTTTAAAGTGCATCACCAGGTTCATGAAACCCAGCTCAAACTGTGTTCTCTTCAGGGCAAAGTGCCTTGAGGAGTACTCTCCACTCAGAATGCTAAAGTCCAAGGTGTCCAGCCTGTCACAGCCTGACGGTCATCCTTCATACACCATTTTAATCTTCTCTTTTGACGCCCTGAGCAGCTCAACCACTCTTCCCGGACCCCGTTACTGTTTAATACGTCCATATTTTAAGCAGTGACAGCTCTTTGACTCACAATGATTTTTATCTTTGGGTGGCATCACCTCTTCTCATTCTTTAAAATTCATTGTCACCTCTTGGTTTTCTCTAGGAAACTGTACCCAACTCTCCTTCCCTCTGGGTTATGTTGTGTCATGACGTATTGTTTTCTCATTGTCCTTATGAGGGTGTCTCCCATGAAAGGGCACTCATCAACAGGAGGCATTACATGCTTCTGCCTCCTTACTGAGCACTTGGCCTTCTGCTAAGAGACCATAAAGGACTCTGGTAAAGAACACACTGCCATGTGAGAAAGTCTGAGCAGGTCTGACCATATAGCTAAAATTCAGAGACAAGATATGGGATGGCAGAATTACTGGGAGCTGGTAACCCTTCAGTGACTTCTTTTGTGCTATGAGACCTCAGATGATGCTTTGATTCCTGCCTCCTCCTTTCTGGGGGTCATGGCTCCATTTCCTCACTACATTCATGGGACTAGAATCTCAAGTGAAGACTGTTAGTCACACCAGAAGTGGTTGGCCATGATAGCATAGCTTTTCCATATTGCAAATATAATGTATCTCATACATAAATAAGCATACCATTATCATCATGATTGATTGTATGAATAATTTGTTACATATAATAGCAGCAACATACACATATTTTAGTTGCTACTGACTGTGACAACTCCAGTTCTGAGTGTCAGGAGGCGTAGTATGAGTCCTGAGATGGGTCTACATTGTGTTATGCATTAAAGAGGCTCCCCCAGACTCTGGAAGTCTGGGGAGTTCCTTGCCCAGCCTTCTGGGGGAGAAAAAAAAAAACAGCTACTCCTTGTTTTCTTGTCCTCACTGGCTGTTTTCACACTTACGCAATTTGCAGCCATAATGTCATGATACCTGCTATGTCCCCATCAATTGTTCAGCTGTGGGAAGTGCATTTGATCCTAACAATGAGTAAAGTGCTGAAATTTGTGACTGGCTTCCTTTTCCCATTAGAGCAGAGTCAGGATTATAAATGACCTATAATAAGGTAGTTCGCACTCAACTCACATTCTGGCATGCTTTCTCGACTGCGAAAGAGAAAAAATATAGTGTTATAGCTAGTGTGGAGTGTGTGGAGCCTTCAGTATGGCTGTGAGGTCTACCTAGCTTGTGAGTCTCATCTCTCATAGTGTGGTGGCAGAGAAACTGCTGGTTGGCAGCATTTGGTGCTCCTGCAAGCCAGGTTATTTCCTCCAACTCCAGAATGGAGGTAGCAAGAGTGTTTCTGACCACTTCCAGTCAGTGCAGAAACAGAGACACAAGTGTAGATAATTTTGCAGAAATAAGTACACATGATGTACAGATTTTTTTTAAAATGAGAATTAGAGATTTAGTTTCTAAGCAAAGGGTCTTTAAAAAGCATAGCACTGTCTGTTTTACAAAATGTGATACAGGCTGCCATGGATAATTAAGTGCTAAATAGATGTTAAAAATTTTGATGACAATTTTTTTGACCTCTTTGGTGATGAGACTATTCATACCAAGCCTTACAGTCTGGGGCAGGAACACTGAGATCTGAATACAAGCCAATTAATTTAAACGGGGGTGGGGATGACATGTCCACTGAGCTGAGCCCTCAGCCATCTCACAACTGCTCGCTAACGGCACCAAAATGCATGTGCCAGAGTGAGGTTGGAGAAAGACATCAGGCTTTCTGAAAACACAGTCCTCTTCCTGAACTGATGGGCAAATCCATACCACGTACCTGCTTTTGAACAGGTTGGAGGTGAGAAAACTCTCGCCCTACTCTAGCTGCCTTCTTCCCACGGGGATGTGTGGCAAAGTCTGTGGCCCAACGAGCCAGCCCAAGGTACAACCAGCTACAAAGACAACCGGATACAAAGATAGCTTCCCAGATGAGCTGACAAATGGTGTGAGAGTATTGCGATTTGTGTTTTCTCAACTTCACTGACACAGTGGGGTCAGTTAACCAAAGAGTTGTACTCACTAGGGGTCAGCCATGTGCTGGATAATCTTCTAAAAAAAGGGGTTCTAGAAGGTATTTATATTTAAACTGTGCTTTCTGCATGCCAGTCTAGTCAGCACTATGATGTGAGGAACCCTAAATTATGGATTCAGGATTAATTGAAGCCAGCATATACTTCAGGAGTTGGAAAATAACATACCAGGAGGAGGACATGTACTGGGGCTTCAAAGAGTGGAATGAGCTTGGCAAATAGGAGGAGGAGGTTTGGGTACAAAGTCATGCCAGGAAACGGCATGTCAGAGAAAGAGTAAAAAGGCTCAGCAATGGGCATAAAGAACAACTGTATTATCTTGTACCTCTCTCTATCTCTATCTCTATATCCCTCTCTCACAATGCACAGAGAGAGAGAAAGAATAGAACATAATGTGTTAAGAATAGAAAAAGAAAAGGCCACAACCATTAAAAAAAAAAACAGAAAACTGAAACTTCATGAACACTGTGATCTAATTTAAAATTAATTCATAATGACCCTACACAGGGGCTGGCAATGGTGAGCCCAGGGTCGCCTGCCCCAGACACAAAATTAGACATCGCCTTGGCAGAAGAGGTTGGCCTCATCAGTTGCCTTGGAAGCAGGAGTCTCTGCTGTTCTTATATCATGTGACAGTCTCTGGCTGGATCAGGCTGACCCACGAATTTGCTCTGCATGATTGAGCCACTGATCAGTAAATTAAAATCTGACAAACAATAGCGCAGTTGAGCCTTTTGTTGCCTCCCCTGAGGGACAGGGGGAAAGCCAGGGCTCGGCTTTGCTTTGCCCTGGTCCATCTTTAGCTGGTAAGCATCAAGCATCGGGCTTGTGCCCAGGGTCCTGGTGTATGTAGCAGACATCTGACTGGGAACAAAGCAAACCACAATCAGCAGTAAAGAAGATACGTTTCTGTGTCAAGCTCTCTCCCTCACTCCATCACCATCCCACCTGATCCCCAAAAAACAAGTACAAGAGAGGAAGCCTAAAAAACAGAAGAACAAAGCTGGCAGTGTGTGGCAAGGGAAAAGGGGGTGGATACCAGGGAAGGAGAAAGCCTGGTAAGGAAGTTGGGGATTTATTTTTCTGTTGTTGCTTTTATTTATGTTTTTTCACATTAATGATGGAAAGGCTTTGAAACCTTGGTTAATGACTTTGCCAGCAAAAAAATGTAATTAGCTGAGGACAATATGCTGCTGATGTTGGAGCTGGTGGTTTAACGAAGCCTGCCCTAATGAGGATGTCAGACTCTCACTCAGATTGCCCTTACAAACCAGGCCTCTTCTCCAGCGTTTGTGCTTGATTAGCTCCAGAGAAAAACTGAACACCGCACGCTCTTTAAAGGGAGAAATAAGAAGCATGCCAGTTACTGCACAGCCCTGGAGAAGCAGCTCTGTCTGCCTGAGCTCTGTCCTCCTCCTCTCATGTTGAAGGCTTTTGGCAAGGGCTGGGAGCTTGGAAAAGATCTTGGCAGGCAATGCTCTGATCTTGCCTGGGTATCAGCATCTCCCCTAAGCCCTAAATTCCCCCTCTCCTTTCCTTTTGCTACAGTCTTCAGTTCTATTGTGCCTCTTTCTTGGGGGCCAGAACTGAGCCACAGCTGGAGAGTTGAAAGGGATCTGACTGTAAATAAATACTCATTGTTCTCTGTAGGGTTTAGATAAGAATTTGGGGCTTGTGGTTGAGATTTTGATTGTTGTGTGGCAGTTAAGGCCCTCGTGACCAGTATTTAATGGTTTGTGTTGGGCGTGGGCATTGCTATCCTTTGGGTCTGTACTGGCTAGTTTTTACTGTCAAGTTGATACAATCCATAGCTACCCAAAGAAGGAATTTATGTTGAGGAATTGCCTGGATCGGATCAAGCTTTGCTTTGCCCTGGTCCATCTTTAGCTGGGCCACGTTCTGTGAGAACATGACTGCTTAAACGTGACTGTTGATTAAAATGGGAAGGCCCAGCCAACTGTAGAAGAAACTATTTCTCAAGCAGGTAGTCCTCTGCCATATAAGCAAAGCTGAATAAGATCAAACCCACAGAGCAAGCCAAAAGCAGCATTTCTCTGTGGAGTCTGCTTCAGTTTCCACCTGAGCTCTTGCCTCGACTTCCCTCCATGATGGACTGGCTTCTGGATGCATACACCAAATAATCTCTCTCTTCCCACAAGGTGTTTTTGGTTGTGGCATTTGTCACAGCAGACTGGAATAGGTCCTAATGGAAAATGTGATGTGGACAGTTTTGCTTTTATCTTCTGTGCCTAATCTCATGTTCAAAAATTTGGTGGGTAGGTAGGATCTGACAATATTTTAATTCCCAGTCTCCAACAAGAGTTAAAGTACAGCATTTCTTGCCAATCCATCTCTATAGTGCTACAATGATGTACAACTGTCCACTGATTTGCCCAGGTCTCTAATAGTAGAACAAGAATTTATAGGCAATGAAGAGACTCAGTGTCTGTGCGTGTATGTGATACGCTCAAGGATTACCTCCTCATGTGGGTCATACTCCATCAGAAAGCATTTCTATCCTTAGATTTTCAAGAGAGTTAATTATTTCTCTCTGTCTCTGTGTCTCTTTGCCTCTCTTTCTGTCTCATCTCTATCTCTGTCACCGTATCTCTCTCTCTCTCTTTTTCATCTGTGTGTGCTTGTGTGTGTGTTTCATGTGTGACTATGAGCATGGATGCTGAGATCAAAAGACATCTTTGATTGTCAAACATTAAGTACTTCTATCTTTTGTTTGGGATAGCAAGTTTCATTGGTCCGTAACTTCTCCATGGCACCAAGATAGCTGGCATATGGCTTTTCTGGTATCTACCTGTCAGACACATAGATTTCCAGGGATCCACCTGTCTAGAATGCAGGTTTCCAGAGACCCAGATATCTCCTTTAGCCATCTTGCCATAGCTGTAATTTCTGGCATTACTCAGTACACCTAGCCCTCTTTTTTTTTTTTTTGGTGGGTTGTGGACATCTGAATTCAGGTACTCATGCTTGGGAAGCAAGCACTTTTCTGACTGATCTACCTCCCCAGCCCACTGATTACTCTTTTGAAAACATCTATCCCAGAACTCTTAATATCAAGCTCCTCCCTCTATGTAAAAATGACCATCTTTGGCATAATTGAGTCATTTCTATAAGTCATGTGTTTATATAGCTCAATGAACAAGCTTCACTAAAGGACATGGGGACATTTGGCGCAGGCAATATCCATAGTATGAAGTATAGACACATGCATATCCTTTGTTTCATAGCCTCAGAGATTTGATGTCAAGGCAAGATAACCCAGGGTTTAATTTAGAGAAGCTAACGAGAGTGTTGATGACTAGAACTCTGGCTGTCGTTGTAGGCCTTTGCTCTCTACAAGGTCCTCTGGCCATATTAATAATGTCAGCAGTTAGGTATTGACTTGACTTTTCTCTCCAGATAAAGTGGTAGAAGTTACTGAGCTCTTTTGATCTTCTGTCCCCTCATTTAAAACAAAAGCAATACTTTCTAGTTCTAGTTATTGGTAATATTCAATGAAGTAATGAGTGTGTTAGGCATTGTGTCTGGCACACGACAAGAATTCAACAAACACTATCGTTACTATTAATTTTCCTTCTCTATAATATCAACAGTATGGAAAGAACACAGTATGTTCCTTTAATCGACAAACAAGGCAGAACCTCAAAGAGGAATGAAGCACTCACAGTGAGCTGTGATTTAAAAAAAAGGTGAGAAGTAGAAGTGGATTGTCCTTGAGATTGTCATGAGACAAACCATCAGCTATGTAGATCTGTCACTCATCTATGTCTTGAAGAATCCTTGAAAAGAGAAGATAAGGGTAAAGGTATCTGAATGCCTGACTAAGCCTAGTCACAACAGACCTCAGAGCATCCATGATGATCAAGTGGTACCTTAAATTTGTGTCGTGGATATGTCTAAGGTCATATGTCATCTGCAAGTCCATCTACCTACACCTTGTCTAGCCTCTCTGAGAAGCACAGCTTTGAAGGATCTATCTGATTTTTCATCTTGGAACAAAATAGATCTTTGATGTTATAACTGGTTTCTACTATGACACTTAAGGATTATGGACCAAAATCAGGGAAATAGTAAGTTCTAGTCTCAGCTAACAAAGTCATAGTCACAGGCTGTTTTTATCTGAAGTCACTGAGATGTCCAGCCATGCTTTGCATATGGTCCACCGCAATGACTGGATTTTAAAGTAACTGTCTATTTTTCTGAGTTCCAGCTGTTATCCACAGAGCCATCACCTCTCCAGGACTTTCTTCTCTCCCCTTGGGCTGGGATGCCTCATTTTTGAAGAGATAGAAGAAAAATCTCAAATAATGAGATTAAAAATTCTAATGGTCATTAGCAAAAATACCCACTGCCTCTTCTGTTACTTGTTCAATAATTCCCTTAATGTTTGGTCCTAATGGAGCAGATTATTATCACAATTTTATTTCATCAAGATCACCTACTGCATGAAAACAAGGAGGAAAGAGAAAAGAAGCATAGCCAAGAATAAGCATTGAGCATTAGCCAGCTGGAGATGTTTATTTATCGGCTTCATGCTTGGCTAGTGAAGTTTTGAAGGGCTGGTGCTCACAGCCCAGGGAGAAAGCCTGTCTCACGCTGTTCTGCCCATGGGTTGCTGAGACAGCGACCTGGAGTGCTTTCACTTCTATGTGGATCCTTTAATCTCCGAGCTTGGCTGTCATGCATAATATACACATTTATGCATGGCTGTGCACACACAGCTACATTAACGGGTTCTGTGAGGGTCTGTCCCCTTAATATCTGACACTGATTAGGGGTCACATCTATAACGTCTGCCTCAATTGCATCGTCTCTCATAAAACTGTTGAATTTCAATCCAGAGGGATGTCAGGACCAAGTTCTGCCTGATTCCTCACTGCCCTTTTAGAGATCTAGGCCACTCATTGGAATGAAAGAATCCACTGAGGTGGCCTTGGACCTAAAAACACAGCCAAGGTAAACTACTGCTCTATCATCTTGTTCTATTCAGTATCACTCGGCCTTTGCATTCCCATTAAGGCAAAGACAGGTAACTGAAGCCGCTAAGAATCAGGGCACAATTAAGAAGACATGCATCTTCTTGTGTTGCAATGGGGTAGCAAAGCCAGAGGTCTGAGTCAAGAAAAGAAATATCTCAAGGACCAAAAAAGCATCTCTAAAAAAAGAATTAGAAGGAGGATAACCCGAAATAGCCCAGGCTGACTCCAGCAAGCTTGCCTCTAGCCACTGTCCCAGTTGGCTCCAGATTTTCATTAGATGAAACTCCTGTGTCTCATAAAGGAGTTAAAGACAAACATTACAGATTCGAGAGGAAAGACAGTGATCAAAGCTAAGTGTCTTGAAACTTTCTGACCTAGGAAAAGCAAAATGAGGTAAATAAGTAAAAAGTGATAATGTTGGGTCAACTTGGAGAAAATATGCTCAAAATATCATGAAATTGGAGGGGCCCTATGGATCACACTGCTTAGAAAGGTTGAACAAAAGGTTCTTTATGTCAGAGTTGGCCTTTTGTTTATGGAAGGTTGCTTTTCTCTATTTTGAGCAGGCAAATATCATTCTTAATGAGGCTGGAGCATAGAAACATTTGCTTTCTTCTCTTAAGCACTGGTTACTTGGGACTAGGGATGTGAAAAGGGAAATCTGGAGGTCTCAAGATGGCAGGCAACAGTAAAAGCATACTCCATTGAGAGGCTAACCAGGTGTGGTGAGGCTGCCAGTGGGTTGTACAATTGTGCAATTGTGAGTCTGCAGAGTCAGTGTACATGTTGTGACCTCTTAATTCATATGGTGGCCAAGGCGTTTCCACAAGATTAAAACCTCCAGAATGCCCCCAAGAGAAGGTGATGTCCTTAATAATGTATAAATTGAATTTGCTGCTTAATATGTTTAAAACGTTTCACTTGTCTTCTACTTGGAAAGGAAATAGGCAAGGGATAATGGATTTTTATTCACCAGCCACCACAGAAGAGAAAATCTGTCACAGAAGATAACCAAGGAATTTTCTTCCTAGTTTGGGTGGTTTCCTCTGACAGAAGAGGGATTCTCAAGGTCAAGAATTTGTTACCACCATCTTGATGGCATTATTTGTCTTCAAAGATCTGCCCATACCTTTGGGAAGGAAGGTTTCTTTTTATCAGGGCTAAATGGAGTTGGTAGTTGCTTCTGAATCACCTCCATTATGCCCCTGGTCTGTGGTTTTGGCTTAATGGGCAGGAAGGCATGACTATGTTCTTCCTACCGTTACCCTACCAGCTCATCATTATTTTGAGATTGTCATGAGTCATGATTACAAGCGTTAACAATTGATAACATGAATTGCTGCATTTCCTTCAGTCACCTTATGCTGTAGAAAAGGCCATCGTTAGGAGTTTGCAGAAAGTTGCACAGTTGGCCAGAACTGTTATTTTATATGGAAGTATATTAGTTTCGTTTACTATTGCTGTCATGGAATACCTGAGAAGAAGCAACTTAAGGAAAAAAAGCTTGATTTTGGCTTATATTTCAAGGGGTACAGTCCCAAAAGGAGGAGAAGCCATGGTAGCAAAAGCTTTCAGCAAATGGTCACAGTGTATCCACAAACAGGAAGCAGGAGGTTCGGGGTTATCAGTGTTAGCGCTTTGTTTCATCCCCAGGCCACAGGTAGGTCACATTTACATTCAGTTCAGGTTTGGTCTTTCTTCTGCAGTTAAACCTTTCTGTAAACACTCTGATAGACACACTCGGAGGCGTGTTTCCATGGTGATTTTAAATCCCGTCAAGTTAACAAATTAGTTTAATCATCACAGAGATCTCCATACTAGTGATTTAGGCCAGTTTCCTACTGGACTTTCAAATCACAAGGTTTGAAAGGCTTTGAAGCTATCATCTGTCTGTCTATCCATCCATATAACATTCGTCTATTTATAACTAGTCTATCTAATCATCATCTGTCTGTCATCCATGACATTCATTCTTTATCCAGGGAAATCTGGTTTTGGATTAGACTGCAGATGCCCCAATGGGTTGGCTGAGTCTTCCTTTGTTTGGTTCCTGGAAAAGTTAAAGGCAGATGTTAGCTATTGTTGTCACTTAGGAGTCTTGTGCCTGATCTTCAGTCATACTTAAGGAAAAACAGGAGACCAAATGTGCCTATTTAATTCTTATATTTTTTGCCACTATTTAATTCTCTTAGGGATGTGACTTTGAATTCTGTGTGTCCACTTGCCTCAAGGGACATAATTAATGATGTCTCAGATTCACTCTATAGTCACTCCACTGGACTTTGAAAGGCTAGCTGATTGATTGGCCACAGTCTCTTGACAGATGGTCGCTAGAAACAGAATCTAAGCTTTTCCACTTTTCTGCCAATCACAGAGCCCAGGTAATGCTCTAAACTTCTGTGACATTTAATAGATCCAGACTCCTTTAATCTATGACTTATTGATCATGTGACACTGATCAGAGAAAGGTGTCACCAGCACCCAGATTACACAGAGCCTCATTTCTTGTACAATGTATATTTACCCATTGCTGTTCCTTTTGTTCAAAAAAGCACTAGCTGCTTTTAGCACTGACTTAGCCTGGCTTTGCTTTATGCTTGCGCTTACTTTTGTTAGTTTGATTTTGTTCCCTGACGAGGATGTAAGCTCCATTAGATTAGGAGCCCTAGCTCTATTATTTCTGTAACAGCAATAACAGAAACCACTAGAAGCACACACCTCTAATGCAGGTCTGGCAAACACTCAGTGAGCAGCTTAATAACAAATAAATTAGTCACATAAGTAGTGGGCTTGTATCAGTTTAGCTTGTAGGCATAGCGATGTCTGTAATACAGTGTATTCAACCTTGATGAGCCCTGCCTCCGTCTTCCCCTCCTTTTCTTCATTCTTTCCTTCATTCTACAAGCAGCTATTGACCTTGTGCTTTATGCCAGGCACTAAAACCAACTCTGGAGCTATAAGATGTATGTCAGATATGACCCTTTCATTAAGTCTATAGTGTGTTAGAAAGAGATGGAAAAGCCAGTCAAAGGCACAAGTACGTGGGGTTAGGGTGGAAGGGTCTGTGTTTAGGCCACTGAGACTTAGGAGGAGTCCATGGAAGCCAGGATGTTGAACTAAGTTTGGAGAGTCAGCTAAAGTGGGAGGCATGATCCAGGACCAAGGGTTAGTAAACAGGGGGTCTTGTGATTGAAGCAGGGGATTAGGATGAGCACAAAGAGAATATCTGACTAAAATTTTACTGACCCTAGTTTATTAATGCCAATATTATAGAAACCACTGTTACATTAAAAACTGTAAAACATACAAATGATCTGACAAACTTCATGTTCCTCTGTCTCAGATGAGTTGCATAAATGTCAATTTCATAATAAAATAAAGGTTGTTCTGATGTATTTGATCTCTATTAAAACCAGTAGAAATGATTTATTGATTTTTAAAAGAAAAATGTATTTTAAAATGTCATGTTTTTTGCAAGACATTTGTGAACAGATATGGAGTCCTCATATACTTCCAATACAATTGTACTTAGAAAATGTTAAGCGTTTTGAAAAATCAATACAGTGGTCAGAAAACTCATGCAAAGATGAATAAAGAGTAACGTAGTGCTATACCATTAGGTCAGTTGTTACTTATGTTTAATATTCAATGTCTGCAACTATCACTCATCACCTAAATATAAATGCACCTTAATGTTTTGTTTTGGGTTTCCAATGCCATAAAACCTTGTGCTTACACAAACTCACCCTGAATAGAGTGAAGGAGTCCAGAAATCTGGAGCCAGCCAACAACTGCCTCCTTCTGAAGCCAGTTTGGGCTGAGCTGTGTGTTCCTGCTGGCCTGTAAGCAGAACTCTATCTGCATTCAGATGCCAGAAGGAATTTGTTCCTCCAGATAAGCCTTCATTTTCAAATAATACCTTCATCTTGCCTTTCTTCCTCATTTGGTTAACAGGAAGTCAGAACTACCCTTGACCTAAGGTTTGGGCCATTTTCATATGTCACTTCTTTTAGAGTCTTCAAAAGAAATATTCTAAGATATCTGTGACTTTTGTTGTTAAACTTTCCTCTGAAGGTAGGAGAGCTAAAAATAACAGGTATTCCAATGAACTGAGCTTGTCTGAGAATAGCTTTCTAGACATATGTCCTATTCAAATATGAAAATGGGCCTTTTTATTATGGATGGGCTTTATAGTTCTACACGATATCATTGAGTAGAGCATGTAAGTATTTCAGACGAATTTATACATAGCGAGTTTATTATTATCATAAAACCTCATCATTGGGTTACACATAAATATTGTGTAACATTACATCTTGCATATTATTGTTTACATAATAACAATTAATTAGTAAATAACAGCAAAGTGTGGAGACATTTGTCACCAACTTGTGTTATGGGAGTAAAGCAACTCTAGAAGAACTTGAGGTCTGAGGATCCTTTCCCCTGTGCCTGAGGCAAGCTGCCCCTCCTGGCTGGAGCTTATTAGTTGTTACCAATTACTTGCGAGCTGAGGTCCTCAAAAATCACTGCCTCTCAGCAGAGGACACATTCTACTGAAACAACACTTGAGACACTAAATACAGAGGCTTAGCCAGATAAATCCCTGTCTTCCAACTTCCTATAGGTTATATCTTTTAGAGGAACAAACATAAGACATCTTTGCTTGGATACCTAGACTCTATCGTATGAAGTTAACTATATAGGAACCTAAGAGAATGACCTCAGGAGAAGAACAACGAAAGGATCTGGGAGTCACCCACTCTACTTCACCAATGTCGTACCTTCTCTAGACCTGGAGCTGCTCACCCATTAGAGAGTTTCAGTGGGTAGCTGTGCTGAAAGAGAGCATACATTTCTTTGTTCAGATGGAGCTAAATTTGAGGACCTAAAAGCATCTTTCTAGCATGTAGTGGTACATGCTATACGTAGTCTTATTTTAACATGGAGAAAATAAAATGGGAGAGAGCTGTGGGGTTGCTGTTTGAGTTTCTACCAAATAATCTTGGAGGTGGATTCTTGGTAGTTGCATGGAAACAGTCTCTTGTGTGTGACAATGTTCTGACTTCTGGTGAGCTAGCTGCCGACTTTGGAGAGTTTTTTGTTTTGTTTTGTTTTTGGTCACTGTGTGAAGTGAGGATGGATCTAGGCATCGGCACCTCCACCCATGTTGCCATTCTGTCTTTTGGATTTGGGAAGAGCCGAGAGAGAGCTTATGTTTCTATGGTGACTGAAGCCGAGTGGTCTATGGGGCTCTGCAGTTGTAGTCTGGAGACTTGTTCTCTATGGAGATGGCTCAGGAGATACCGTGCTTACTGCACAAACGTGAAGACCTGAGTTCATCACCAACACCCACATAAAATTCAAGCACTGTGGTTCACTGTGGTGAGATTCTGCAACTCGATGCAGCACAGGGCAGGACAGAAATAGGAGAATTCTGTGAGTTAGCTGGCCAGACAGCCTAGCTGAAGCAGAAGCTTCAGATCCAGCAACAGACCATACCTCAAAAAATAAGGTGACTATCATTAAAGGAAGACACCCAACATTGACTTCTGGTTTCTGCACATGCATAAGTACATCCAGCCCTCTCCACACACAAAAAAAACATAGGCTCTGAACTTAGTTGCTAGGGCTCCATTCCAGTCCTTCTAATCACACATGGTATGACCTTGGACAAATTATTTAAACCCCATGCCTCATTTTTTTTCATACGACAGTGGTTAAACTGCCTCTCGGAGTTAAAACTGTATTTTGAACAATTGTCTGATTCATAGTAAGCACCCATTAATGAACAGCTGCTATTGTTTTAGTATTGAGCGATATGGGCAATGAATCAATGGGCTGCATTTTACTGTAACCCTGGGTTGGCCATCTGTATGCAGAATTAGTAAGGAAGGGTGGAGGGCCTCCCAAGGAACCCTGTGTGAGCTAGAAAGATGATGTTTAAACCGTTCCTCGGGGATTGATGTTTATGTCGTTCTTACTGCTCTTTAGGGAATAAAATTACCTCTGGCTTTCAGTGGCCTAATTCAATGTCTGACAACTTCTCTCAGTCGGGAAGTTATTCCTTCTGTGTGGCTTAATTACCTATTGTTGAAGCTTTAGTTTGGGGGTGAGAGAAAGGATAGCCCATCTGACTCTGCCATGAAGATGATTGACGACTCTGCTGAAAGCTACTAGGTCATACAAAGATGCTTACTGTCAGTGGATTAACTCAGATCTTGATTTTATTCAGTTGAGTACAGTGTCATCTAGGCAGGGTTCTGCTCTGTGTGTCTGAGAGTCCCCAATAAGGACTTGAGGGGACCTAGGAAACTTGGTTTTATACTTTTACCCTATTCATCCAGAAAGTGTTTACTCTCTCTATATTTACCCGAGAGATTGCATCAGAAGAATGCAACCTCAAAATAAAGTAAGAAGAATTTGAAAAGGAGAAAGTTATGTCCCCAGCAAACCTCATGGCCTAGTATGCCACTTAGCAGCCAGCTATACTGCATATTTCTATTTCTCCTCACATAGCATGTTTGAGCAGGGTGGCATGTATGTAAGTGTTCTTGTTTGCATATATGCATGTATATGCCATTTCTCGAAAAGACGGTGGTAAATGGAGGATAGCTGGAAATTTTACTGAGGGTCTGTATTTATCAATCCAGAATGTAATCATTGTGAAATTGGAAAAAACAAACAAACAAACAAACAGATGTTTTAATTTCTTTGGTGGAATATTCTTGATCTATGGTCACTTGGTTGGGCCCTATGGAAAATGATAGGGACTTTTTAGCTCTGCAATACACAGTGACTGGAGCCAAGGTCAGGAGGAGAACCATTTGGCACACCTTGACCTAATGAAATAGATTTGAAGGGATATTGACCAAAATAAAGGGGTGAGATGGACCGCATACCAGAAGGCTTATACCTGTGGAGTGCTGTAGAGGAAAAAATCATGGGAGGCTATCTTCACCTCTCCAAACCCAAGCCTGGGCTTGTCAGGGCCAGTTGTTCAGCCTCATTCAGCACTCTATCCTCATCTCCAGCAGGTAGCTGGTGCTGTTCTGACTTGTAAGAACCGGCCTCTGAAGTGGTGGCCTCTGGGTTCTTGAAGGCTCAACAGGAAACTCCTCTACCAGCCTGACTCTAGGATGCGGTATCAGCCCTCTCCTCCGTGGAAGCATCGAAGCAAAACCAAACTATGTTTCTGCTGTCCAGGGCATGTACAAACAATGGTGTTTCTTCACCCAGTTGGTACTGTGAATGTGTTGATAGTTTTTCCTGCTGGGCCAATTGTTCTGATGGAGAGAGAGAGTTGGGGTCACTCTGAGCAGAGTGTTGATGGTATATGATGTATTGGTACTGGTCACTTTACGTCATTACTTGACCTTATACTTAGCAACCTCTGTGAGCAGTTAAGTGGTGACTTCTTCATTGCACAGACAATAAATCTAAGTGTTAGAACTGATAGGACCCATTGATTTGTGGATCAAGTGTTAGGATCCATCTAAGACTGACTATTTAGAAATGAGATGAAACTCGATGCCACCCCATGCTGGCTGCTAAAAAGAAAGTCCCAAATGAGCTGTATGTGTAGTATGTTTGTCTTAAGAAACAAACCCTCTTCCAGATTTCTGCAACTGAAAGCCCAAAATCTCGATCCTGCCCGCTCTCTATCCCAAATATTTGCTAAGCTAGGAGCAACTAGAGTCTTTGAAATGATACACTAACCACGCCGTTTCATTCTCTCCCTTGTTAAACACCAGTGTCAGTGGAATGTCCCTTGATTGCTGAATGATGCTCCCTCTAAGGGCTCGGTACATTTGATTGCATGAGTTAATGAATGATGACTGGAGCGAGCAGGTGGAGCATGGACACTGTGGGTAAGGCTTACCTTTCTTTGTGCAAACACCCGATGTCCTGTCTTTCCAGGGCGGCATGATTGCTTTGCTGCTGTCCATCTTGTGCCTGGTGATGATCCTGTATACTCGCAGGCGCTGGTGCAAACGTCGTCGGGTTCCCCAGCCCCAGAAGAGTGCCAGTGCCGAGGCAGCCAATGAGATTCACTACATCCCGTCTGTGCTGATTGGAGGCCATGGGCGGGAAAGCTTGCGCAATGCCCGTGTGCAGGGCCACAACTCCAGTGGCACCCTCAGCATCCGGGAGACACCCATCCTGGATGGCTATGAGTATGACATCACAGACCTGCGTCACCACCTGCAGAGAGAGTGCATGAATGGAGGGGAGGACTTTGCCAGTCAGGTCACACGCACCTTGGACTCCCTACAGGGCTGCAATGAGAAGTCTGGGATGGACCTCACACCAGGTAGGATGGGGCCTGTGTAATCTTGCTGCGGGAGCCAGAGTAGGTAGGGGTAACCAACAGCTGTTACATTGATCTACCAATGCCTTTCTTCAGGTAGGCAAAAATAACCTGTTTCATGGGCTCCACCCCAACTGAGGAGCCATTAGCAGTTAATGACTACTGGGAGAAGAAAAGCCAGTTGTCTCTAAGAGGGTAAGGTTGCCTGTGCTGCAATGGACAGCTCTACACCCACATACACAGAGGTAGCGCCAGTGGGATATTAAAAGAACTCTATTAAGAGGACATAAAGTTGAGATGGGGAAATGTTTGGGAGGATATAGCAGGAATAAGAATGGGACGTAAGGGATGCATCTGATCAAAGAACATTGTATACGTTTATGAAATTCTCAGACAAAAAAAAAACCCTACAAAACAACCCATTTTCTTAGATAACTGTACTGATTTTCTAATCCACAAAATAAGAAGTGTAAGTTTGAGCTACTTCCACTTTAACCCAGCTTGGGAGCAGGGAGCAGAAGTATGGTAGAGCCTTTTAATGTATACTGGGAGCCCTCTGAGATTCAAGGTAGCTGCATGCGAAACTGATCTGGCTTGCCCTTTTTGCATATCACATATTTGCACAGGCAATTCTTTAGTGACATGGAGGGTCCTCAGCTACCTGGTTTTTGGCTGGTTGGTTCATTTGTTATGTTTTTCTTTCTGCCTCCTAAGATGTGGGCCTTGGATCTTCTAATTGTGTTATCTTTCCCCTGCTTCTGTGGTCTCTACACAGGATGCATTTTTTTTTTCAAAGAAAGTGAAGGAGTGCCATCAAAGCATCAGAACTTAGTTTCTAGATATAACTTTGGAGACAGTGGATAGAAGAGTCTTGGCCCTAACCTAGCAGAACAAGATCAGGGTCAAAAACATGCAGAGTGGGAAGAACTGTTCTTTCATGATGGCCTACACCTCTCTCTTTCAAGCTGCTACAAATACGTACACCTTGAAAGGGAATGCCCTCAACAGTGATGCTTCAAGATATTGCCCAGTACCTTCTTTGAGGAAGACACATTTTATAGCACATGCTGCTAAAGATGCATAGACTTTTGTTGAGGATGCAAATGGTGAAATCATACAGTGGGAAATGGAAATTCTATTTGGCATCTAGAAGATGAACTGTTATCAATAATCATTTCTTAATGCAATTTAAAGTCTGAGAACTTTTAAACCTGACAATAGGAAGGAGGATTCTGAAGCTAGTATCATATTCCCCCACAGCAGTTGGCATAATACCAAGGCCATGCAATGAATATATGGTATTTGGGGGTTCAAACCCCAAACTCCTATAGTGAGCTGACAGATCACACACAACTGTGTGCAGTAGCTAGAGTTTAGTCAGCAGAGAATGGTGAGGTCTCTGATGAAAGACAGGCCACATTCTGTCTGAATGCACACAGATTCTATTTCTGCTAAAACCCAGTGCCGGCTAGAAGGAAAAACCCTGCATTCTGTGTTTAGCCAAAGGCTGGCAAGCAATAACATTATCAATATGGCATTAGCTAAATTGGATTTTCAATTGTAATCCTCTTACTTCACCCCCCGTAACTTTGTAGCCCCTAGAAAGCAGAGGACTGTCTCACTTTCCACCAGCTTCTCACTCTACATGTGCCTCCTTTCAGTTCCCTGAACCCATCTACTTAGCTAGAGTAGATTTTTCTCACTTCCCTTAATTTTTTTTCCTTTTCTCTTAAGTTTTTTATCTTTGTCTTGACTTTTCCTTATATAGGAAGTGACAATGCCAAACTCTCCCTGATGAACAAGTATAAAGACAATATCATAGCCACAAGCCCAGTGGACTCCAACCACCAACAAGCCACCCTGCTCTCCCACACTTCCAGCAGCCAGAGAAAAAGGATCAACAACAAAGCAAGAGGTACTCATATCTAGTTCTAAGTCTTGCAGATGGGTTTCAGAATGTGGGTAGACGTAGGGCCATTGAAGCCTCTACACATACGGTGATACATAGCTACAAAGATACGTGTCTGGCACAATCTTCTGGAGGCCATATAAGTGTTACTTGCCCCAAAATTTAAGAGTAGGAATCTTTTCATTAAGTACCTTCCGGGACATTAATATATTCTAGGAACTAATTGAATAAGTGTGCAAAGATGTGTGTAAATGGTTGATTATTACATTTTAACAAGCTAAAAATTGGAAATTTCCCACCAAGAGGGAATTGGTTAACTATCTGGTGCATCTGCCTAATGTCCAGTGACTTACCATGTAGTCATTTAAAATGATGATATAGATCTTTATTTGTTAATATGGAAAGTTGCCCACCTATCTATTCAATGGGAGAAATGAGGTTATAATGAAGGTATGGCACAATTCCACTTTAAAGGGCGATTAAAAATCCTTTACCCATTTCAGCATCAGAAAAAAAATATATATATATATATATCAATGATGAAAGAATTTGTCCCTGCACATAAGTCTGTCTATATTATTTTTTTTTGTATGTGTTCTGGAATCAGTAAAATCTCAGCAGTATAATGTCTTTCCTGCTCTGATGTAATCCTGGTCTCTTATCAACCAGAATGGAACATTTCTTTTTCTTTCTCCACACCCCATCATCTGGAAGTCCTCAGCGACAAGTAAAGTTACGCAAGTCTCTCATCATGGAACCATGTTCTTTGTGGGGATCATAGCGCCATCAGTTGCTCCCATAAATGTGTGTTTCTCCGACAATCCTGGATATCGAGAAGTTCTACCCTTCAGCTACCTCTCCCAGATTGTCAACCACTCTCATTGTTATTGATTTTCCAATTAGGTCTCACCCTGCTATTCTGCATCATGAAAAGTGAAAATGTCTCTTCTGGTTCTCTATTCATTTCAGCTGGTTCCGCCTTCTTGAACCCTGAAGGGGACTCTGGCACTGAGGCAGAAAATGACCCACAGCTGACTTTTTACACGGACCCCTCCCGGAGCCGGAGGCGTAGTCGAGGTAGGTAGGATGGGAAGGAGTGTAAGGCAGTGCAGATGGGAAAGGCAGGGGTCAGAGAGGGCTCTGTGGACACAGCCAACTCCAGCAGGAACAATGCTTGGATCTCAGCTGGTGCTTCCTCCGAGGAAGAATGAAGAACCTAGAGTTCAGTGAGAGTGAGAATCATCTCTCCCAGATAATGGCACTCTCAAACAAGTTTCCAAGTTGTTTGAAAGGCTGTTTCTTGGTCAGAAGACTCTCAATTTCTTCTGGAAGACTCAGCAGTCATATTTTTGCTATTCAGACAAATAAAGTGGATGAAGTTTCATAAATGAATGATATGCTTACTCACTATCAAATTAGCTGCATTGGCCTTGGGATTGAGCTAGGCTGGGATAGGAAGGCATAGACAGTAAGGAATTATCTAGAAGTTGAGAATATGTAGGCTTTTTTGGCCTTTAAGTCTTTACTCAGTAGAATCTTGAGACCTAAGCCTCCAGGCCCATGGTACAGTTTAAGAAGCTAATTTGTTCTCAACACTGACATGTCTGTCCTGTGCAGCCTCTATGTACTGCTGCAGGCTCATCCTCAGTGACTTCAGATATGACTCCTGCTGCGGTAGGTGTCACTATCTATGATTTTACTGGTGTTGCCATTACCTCCAAGGGAGTCCCACAGGAAACACCAATGAGCTTCAGCATTTACTTGCTGTGTGGTGTTGCATAAGGATACAGCTCCACTGAGCATCAGTTCTCACACATACAGAATGACTTATTGATGACTCATACTTCTATGGGGATCATATCCTTTATTTATTTTGTCAACTTTCAAAGTACTATGAAATCCCTATTGCTGTTGCCAGATCTTCCCAACAGCAGTCTATGGGTTTTATAGAGCTCCATCTTGGAATGTACTGAACATACTCCCCTTGAGACACTGTGGAGGATTTATGAATGACATCAGCTGTGTCCTCTTTGTGTGGACACAACTCAGGAGCATTTCCAAACTGTACCTAACCAGTAGCCTTCAGAACTCACACATGTTGGCTGAGTCCTACCACTATTCAAATGTTCTTCATATAGAAAACATTCTTTCCAGAAACTAGAAGAAGGGAAGTGTTTTCATTCTGTATTCCAGTGTCTGTGGGCTTCCCAGTCTGTAGCATTGAGTTTTTCCTGACATTTCCCACCCCCTCCCCCCCAGAACAGCCAGCAGGGCTCATTATTGCTTAACTGTAGATGTCTCATTTTCTTGAAGTGATAATGTACATAACAGTATCCTCCTCTCCCTTGATCCTCAAAATACTTTATAGAAGAGCTACACAATCTAGTCTGTATCAAAGCAGGTTGTGTCTCACTTTAATAAGGTCTTATTTGAGAAACCCCCCAGTAATGAGTTAGACTTAGTTGTTTTATAACATAAAATTATTTGTTTCTTTAAATCCCAAGCTCCTGTAATACATCAACTGTCTACTGCTATTAACTAAACTGTAAGTTGCTTAGGGGTGGAGCATTCCTATAATTATTTTTTTCTAACTGCCTACTAAAGGATTCTGCCTATAATATATGTGTGTAAGTGTCTGCTTAATTGTACTGGATGCATCAATCAGGCCAGCAAAAACATCTTATAACCTACCTCCTATGGGTCAGCCTCTATGAGAGGCAGTGGAAACATGAAAACATGGCATAATGATTAGGCTTCACTTAATAATATAAATAAATAAAATGAGTACACAGCAGCAATAACACTTAATTCTACATGGCAGCAATAGGAGGCAATAAAGAAGAATTAGCACTGAAACATAGGCAATGTATAGAATGTCTTGAAAAAGAAGTCTTAAGTAAGAACATTTTCAGTAGAGGAATGCAGTACATAAAAAGCTCTGAGGAGTGAAAGCAATGTGGTTGTCAAGGAAGTGAGGGAGCTGGTAGTCCCAGCCAGGACATAAACATAGGGAAGGGAGGGATGAAGCCAGAACATAAGCTAACTACCAAAGCACAAACCTGCCACCCTGTTGCAATTGCACTTGGTTCCGTAAACAGGCAGCCACTGGAAAATGTGAAGGCAGGCAAGGATGCTAGATTGTTCATGATGCAAACAGAGGAAAGGGACAAAAATATCAGTTGTAAGTTATTGCAGTCACAGGAGAGCGGTGGCAAGTGCCTGCAAACAGTGATGACACTGTGTGATAAGCGCTGGAACAGCAGGGTGCACCGAGGGCTGGGATGGGTGAGAATCTGTTCTTGAAGGTTTCAGGGAAGTATTTTCAGGAAGCTGCTGTTGAAGAGTAGGTGTGGACCAGGATGACAAGGTGACAAAATGGCCTTCTGTGGAGGAGGAGATCATATGTGCAAAGACACTGGAATGGAAGTGATGGTCTAGTGAGAAAGCTGAAAAATAGTTTCTTACAGTAAAGTCTAGGGCGCATGTTTGTAGGTTGTTCAGGAAAGAAAGCCAAAAGATCAGCGGAATCTAAGACTTACATGGTTGTAACTATAAAGGCTTTGGATCTTCTGTATTAGCTAGTAAGTTGTGCTTTGTGGAGTTCTACTCTTTAGGCGGTGTAGATTATAGCTGAGAGCCAGGAGTGTGTCTGTGAGGGTGACAGAGTTACTGCCCGAGTTCCAAGGTAACATGAGAGGATGGAGGTGAAATTTTGAATAAAATGAAAAACCAACCTTAATCAAAGGCCTTAGTGGTAAGAAAGTGTGTCTTGTGAGCTTGTAGGAAGAGAGTTAGAGTTCATGGGGTTGTTTGAGTTGAGAATCCATCCAATGACAGAATCATACCCTGGAGAAGGGAGATAAGACAGGAAGCTGGGTTTTGAGAACGATGACAGAAGTAGTTTGTGGTATTGTGGCATTGTAGTGTGAGAGGGTGTTCTGTTGGTGTGTCTGCTACTGTGACCAGGCTAGGTTGATATTTAAGTGGAAAGAAACCAACTCTGTGTGTAATGCCCAAAATTATTCAGGAAGCCCCACATGCCCAAGGACCAGGTAACTCTCTGGAATTCTGGGAGTTGTAGTCCTTTAAAAATAATAATAATAATAAAGCCTCATGGGAAAATATGGTGGCCTATAGGTTTGTCTTCATAAACCCTTGCCACACGGGTCTCAGGGCCATTCTGCTGGGAAATTCCAGGGAATGGACCTGACCAAAGTCCAGCTCTTAAGGAGTAGTTAATATTTAATAAAGCTCGCTTCTAATTTGGCCCAAAATGGGGGAATTGGTTTTTCTGTGGAGAATCTCATGATTAACATATGCTAGAAAGGTAGTAATGTGAATAGTACTTCTCAAACTTGCAAGAACCAGAGGCTACCGGCAAGCTCTGCATCACCTTCCTCCTCATAACTCTCTCCAGTGTCTCTCAGGAGAGCCTGAACACTGACAGATGGATAGTCATGGGCCCCAAACTCATCCTGGTGTTTCCAAAAAGCAGTAATTCCCAGAGCTCTAGCCTCTATAGCTGCTTGGCTCTGGCTAGCCTCTTTAGCCTCTCAGAGAGCTACTTTGTGCTGCCTCGATTGTTATTCAATGATGTCAGCCATGTAGAACCCTGAGCACTAGCACCTGACACATAATGACCACTTCATAAGTGTGAGCTGTCACAATTAGGGCCATCTCTTTGAGACTTATTTCCCTCTTCTGCAAAGTAGATAGTCACTGTGCAGGCTCACAGGTGTATTATGAAGAGGCAAATAGTTAAAAGGAAATAATGTACGGAATGGTTGGCACAGCGTCTTCCATAACAGGACTTGTATTACTATTCATAGTAAATATTAATATAAATAAGAACATTCCCGGAGAACTATACATTTTGTTGCTTTGCTTTCTTACCTTCCCACATGTGCCCTGCCTCTGAGTAAAAGATCCCTCTGCTTGCCACCACTCCAACCAAAAGCAGCAGAAAATTCAGCCCACCAGACGAGCAAAACAAGCCCTTCTTTTACCATTCCCAGTGGTGTCTGGGAGGATTCTGGTGTGACAGAATCATTTGTTCACCCATAAAACAAGGGCAAGATCCCCGAGTTGGGGAAACTCCTCTTGGAATCCTGGGTACACATTATGAGAGCATGGCCTTAGGGCACCCTCTGCAAACAGAACTCCACTATAGGGTTTAAACGATTTTGCCTCCAAGAGTTTTGAGTTAAGCTGGGAAAGTCAAAGGAGAGATGCCCCCTTTCTGGACTCTTATAAACCCAACCCAGTCAAATAGCAGAGAATCTGCAGCCAGCTTACCATTACCGACCTTCAGGGCCACCAGCTGGCCAAGTTCCCCACTACTTCAGCAGGTTGTGTGATGTCCCCAATGAAGCTTCCTGAGGTCACATAGTAGAGAGATTTTCTGACCACTGTGGGTTCTGCTTGCCAACAGAAGTCATATGGTTAGTGCCTGATTTTTACCGCTGGGTCTTGTCTTGTCTTGCTTTCAGTGGGCTCTCCGCGAAGTCCTGTGAATAAGACCACCCTGACGCTGATCAGCATCACCAGCTGTGTGATCGGGCTTGTGTGCTCCTCTCATGTCAGCTGCCCCCTTGTTGTCAAAATCACCCTGCATGTCCCCGAGCACCTGATTGCCGATGGTGAGCTCATTCCGCCAAGAATGTGACCGCTGCTTCAGTAGCTGGCAGTTTTCAGGCTGGGCAAAAGATGGAGAAATCAAGGCTCACTGTGGGTGGTGTGGGGGGTGGGATACACCCAAAAATGTAAGATAGAGGCTACAGTTAGATTGTCTGCAGATGATCTAAGAAATTGGGCTAATAAACTGAGTGGGTCATCTCCATTTCTTCATGCCCATGCTGTGTTTGTAAATAAGGCCCTCTTTGTAGAGAAATGCAAAGGACACTGGCTATAGATGGGTAGACATTATAGTCTTTTACTGTTTGAAGAAGGACAAGCTAAATAGGGCAGTAGAGATGTTGAAGGATCAGTCATGCTTTTTTTTTTTTGTCCAGATGGGAGACTGTTAACTGCCTTAAGTTGTAAACCTGGACCTCAAAAGGAATAACTTACTTTCATGCATGGGGATCCCCACACAATAAGGGAGTACCACAGGTTCTGAAAGTCCCTGCATCACTTGAGCCCACAGCACCTAATTGACTTGTTAATGTCTGTTCTCTTTGTTGCTGCAAGGCTGGAAACAGGTGGGGAATGTTCATAGTGTTAGAGGACCTGCTAGCTCGTAGCAATCAAAGACAGACAGTGCATCCCTGTCACCTGGCTCAATGCCCGTGCCTTGTCACTGGGTCTGATGGAGCTATGCCATGGCCACCACAGAGTTACTCTGTCCCTGCATCCCTTAGGAGCATTCCTGTGATAGGGATGGCAGTAGGTGATGATATGGCTGGAAGGCTTAATGCCCGGGTCTCACAGCAGCCAATGTGGCTGCAGAACCTCCATCTGCCGATCCCTTGTGATGGTACTCACGGTAGGTAGGTTAGGATGGGTGGGAGTAATGATCTCGGATTAGGATGTGCTCTGTCTCTGGTGACTTGTGCCAGGCATTGTGTGTGCCCTCGCAGACATGCTTCTTCTCTGTCACCCTCTAGGGAGCCGCTTCATCCTCCTGGAGGGGAGCCAGCTGGATGCCAGTGACTGGCTGAACCCTGCCCAAGTGGTTCTCTTCTCTCAGCAGAACTCCAGTGGGCCCTGGGCTATGGACCTCTGTGCTCGGCGGCTCCTGGACCCTTGTGAACACCAATGTGACCCCGAAACTGGTAGGCAGGAGCACCGGGCAGCGGGTAACTGTCAGAGAGAGCATGCCTTTTGTGATCATTCCTTTGACATTCAGACCATCTCTCCCAATTCCACTGTGTCCTTTTCATCTCCAGTGTGGACCACATGCCATATCAGCATGTGGTTAAGCCACTGAGCATAAGAACATGCAATAGTCTAGCAACATCTAAACTGCAGCCTTACTCTGGAAAGGCCAGTTTGGAATAACCCCCACAGTCCACTTGGTCATTGTCTAGGTGCTAAGGTGCCATTTTATGATGGCAAAATTAGTTCATGCTTATTATAAATAATAGTATAGAAAAAACAATAATTGTCTACATTTCTGTCTCCTAGATAAATCACTTTAAAACCTTTTATGCCCTTTCTTTCTACCTCTAATGCTTTTTTAAAGGTTTCCTGCAACCATTGAAAATCTAGTGGAGTTTTTGTGAATTTGTTTCCTTAATATCCTATCACATGAGCATTCCATAATCACAATCATCAGGAACATTTTAGTGGTCACATGGTTTTGCATTGTTCATCTGCATCATAGATCATTTGAACAGTCTCATTACTTTGAATTTAGAGGGCCCTAAACTTTTTATTTTTATAAATACTATTAAAAACAAATCTCTCAAGAAAGAAATGTGGGGCACATAGGAATTTATTCTTCTTCTAATGAATCTTAGAAATAGAACACTACACAAAAGCTGTAGACATGCTTAAGTCTGTTACTCCATCAGGCAAGACTAGGGTAGTCCTGAGTGAAGCTCAGATTCAGGAAGTGTGGGGTGGGGGCTACAGCCTTATTTCTGGAGTTTTGCATGCCCAACACTCCAAGTCTCTATGCCAGGTAGATTTGTACTTTTGTGGTAGAAGAGGTGTTTACTCTTCTTCATATCATGGCAGAATATTGAACAGAAACAACTTAGAAGAAAAAGGATCTGTTTTGGCCCATGGTTGAAGGAAACACAGTCCATTCTGGCAGGCAGGATATGGCATCTAGGGTTCTATCTGTGAGGGTGGGAAGTGGTGGCATGGCTTATTATTGCATCTTTATGGGCCGGGAGCCAGAGAACTCTAGCTGGAAATGGAGCTCACCTAGAAGCTATCATCTTACCCCTACTCCTATGGTCCTACACCTGCCAGCTGAACCTCGTTCCAAAAGTTTCCACAGCCTTCCAGTGCCACCAACTGGGAACCAAGTGGTTGAACACATAAGCCTACAGACAGATTTCACACTTAAGCCATGATAAGAGGTTCATATACAAAAAGACCGTTTTCAGGAGCTGGAGTACCACAGGTGGGGCCCTCCTTTAGAAGTAGTGTAATACTATAGAACAAAGGAAGGGGTCATGATCCAAGTCCTCAAGATGTTTATCTGTCGTGTATAATTCCTGAGACAGACAGGGTAGGGGGTTGGGGGTTGTCTCTTCAGAAAGTTCAGCTCAGAAAGGCCTTTCTACAGATGTAGCCTAAGATACATAATCTATATTTTCTTGTAATCCAACATTAAATCCCTTTGAGAAAGTATCAGGTAACTGTGACATCTAAAGTTCATGTTCTTAGGCTTTAAACTTATTTTACGTGGGCCCATCACAGAGATTCTAGGTCCCCATATGGAGGAGAAAGTACAGCACTTTCAACATCTGATGTCTAAGACAGTGCTTGCTTGCTGTCCCTCCTACGCTGTCAGGCAAACACCAAACCAAACAGATGGGCTGTGCACTCTGCCCAAAAGCTCGTGTGCTTGGAAGAAATTAAAAAGAGCTCATCTCAGAGGTGGGAACTCTCCATGTAGCAGAGCTGGTCTCTGGTTCCCTCGTTCTCCAGCTGGTTAGGATTAGGAGGATTTGGGACAATCTTTGCTGTTAAACTCACTTCTGAGGGCAACAAGATCCCCAGAGGCTCTTACGTGCATCCTCTTTGCCTTGAAAGAAAATCAAGGGCCTACAATTACATGTGGAAAGAAGAGGACTGGCTTTCCACAGTTGGGAGGGTTAGACCCAAGCTGCCTTCTTACTTTATGTAATGTTTGCTATCTGTCCCTAATTTGCCCAGAGCTCCATAGCTACCTATAAGGAGGGTTTGTATTTAACCTATTATGAAATCACCTATCATGAAATCAAGTTGTCAAAGATAACATGATATACCCAGTCGTGCCAGATCCAACATATTTGTCACTCAGCTATTTAGGAGGTAACCTGTACTAAGCATTCCTGATGGGTGTGCCAAGAGCTGTTTGTCTACCCTTCCAGATGTCTAATTTCTAATCCTCCCTATAAAATGACTTTGGGAAGCCCCTCCCCTGCAAATGGTTTCCTGGTCTCTCTAACAACTAATGAGTTTCCAACTGGAAAGTCACAAGGGATACTAAAAATAAGAACCCAAGCCCCACAACAAACTAAGGTACAACGTCTTCATTTGCCGTGGCAGCCGAGAAATGGTGCCGTGGAGCCTTTCATTTCCATCAGTGCTGGGGCTGGAACCCCACCCACCCCTGCGCTGCTTCCCTCTGCACATGGGATGATGTGGTCATCCCACACGCTCATCACTAAGAAACTTTGTCGCCTCCCACGTGCCATCCCAGAGCCTTTCTCTAAAGAGCTGAGTGTGGGAATTGGCTTCAAGTCAAGTCGACGTTATTTTTTGCCATTCTCCAGCTAGCTTACTTGGAAATGTCAGAGTGTTGGGACATGTGCTTTCCCAGCCGAGCTGAGGGGTCTGCCCATATGGACGCATAGGGCTGTGCAAATGCACTTGTGTATTTTTTTTTCACGCAGACACACGTACCCATAAACACACAAGCACACAAACACAGATGCTCAGGCACTGCGAAGGAGCAGCCTTTGGTGCCTGGAGCCCTATTCCCTAGGCAGCCTTCCTAAAAGTGTCCCAAAGTTAAATGTGTATTCACACATTATCTGCCTGGGACTCCACAATGCCAGGTGGGAGAGACAGACACATGGACTTACTCTACCAGATGCCCACATCCTCCTCCCCACAATCTGTAGAGGTGTGACATTGCATGGCAAAGGAAGGTAAAAGTGGCATGGGGAATTGGGGTTGCCTAACAAATTGATGTTACAAAAAAGCAAGATTACCGTAGATTATCTGGGCGTCCCAATGTTACACCAATACTTCTCAAAAGTAGAAGGGAGAACAGGTCAAAGAGCCATGATGAAAGAATAACTCATCAAGATATTGTATACTTGAAAGATGAAGGGTGAGTCATGAACCAGGCATGCAGGCAGCCTTTAGAAAGGAGGAAAGCAAGGAAGCAGATTCTCACTTACAGCCTCTAGAAAGGAGGATAGTTCTGTAGAGACTTTGATCTTAGCCCCATAGAACCCGCATTGGTCCCCTCTGTCCTACAATGACACAATGAATTAATGTTGCTATAGACACATGAATTTGAGATCAGCTACAAATACACCAAAGGAAGGAAACACAGCTAAAGGAGAGAAACCCATTGTAATTCCATAACTTCTAAAACTGTGTGGGGCCTATGAAAGAAACAGGGCTATAGGAAACTTGCTGGTTCGTTTCAGTCCCAGCCTTCCTCTCCACTTACATTCTATACCATGTTACTTGGGAGGAGCAGAGCTCAGAGACCAGCCTGAACAACAGCGAATCCCCATTGGCAAATGTTCTTATAATCGACCCAACTCCTCAGACCTTCTGGTTATGTGTGGCTGTGCCCGAGAAAGGAGAGACCTTCATGCCTGCCACTTGCATCTCTGCTATGTGCTGTGATACTCTTCTAGCAGGTATCAACTTTTGACGAGTCATAGTGCCTGGCCATGGGTAAACTTAGGATGCTTGTAATTAGGTTCGTACTGCTGGTGACTTCACACAACATACTGTGCTCCATCTCTCCGCTGCTTTGTAATGTCAGGTGGAAAATGTGTGGGAAAATTATTTCTGCAAAAAAAAATCATGCTAGGCAGTGTTTATCAGGGGCCCATCATTCTATTGTCACTGTGATTTGCTTAGACAGCCAAAATTCCCCCCAGCAGCTTATAAAGCAGACAGTATTTTTATCTCCACTTTAGAGAAATGTTGACTAACTGGCCTAACACTCTTGTCCAGTTAATAGACCAGCTGGCCTATAAGCTCAGGACACATGGTATATCAGGAACCACATGTCTGGTCATTTTAGTAATCTTTCTTTCCATGTTGCCCTTCTAGATAGAAGGCTTAGGGTTATTCTCTTTTCTTCTGGGTGGGTTTTTAGAGCCTCAGTTTCTGATACAGCCTTTTGTCAACTGCCAATCTTCTTGCCTACCTCACAAGACTTCCCCCACCTCCCAGGAGCATCAAGTTGGGATAATCACAAAATATTGAGTCCCTGTAGCTCAGTGTCTGCTGGATCCTGTCATTGGCTGACTTTTCCTGTGATTGCTAAGGGTGACTTTTGTGGTTGTCGTCGCTTTGTTTTCTGATGACAGACTACCTAGTTTCATTGGTTTTTTTCTCTGTACTCATTCCAAGCCTCTGTTCTGTCATATGATCAGCTGTGGGGGCCTTGGACACCGGTTTCTTTTCTCAGCCACATCAATTCTGGCCACAGACTCCAGTGTCTTTTTCAAGATATGTAGCTTTTTTATGTCTGCAAGGAGTACAGGCATCCAAGAAACTTGGATGTTTTTAATATCTATCTGATATGTTCTCAAAAATCCTTTCTTTCTCAGGTCTTTTTATGGCCAGTGCAACTAGGTCAAAATGTATCTGCCAGCTGAGGAGCATGGACCAGGTTTCCAGACAATTCAGCCTCAACTTTTTTGCTTGCTCTGAGCCTTTCTCCCTGTCCCCTGGACCCCCATTTCTTTCTGTCTTTCTCACTGGGCATATTTTAAAACCTAATTCATCAGGAGAGCTCAGTTTCCATTTTGTTGCTATAACCTGGATTGCATACTAATTCCAAGTTCACTTCTGATACTCCTTGAAAGTGCCTTCCTTCAGGGCAAACATATTCCCTGTCTTGTCTCTCAGAGCTTCATGAGGTCGTTCAGCCCTGGGCATGCCTTTTTTCTGCTCACTCCCACTGGTAGGAAATTATTAGGCAATTTGATGTCACCCGTGTCCAGTTGAACATTTTCTTTTTAGACAAGGGACAAACAGTCCTATTTAATAAAAGTCAACCAGTACCTGAAGCCGTGCCATGACTGGAGGCTTTGGCTTGGGTTTGTTACAATGTGACAAACTTGTGGCGATCCCAGTCAAACCTCTGGACCCCTAGCTTCAATGTCTTCCTTAATCCTGAGATGATTTTTGACACTCAATCATTCAACTATAGAGTGGGAGATGACCAAAGGTGCTGTTCACCATGGAATGCAGCTCAGAGTATTTGTCCTCCAGGTACCAAAGAAAAGTAGATAGAGCAGTCGCTGTTCCTTGCACCTCTGCAGTGGGCTTTCTTCCCTGAAAGTGTGGTCCATAGAATAGCTCCTGCAGCCACTGATATGTTACACTTTCCCGGCTAGGCACTTCTCCATGACCATGACACGTCTTTCTGTTGGATTCCTATGTACACCACCAGAGTCAGCACCTCGTGTGTTCCCTGCCATCTGTCACAGCAGATGCAGAGACTGTAACACTTCGGCTTAGGAGGGCATCCAACACCCTTGTGGGGGTCTTTAAAATTCACAGCTAACAGCCGGAGTCTGTGCTTACATGAAACCCCTCTTGAAGTCAAGATTTAGCAGTTGGTTTCCATAGTAACTTTCCTCATCAAGTCTGAACTCCTTGCGGTATACATGGCCAAACTGGTTTGAGAAGGAATAAAGAAGAGGGAGATTTGGTAGATTCCAGAAATGAGGATCTGTTGAGAGGCAGATTTGGGGTATCCCCAAACTCTAACCTGGTATGTTTGAAAATTTCTGATTCTCTGACTTAGGGTGGCATATGCCATTATATGGGGAAAAGCTTTATCTGTTGTCAGTAGTGTGTCCCCACATGGTAATGAGTGATGGAAGCCTCATGTGGAGATAATGACCACAAAGGCAATTTGAGAAGGTAAATGCACTGTACAAATGGTAGGCATTTACGTCATTAGGAAAATAGGTCTCTGCTTGAACTCAGAGTGGTTACTGAATTCATTTTTACATGTTTTGTGATAATCAGATATCAAATGTAGAAGAAGATGCTCTTTTATTGTTAATCCTTAATTCTAGACAAGGTGTCCAACTGAAACTATTCTTGTTTTGTGTTTTCGTTATTCTGGTTTTTGTGTGATTGTTTGTTTGTTTTGTTTTTGAGTCAGGGTCTCATGTTGTTTGGGATGGCCTAAAATCATCACATAACCAGGGATGACCTTAAGCTTTTGATCCTCATGTTTCCCCCTCCCAAGTGCTCAGATTGCAGGCATTCTCCACCACAGTACCTGGTGCTAAAGAGTGAATGCAAGGTCTAATGCATGCAGAGCAAGAACTCTACTAATCAAGCTACAGCCCAAAGTCCAGTTGAGACCATTCTGAGAATCAGAAGGATGCGCTTGACACTCTCTTATGATTACATCCTGCTTCTTAGCATCCTCTTCTTGTCTAATTGCTAATGAGGACATCAAAAGAAAAGACAAATCTGAGTATCAACCCATTAACTGGCTTAGATATCTTGGTATTAGGGGGTATTACTATTAAGAAACAGAGTGAATCCTCTATCATCTGTCTATCTATCTGTCTGTCTGTCTGTCTGTCTGTCTGTCTATCTATCAGTCTATCTTGTGTATGTGTAATTTATCCTATGTGTGCACATGTACGCAGGTGTGTCTATGGGTGTACATATGGAGTCTAGAGATTTACTTTAGCTATCTTCTTCTATTAGTGTCTATACATTTTTTTTAATTGACACAGTTTCCCTTGCTGAATCTGGCGTTCACCCTGTCTGGGGTGTTTACTGAGTTCTCTAATTCCATTTGTCCCCACCTCAGTAGCTTAGCTTAGAAGAACACATTGCAGTGCCTGGCTTTTATGTGGATGCTGGGGATTCAAATTCAGGTCCTTATACTTGAACAACAGACACTTTACTGCTGAGCTATATTCTCAGGTTAAACATTTTAATTATTTGCTTAATTTTTGAAGCATAGCTTGTTATTTAATGTTGATTGTTAACTTTACATGGAAGAGTCAAGCCTTTGAGCGTATCTGTGGGGGTTCTTTAGACTAGGATAACTGAAGCGAGAAGGCTTGTTATTTAGATAATGGGTGCTGTTCCATGGGCTACAATCCTGAGCCACATAAAAAGGATAAATCCAGTTAAGCACCAGATGTGCTGCCCTTTGCTTCTTGGTGTAGATGCAACTTTTCTGCTATCTTGATGGACTGTATGGATGAGCAACCCATAAGTTGCTCTTGTCCACTGTTTGTCATAACATAAGACAAGTAATTAATGCCTACGGTATCTATGCAAAGTCTACTTTTTGAGGGGGTCAACCTTATCCTTGCCCTATATACTTTACAGTTTTAGATTTAAACCTTTTTGGAATTCTTGAGGCAGAAGATCCTATTCTCCTTTTACTTAGCACTGGAACCTGTTTTTTATCTTTTCTTTTACTAATGGTATGTTTTTATCACCAGCTGCCTAATTTCAAGCTGAACTCCTGATGTTTCACTTTAAGCTTCATTTGTATGAATGGCTATGGCCATTTGTAGCCATAGCCCAGTATCAGTGAAGGTAATAAGTTTCGACCTAAAGTAGGTCAGTAGGTTTCAATAGAGCCTGTGATACTGAAGTCAGAATTTGTCATATATGAAGCAATATACTAATCTCTAATACCCTTTAGATTTGTCTGAGAAGTTACTCATTTTCACTATACCTACCAGTACACTGAGCTGATTGTGTTTGGGATAAGGGATAAGCAACTGGTAGTTGGTTTAGAGGCCCTAAGAGGCAATAGATTCTAGGAAGATCTTAAAATGCACAAGCTAAAACATTTTTAATTTTTTAATTTATTTCAATTTATTCACTTTGTATCCCATCTGTATCCCCCTCTCTAATCCCCTCCCAATCCCACCCTCTCTCTTCTCCCATGCCCCTCCCCCAGTCCACTGATAGGGGAGGTCTTCCTGGCCTTCCATCCGACCCTAGTCTATCAAATCTCATCAGGACTGCCTTTCATAGTCTTCCTCTGTGGCCTGGTAAGGCTGCCCACCCCTCAGGGGGAGGTGATCAAAGAGCCAGCCACTGAGTTCATGTCAGAGACAGTCCTTGTTCCCATTACTAGAGAACCCACTTGGAGACTGAGTTGCCATGGGCTACATCTGCGCAGAGGTTCTAGGTTATCTCTATGCATGGTCCTTGGTTGAGTATCAGTCTCAGAAAAGAACCTTGTGCCCAGATTTTTTTAATTCTGTTGCTCAACTTGTGGAGCTCCAGTCCCCTCCAGGTTTTTCTATCTCCCCCTTCTTTCGTAAGATTCCCTGCACTCTGCCCAAATCTTATAGGAAAATTGCCCTGCTCACACAGTTCAGACTTTCCTAACTATCTGATACATTCTCTTCAGTTTTTTTAAATTACGTTTTTGTCTTCATAAGGAGGAAACAGCATTTAAAGCTGTTATTCTATTTATATCTGTCCTAAGTTTCTCTTCCTTGAAAGATAAATAGACTGTATGCATATTTGTCTCCTCAGGATTTGGCACCTTTGTAAATTTGTTATTTACAAATTTCAAGAAGTCACACTTTGTGATTTCACTGGTTATAAATTAAATAGTCAGCCATTGGAAGATGAAAAGCAAATGCTTTAGTGTAACATGTCATGGGGCTCAGAGACAAGCAGCATAAACGACAGCAATCACATCAGGAAGCAACAGCTTCTGTCTTCAGGACTGGTCCTCAAGAGAGCAATGGGTGCTAATCCTTTGGAAGGTCTCAAGTTTGCTTCTTAACTGGATAAACGCCATGTGGCCCTGGCCTTTGAAAGGCTGATGCCCTCAAATAGGTAATCTTGTATGCAATTCCAGGGGGTTTTTGGACCTCTCAGTACAAAAAAAAAAGAAAAAAAAACCTAATGATAAGGAAGTGAAGGAAGATTCTGAACAATGCAGGATGCACAGTGTACAATGATACTTGTTTGCTAGCTTCAAAGGTAATTTGATGTTTTCACAGGAAACCCTAGAGCTCCTATAAAAACAGAAGAAGAGATTGCAACCTTCTTGAAATACCGTGGCTGTTTTATGGGCTATGGGCGTGGTGTAATGATAGTATCTCAAGTCACATAGTCATAGGTTCAAGTGTTAACTGTGTCATTTTCAAGAGACAGACAAGTCTCATAACCTGTCCAAGCCTCATCTTCCCCTGTCAGCGTATAATACGGTAACAATACCTAGGTTTCAAATTCTTAGAAATACTTGAAAGAGTTCACATGCTCAGACTTTAAACATTTACCATCACTTGCTAATTGCCATGTAGTACCGGCAATCGAGAAAATGATCATAAAGTATCCCCTTCCTCAAAGGCTCACTGGTCTGTGTGATTACAGAGCACACACAGTAGGTGGTCTACAGATGTTAAGGCCCCTCAATGTACAAAATCATCATGTGTTGGAAAATGGGGGGATTCATTCATGAGGACAGTGGAGAGGGACATCTGTGGCCCAATGGGGTGTGTATATCATTTATGCCATGGATGAACTCAGGTTTAATCTTATCATTTCACATTGACTTTCTCACGTACTGACATAGTAGTTGATTTACTTCTGTTTCTCTTTTCCTGCTACCCTGGCCCCAAGGGGAATGTCTGTGCTACGAAGGCTACATGAAGGATCCTGTCCATAAGCACCTTTGCATTCGGAATGAATGGGGGACAAACCAGGGGTAAGTGAGATAACAAGATGGCAGTCTCCCATGTCACTGCTTTCTCACACAGACACGATGGGAACAACTGTACACAAAGAAGCAGAGTTAAAGGGTGGTTGTGTTCTGAACAAAAATGTCACTGCCTTTCCATAGTCATGCCGTACCGACAACGTCCATGCCATCTTTTGCTCCATTTAGCAGTCAGGAGATGGGTGCCTCTGACCCGTGGCCCTGCATCCTCCAGCTGGGATCTGAAAATGAAGCGGCCTTTCTCTTCTTTCCCACTCCACCTCCATCCATGAGAATCCCTCAGGCAGAACCTAGCTGGTGTTTTTGTTGGAGACATGTGAAGCCACACAGACTCTTCCGTAGCTCTCAGGGCTTGATGAGTCCTGTTTTGACTGAGTCAAAACCTGTTACCAGGAGTACGGTCAGCAGGGGCGACATGCAAGACTCAGGAAGTGCTCTGTGCTGAGGAAGAGCACTTCCGCCGCATCAGCAGTTACCATTTCGTTGTATGACTTTTACTTTCCCACAACAACATGTGACTGACTAGAGAAAAGTAGCTACTTTATCTATTCCTTTTTTTTTTACATTTTTACATGTTTTTATTGTAATAAAACATACATGGCATAAATTTAACATGTTCATAGTTTTTAAGTGTATGAGTTCAATGAAATTAAGTAAATCTATATCACTAAAGGGTTGTCACCACTATACGTCTTGTGTTGTGATGATTTTTAAAATCAATTAATGTGTCTTGTTTTGAATTCTGAGAGTTTGATTTCTGCATTGGGCAAATGGTGGGGGGTTCAGTAAATGCTAAAACTAATAGTAGCAATCAGTGGGGTAGGGAGAATCAGAAGGAGATCTAGGCAAAAGCTTGTTGGTGAGTGGTTTTCTGGACTGCAAATTTGGTGTGTGTTTGCATGCTGACAAAGTGAAGGAAAAAAAGAGACAATGTCATTTCTGACATTGCCATAGATACTCTCACTCCTGGGTCAATAAGCAGTCCCTTTTACATGGTTCTGATGAGACCAAACCTAGAATATTGAGTGCAGTTCTGAACTCTCAAAGCAATAAATATGGTGACAAATGGAGGAGAGTTTGGAGAAGAGCAATAAAAATGATTGAGAAGCCCAAGGGAGTGATTTATGATAGGGGGAGAGAAGAACTCAACCCTGATGACTTAGCCAGCCGAGGACTAGTCAGCTTTTGATAGATGCCCGAAGATGTGGAAGAGGGCAAATGTTCTGGGATCTGGTTGACATGAAGGGATAAGGACAAGAGCAAATGAAGTTAGGAAAAGGGAATCTGGGTCACAGGTCAGAAAACTTAGGGAAGTCTAAACACCGTGAATTTTGTGTGTGTGTGTGTTAGTGAGAATGAAGAATGGCTCAGTTGGCATAGAATTTCAGCTTTCCTCAGATAGGCAGTTCACAAATTTTAAAGGAAAGTGTTTGGAGAGAAGAGCAGAGGATTGACTGATGCATGCCAAGTGAGGTATGAATGTAGAATGACATTCACTGGTTAAACTTTGTGCTGTTGCCTGACTCTCATTGCCACTGAGTTGTTTGCGTGGTTGCTTCGGAGCCAGCCTGCAGCTTATGTGATGGCTTAGATTCGTAGCTGACCACGACTCTTATTGAGTAAAATGTTGTAAAAGGTGATGGATAACCACCTCTCTATCTCATAGCCGGCAATCTTGCCGCTGAAGAAAACAACTACAAAATATCATTTCACGTTTGCTCTAAATGATCCAGTCTGGCCCTTTGCAGTGATTGGATTTGGTGGTTAATCGCTCAAGTCTCCACATCCCTAGCCTTGTAGACATGTCTTGTGAGGATGGGCCTGACTTCACTTGGTAATTGCAAAAGCTTTGTTATTCCCTATGGCTGGATGTAGAGACAGTCATAGGATGCAGACAGGGGCCCGGGGGGAAATGGTAGAGGTCGCAGCACTGGTGTCGTTCGGAACAAGATAGACTAAAGCACTGAGCTGCAGACTGACGAGAACATTAGCCCCAGGAAATAGACAAAGACACCTAATCTGTCATTTCCATCTCTAATTTCCATTATTCTGTGATCGTCACTGTCTATGAGGTCTCATTGTGGACACTAATAAAATCATAAAACAACTATTAGGAGGGGGGAGATGAGTGAGTATCTTGTGGATATTGGAGCAGGAATGATAAGCAGCTTGAGTTTATATTTATAAAACAATGCCAGACAAATGGATGCATTTTTCCTCCTGAAATAAAAAGATAAGTGAAAAGCAGAAGATGCAGTGCATCATGGTTTAAATCAGGGTACCAAACTAATGTCGTGTTTCTTTAGATGATTTCCTCCAAATTAATCAAAATTAGTTTGAGTGTAAAGACTGGCATTTGAATTGGAAACTGTCAGACAGATTTCTAAATGATGATATATATTGGAGTGTTAAGGAGAAATCAATGGTAAGCCCGATTTTCCTAGAATTTTCATTTAACGTTCTAGAAGGTGAAGGTGCGCATCCCACATAAGAGTTATGTTTCCCTCTTAACAGACTGATGGGACATACATTAAGACTACAGCAGGTTCATTCTTGGCAGAAAAGCCAAAGCCAGGTCTAGTAATAGTTGAAGTCATTTGTGAAAAATCAATGTTGATATGCCAGGGAAAACTGGTTTAAAAAAAAAGGCATTTGTGATTTTCAGACAAGGAAGGAAATTAATCAAGGACTTTCATACAAAATGTTACAAACGGATGCTTCTGTGAGTCAGAGGAGTTAGATCTGAGAGCTGTAACTGCTGCCTGACTCTAGCTCATATAGTTCTGGGTGAGTGTAAGTGTGTCTGTGTGAGTGTGCATGAGTGTTTGTGTGAGTGTGTGAGTGTGTGGAATGTGTGTGAGAGTATGTAAGCATGTAGTGTCTGTGTGGTTGTACAGAGTGTGAGTACGCGCGTATGAATGAGCCAGTTTGTTTATGGAATGGCTCTCACAACTGTTCTATCATTCACTCTTCAATTTGTTCATGTTTTCATAACACACCCCATTACTCTTCGAGTGAAGAACGTGTGTGGTTGCTATACCTAAAAACAAAGTGGGTTTCTGTTCTGGGATAAGATAACTAATAGTCCACATAGGAAGATGGGCATATGATGAACAATTACATACAGTTCTAAGACCCACTGAAAAATTATTTTGAGTAAAGGTCAATGAGAACATAATTAAACGGTGACTTAGATAAGAGTGAAGAACTGGAATAGAGTTTCATGGAGAAGCCAGATTTTTTAATTGTTCCATTTGATAGGTAGAGACATGAGGGGCATAGGTTTCCAGGAATGGTAGATTAGTAGCTCAATTTAGCTTAAAAGTCTCTTGCATGTAGCCATGAGAAAAAGTGAAAATGGAGAAAAGCTAGCTCTCAAAGAGGCCTCGCTTACTGAAGCTTTTAACACTAAAACCCTATTACAAGCCCCTAGAATTGTTGATACAGGGTAGGTCTTCAAATGAATTTGTGTATCCTTTCCCTACCCAGTAAGTTGTCGTTTCTTTAAAATGAAATCAAATAATTGTTAACACACACACACAAAACCAAAAACAAGCAAACAAAACCTCAAGCTCAAAACCTATTGCAATTTTTTAGCTTTTATTTATCTAGATTCTTCAAGCAAAATGTATTTCTGAAATTGCCTTGTAGACAAATAGGATAGAATGGCTGAGAATTAGAAAGCATACATCAAAAGTCTTCTAAAAACTTATATTAGGATAATTCTGGTAACTCGGTCCTGCCAAAGATGCTCAGGAGAAAGCAAGCAGATTGAGACATTCATGTGTTGGTTTACATGGGAAAGCCAGCTGCTCCAACTTGCAGAACTGAAGGGGTCCAGGTGGAAGATAGTAAAATAGTAGGATTCATTGCAATAGAAGAAAATCTTCACTAAAAGTAAAATTGACTTCAGGACTACATAAGAAAAGTCGTGCATGATAGATTTCTAATGGGTCACTCTAAGAACATGGGATGTTTGAAGATGCATCCTTGATCTTTGATGCTGGCAACAAAATTGAGCATTCCCTGTCATAACACTTTATATCACCCAACTGCCAGGGAGAGAACCCAGGGCTGAAGTGCCCAAACCAGCACCACGCTTTCTGTGTCTTCTGTCTTTCCTGTGTCAATTTTCTAGGTAATTTCTTGCCCTCCTATCACTGTGGCTGTATGATATAGTTAAAGCCTGCTAGAGGCTGCATTTGATATTTGCTAGGACAAATTGAAAATGTTCACAGATGAGAAATGAAAACAGTAAATGGGGGTAGAGGAAACAGGAAAGATTGATTTACATGAGAATATCAGAGAAGAAAAGAGACACCCAAATTTATTTAGATACTTCAGAGTTATTAAGAAAGGCCATAATAATGGCTTTTTTGCTAAATTAAAAGTGTACTCAAGGGCCTCTAGAAACATCTTTCAGAATACCACAATTAGATTAAATTCATGCTTTTGGAGGTTCCTGGTAAATAATAGTCTGATTACTTATTCTGGCATCTCAGCTGCAGAGGGCAACACCAAGGAGATTCTCCAATAGAGAAATATAAAATATCACTGGGTTCCCATGCTGAAGGATAAAGACAGAGTGATAACTCATGAGGTGAGGAGAGGCCAGCTGAGGGAAATGAGTAGGTGTTCTTCCAAGGATTTAAAAGCTGCTGTCATGGCTGACCCTGCTCACGGAACTCCTCCTCTTCTCTCCGCTGCCCAGGGAGATGACAGCCCTTCGCAGGACATCCTCAGACACCTACTCACTTATGCATGGTCTATGCTGCTTTAGGATGGCCCTGTCATTGTCCATGGTGCTGGCAGGTCTTCTATTTCTGCAACCTCTTCATTCTTATTTACTCAGTGGTTTCTGCTCAGGCAGGGAATCCAGCCTGATAAGGATTAATGTCCCCATATAAACCCACAGAATCCAGTGTGTGTGTGTGTGTGTGTGTGTGTATGTATGTATGTATTTATGTGTGCATGTGTGTATGTCTGTGTACTTGTATGGGTACATTGTATGTGCATATACATTCGTGTCTATGGACATGGAGGCCAAAGATTGACATGAGGTTTCTTCCACGTTTGCTTTTCCACATTATTAGTTGAGATAGTGTCTCTAGCTGGGCTTGGAGCTCACCAACTGGCTGGCCAGCAAGCTCTAGGGATCCACCTGTTTCCATTTTTCCAAAGCTTGGATTACAGGTGTTCTTTCTTAAGTCCAGCCTTCTCTGTGGGTCTGGGAAGCTGAACTCAAGTCTTCATGTCACCAGTGTGTCATCTCCTAAAGAGGTGAAAAATGTTACAGCTGTGCTAGAGGCCACTGCGTAGCTCTAAGTCCATCCTTGGTTTGGGGCTCAGCCTGAACTTCATTGCCCAGCTATGAAGCTCTTTGGAAATGACTTTAGATAGATTTATAGTCCTTGGGTAACACAATATTTACTAAATTTATAGCTCACAATTCGGCCTTTTTTTCCCCACTCCCTTGCCTGTCTCTATGTCACTGGGGCCATTCACCTTCCCCCAACCCTTCAGCTGAAATACACAGCAAGGCCGCCAGCTGCTGCCTTATCTTTGGTGGCTCTTCCCCTGCCCTCCAGCCCAGACCTCATTGTCTGTGCCCAGTTCCTGTCACTGCCATGCCATTTGCAAATGGGATTATCTTCCCATTAGCTCCTCGTCCCCAACTCTAATCATTGTCACTAATTCTTAATAAGAGTTTCAATGAATTTATTTGCCCATTTATTTATTTTTCTTCTTTTTTCCTCCCCTTCTGTTTTTGTTTGCCTTTGTTTTATCGCTTTCCTCTGTCTCCCCATCTTCCTTCAGTAGTCAAAAGCAATGTTGCTGTCATTTTCCTCCTCGTTTCAGGGTTAAAAAAGTAGGAGACTCTTGGAATGAAGCCTAAATCTCCTGGTTCCTTCTCTGCAGAAGTCAGCTGCAACCAGACTCCACTGGAAACCAGTCCATAGACCACCCCTTCCCTGAATAAGCAAGCCAGAACTTAAAATCAGCCCACACAAATCATGATGTCCTCTAAGGTTAAGCCAGCCTTGTCCCCTGAGCACAAAATGGTTTGGGAAACTCTGGACCTCACTCTTAGGGATTTTCTCAAGTGAAGACAGGTTTATTATTATTATTATTATTATTATTATTATTATTATTATATCATCATTATTACAATTTATTCACTTTGTATCCCTGCTTTGTCCCTTCCCTTATGCCTACTCTTTTCCCATGACCCTCCCCCAGTCCACTGATTAGGGAGGTCCTTCTCCCCTTCCATCTGACCCTAGCCTATCAGGTCTCACCAGGACTGGTTGTATTGTCTTCCTCTATGGCCTGGCAAGGCTGCACCCCCTCAGGGGGAAGTGATCAAAGAGCTTGGCACTGAGTTCATACCAGAGGCAGCCCCTGCTCCCCTTGCTAGGGAACCCACCTGGAGATTGAGTCTATGGGCTACCTCTGAACAGGAGTTTTAGGTCCTCTCCATGCATGGTCCTTAGTTAAGGTATCTGTCTCTGTAGGGCCCTCTGGAACCAGTTGTTTTTTTTTCTCTGTTGGTCTTATGAAGCTCCTGTCCCCCTCTAGGTCTGTCAATCTCCCCCTTTCTTTCATAAGGTTCCCTGCACTCTTCCCAAGGTTTGGTTATGAGACTCAAAAGTGGTTATAAACAAAAAAAATATGGGATAAACATACTAAAATCTGTACTCCTAAAGAAGCTAAACAGGAAGGAGGACTCTAGGGAAGATGCCCAGTTCTCATTCAGAAGGGCAAATGGGATCTACATTGAAAGTGAGAGAAGACAGGGAACAAGATGGATGCTACCTCGGAGGGCCTCTGAAGGACTGATTGGGGTATAGAAGCAGATGCTGAGACTCATATTGACCTTTTAAAGTGATAACTGTATGGCCAGTCAACTGAGTGGAGTGAGGCACTTTGTCCTTTGCAGATAGGCTAACTCAGTCTGTGCTTCCCAAGGCATGACACCTCTGTGAGAAACTATATTTGTCTAACCTGCACAATGGCCCTTGTTGAGCTATTGCTGACTCACAGGTCATTTTAAATAAATCCCTTGACTCCCTTCTTAAGAGAAACAATTAAAACCATTTTGGCCACTTGTGGATGACCTAAAAATAAGCTGTGCCCAAGTGAGGGTCTCCTGCATGCTAGCACAGTCCATGAAGCAACTACTCCTGTATCATTTGAGAATCCCATTTCTGTCTTTGTTGTTTGGTGATTTCAAATTTTTTGGTCTTGGAGAGGGGCTTGACTGTAGAATATTTCTGTGGTTGTTTTGGTTTGGTTTTTAATAGGGATGTGGGGTGTGTGTGTGTATGTGAATATGGGTGCATATAGCTTTTGCATGTGGAGACCAGAGGACAACCGTGGTTGTCATCCTCAAGAATACTGTCAAAGATCAGGTGTCCTAAGTGTGTGGTTTGTTTCTGGGTCTTCTCTTTGATTCCATTGATCCACCAGTCTGTTTCTATGCCAGTACCATGCAGTTTTTAGTACTGTTGCTCTATAGTACAGCTTGAGATCAGGGATGGAGATACCTCCAGAAGATATTCTACTGTAGAGGATTGTTTTAGCAATTCTGAGTTTCTTGTTGTTCCATATGAAGTTGAGAATTTTTCTTTCAAGGTCTATAAAGAATTGTGTCGGTAATTTGATGGGAATTGCATTGAATCTGCAGATTGCTTTTGGTAAGATGGCCATTTATTAATCCTGCCAAGCCATGAGCATGGGAGATCTTTCCATCTTCTGATATCTTCTTCTAATTCTTTCTTTAAAATCTGTAAACCTAAAGAAACTAATCAAGAGGGAGGACTCTTGCTAAAATGCCCAATCCCTATCTAGAAGGGCAAAGGGGATGGACATCAGAAGAAGGAGAGGGCATGGAATGGGACAGGAGCCTGCCACGGAGGGCCTCTGAAAGGCTCTGCCCTGAAAACTATCGAAGCAGATGCTGAGACTTATGGCCAACACCTGGGCAGAGTGCAGGGAATCTTATGAAGGGAGAGGGAAATAGTGGGATCTGGAGAGGACAGGAACTCCACAAGGAGAGCAACAGAGCCAAGTGGTCTGAACACAGGGGTCTTTCCTGAGACTGATGGTCCAACCAGGTACCATGCATGGAGATAACCTAGGACCGCTGCACAGGTGTAGCCCATGGCAGTTCACTGTCCAAGTGGGTCCCATAATAATGGGAACAGGGACTGTCTCTGACATGAACTGATTGGCCTGCTTTTTGATCACCTCCCCCTGAGGGGGGGAGCAGCCTTGCAGGGCCACAAAGGAAGACAATGTAGCCACTCCTGATGAGACCTGATGGACTGGGATTGGAGGAAGGAAAGGAGGACCTCCCTTGTCGGTGCTCTTGGGGAGGGACATGGGTGCAGAGAGGGGAGAAAGGGAGGGATTGAGATGGGAGGAGGGAAGGAACTACAGGGGTATATAAAGTGAATAAAGTATAATTAATAAAGAATTTAATAAAAAGTGAACAAAAAAGAATACTATCCACCCCTTTGAGGTAGAATATCTCATTGTCCTGGAGCTCTGCAACTAGGTTAGACTGACTGGCCAGCAAATTTCAAGGATGTTCTGGTCTCTGTTCCGGAGAGTGCTGGAATTACAAAGCACAAGCCATCACAGCCAACATTTTCCTTTGTGTCCTAGGGATCAAACTCAGTTCCTCATGCTTGCAAGGCCATGGTATCTCCTCAGCCTCTGGGTGTACAGTTCTGATACTTTCTCTCAAATGACAGTGAAGCCCAGCCAACCTTAAGAAAACCTCCTAAGTAGACACCTTCCAGATGCCCTGGTGAATGGGAGCACTCTCTTATTTTCATTTCACTGATTGGGAAGTACAGAGTCTGAGAGGTAAAATAATTTATCCTGGACAACATAATTGGTGGGCAACCTGTATAGCAACAACTGACTATTGGAGATAAATTAATTGGATAAATATTTAAGAGGGAGGAATGAAAAGTGTGTGATATTCTGAGAATTAGTTATTAGCTTGAGGCAGAGGGCAGGCTGGCTTGTATTCATTCCCCTTCCCAGGGCAAGTAAACTCATCTTTATCACAGGCTTCTCCCATTTGAGTGACAGGTGTCCACCTACAGTGCCTACCCTCCACAGGAGGGGTAACACTTTACCACACTGCTGTCTCTGCCTAGTCCAGCCAAGGCACCATGAGACTTATTTTAAACAGTGCCGAAGGCAGGAATACTCCTATTTCCTCCAACATGACCACCAGGGTGAAAAAAAATCAACCTCAATTTACCCTCCCATCTGCTCAAGAATGGAAGATAAATTGTTTCAATTTTATAGAAATGAATGTTTTATGTCTTGCCTATGCTTTCCAGAGAGTGTCCTGAATTCATATATTCTATTGAATGCAAGGATGTTTTCCACTAGAAATGCTCCCCGAGCCCTCAGTTTTCTTGGGGTCCACTTTCAGGTGACTGCTGTGATTTTTCTTCCGGTTGGAGACTTGAGCTATTTATCTTTTCTTTCTTTTAATCAATAAAAAAAGAAATTCACTCATTATCTTATGTTTAGAGAAAACTACCACTACCATTTGCTATTTGTGTGTATTTCCTTCCAATTTCCTCTTCTGTGCATCAGAAATTCTCCTTGCTACCACCTCCCTCCATCTGCATACATTTGGTTCCTTCTCATAGTTTAACAATAAATATGCCCAGCCTTTATAATCATGAAAGATGCAGAGCAGATCATTACAAGTACCCTTGTAGTGCATTATTTTTTCCTCAAAGTTTTCCATAAGGAAGTTAGTATTGATGGCTCATAGAAAACTCTCAGTTTTTCCATTAGAAAATTAACAATTATAACCTGTTATAGTGAACTAGAAGAACTAAGTGGTTCTTAAGTCTAACATTCAGGCCACGTCTTTGGTACACACCTCTGTAAGTCAGTATAATAATTTTAAAAACTATCTGGACAGCAAATCGTGGCCTACACATTTACTATTTTAATAGTTAGTACAGTACAACTTTAATGTTCTCAAATACTGAGCAATTCCTCATGCAATGCTATTCTTATCATTTATTTGATGTAAGGCTAAATACCATGCGGACCAGTTTTTAAAAGTGTATCACAGTGAGAGGCTAGAGAGATGGCTTAGTGGGGGAGAGCAATCTCTGAGCAAGCACAAGGACCTTAGTCCAAGTCCCAGCACCTGCGAGGAACCTTGACATGGCCATCTGTGCTTGACTGCAGAGGAGACAAGTGGAAGGATTCTTGGAGCTTGCTGGTTGTCACATTACCTCCAGGTTCAATGAGAGATCTATGTCAAAGGAATCAGACAGAGAATGACATTATTCCCTGGCACCTGAAAGCACGTGCGCACATTTCAGGTACACACACTCACACATACGTTCCCCAAATAGAAATAAAGAAACAAACAAATAAATAAATTGTGTGTGTGTGTGTGAGCCATATGTATCGTAATAAAAACCCTGCAAACTGGATGGTTTTTAAGAGATGGACAATTAGTGATACTTATACCACCTACAATTTCTATGAAGACAAATTTCATAAAAGTAAGCTTATAGTTTATTCTTTCTAGACAAGTAGTCTAGATTCTTTTTCAATCACTCATGCTATAATTATTTTCTTAAGCTTTAATTGTTATATATAATTTCAGAAACTAGAAAGTAAATGTTTTGTCACTGCATAATTAGTTTTGTGCCTAATCTTTTATTTTCTTTCATATTATAAAAGAAATGCATATGGCAGAAAAAATTCTGACAACAATAACAACAACAGAGCAGCAAAAAGTAAAAGAATCCAGGTCACCTAAAATTTCATCCCCTGAAGTGAACACACACACACACACACACACACACACACAGCTCAAAAAGTGCAAATATTGTTATCTGAGACTCACTAGTGCATTTGGTCAGTGTCACAGAGGCATGAACCGAAGTCCTTAAACTCTGATGCTGATATTTAGGTTGCTTTCATTATACTATAGTGGAGTTCAGTAACTGGAATCACCTTTTCTTTTCAGAGTTGTCTCCCTCCCACCTAGTTTATTCACTTTTCCACAGGGTTTTCTAAACTGAGATTAGATGATGGCTCTAGGAGATATAGCCAATTCCAAGCCTGCCATGGTTGGCTTTGGATTTAAGACCTTTGTGTTCTGGAGTCCCCAGACTTCTGTTGTAGAGGACTGTGGAATGAGGCCACAAGCAGCTGCACAGACCCTGAGGTCGCATTAGCCCAATTAGCTCTAGAGGTGCAAGAAGTCTCCTATGATGCCTCGCAGACACTAAGTCTCAGCATGGAGTCTGTCCATCCATGCTGATGTACAGCAGGGACTCATTTCTTTACAATCGTGTGAGAACACTGGCTTTAAGTGGAATTAGGGTTCACTACTGTGAGATGGTCACCAGAGGGAACATACTCAACTCTGAGAAATGCCTACCTAGAGTTGAACTGACATTACCAGTGAACCATAACTCTCCACATGTCTGCTATTAAAGCCTTCTTTGTCCTCTGCCCTGCAGGAACAGGAGTGCCTCTTGTGGTGATAATATTCATAGTAACCAAGTGGCCTTTACATGTTTCTTGCGGTCACCCTTCTCAGTACTTGCATTAGTTACTTTTCCGGTTGTTGTGGCAAAATATCTAACAAAGGCAACTTCGGGAAGGGCTCATTTTGACTCACTGTTGGAAGGTACATTCGTGAGAGTAGGAAAGGTTAGAGCAAAGGTGGCTGCGGCTGGAAAGCAGAGAGAGATAACTACTGTTGCTCAGCTAGCTTTCTCCTTTTTCTGCAGCCTGGGATGGTACCACCCCCATTCAAGATTGTCTTCCCACATCAGTTAACTAGGTCTGGAAAATCCCTCAAACACAGGTACCTCCTAGGTCATTCTAAATCATGCAAAGCTGGCCATCAATGTCATGGACACACTACTAGATGAGACTTAACTCTCACTTCAAAACTTTAATCCTTGCCACATTTTATAGGCAAGGATATGAAATCACAGTTCCTATGGAGGACTTTGTTTGGCTAAACACTTCAAAGACAGCTGTTCCCAAGAGTCTCAAGATAAAAACAGAGACAAGGCTGAAATTTAGCTTTAGATTTCCAAGGAGCTAAGACTAGATTATTCAGTAAGTGTGTGTTCAGAGTTGAGAGTTTCAGAATGACACAGAATCTTAAGGAGGATAACAAGTCACCAGAGGGACCTTGCTGGAGGCCTAAGCACAGTAAGTGCCGTTGGGACTCTGTCCAATCAGGTAAAATGGCACTTCAGCTGGATAGATACTGAGGGGCCCTAGGCTGTAACTGTCTGTGGGGACAGACATTTGTTGCTGAGCATCTCTGTGCTATTGTTAGTGCAAAATCACGGCCGCATTCTGCCATGATGGCTCATATTAGAAGAATGGATACTCCCCTATAGCAGGTGAGTGAAATGCTGAGGCCAGGCCTCACTATGGGCACATTTCAGAGCTCTCATCCAGTGAGTCATGAATGAGTAATACATTATGCATACCTGAAAGACCCATCTTACTCATGCTACCTGACCTAGGGACAAGGCCATCTGGGACATACTCAGAAGTTTGCCTTCAGACATAATCTTGGGTATTCCTAACAGACTCTGCACAGGTTTGGTGAAACTATTTCCTGCTAGCCGGCAAACTGCATACCTCCCACCCACTAGGGTTAATGTTTACCCACACATTTTATTATTGTGTTTTAGGTGCTGGGAATTGAACTCAGAACCGTTTGCAGGCTAAGCAAGCACCTTACCACTGAGCTGCATCCACAGCCCTCACCTGCTCACATTTAGCCTTTCTGGGAGACAATGTAACATAATGCGGGAAACATGACAGTCATGGGCTCAAATCATCTTGTTTAGCACTAGTTGTGACCTATTTCCTGCTCTTCAATCTTTCACCAAATGGTGCAATCTTAATGTTAACTTAGCAGGTGAGTTTAGCTGAACATACCATGAGAACGGAAATTACTCAGTGGGAAAAAATAATGCTTCATATGTCATAGCGTTGTCATACCCTAACATACTGCCAGGAACATGGTAGGAACTCAGTCAGTTTTTGTTAAGTAAGTGAAAAAGTTGTTCTCATCTCAAGAAATCCTTCCTGGGTAAATCCAGTGACCAATTTAGGATTATCAAGTTTGAGTCTGGTTTGGGAAAGACATAATCAGGCCTTGTTTTCTAAAGGTAACTACAGGTCTTATATAAAACCTTATTAAATTTTAGTTTTTCTCATGAAAGTGGTGAGTCACGTATCTAATTTTAGGGACAAGAACAGGAGTGTATCAGCTGGATCACTGACAAATCTAGAAACTCAGAGTTGGAAGCCCACCCCAAGGTCACATTCTGCAGTGTGCCACTCCGTGTAGACATCCCTCCTGCTGTCTTTGCAGCAGATGGCCTTCCAGGCACTGTTTGAACATTGTTAGTGACAGGGACAATGGTATTTGATGAGGCAGCTCATTCTATTGTTGTAGCGCAGATTCTTAAAGCAGATCTCTGGGCTGAATAAAAATGTTTCCCTGTGGCTTTCACCTGTTGGTCCAGTTCTGTCCCTTGAAATGAAAGGGAATGTATTTACTTCCCTGTTCCATTTCCCACTGCTAATTCCTGTGGCAGCTCGATGTAGATTACCAAAATAAGCTGAACTTTTGTGCGGGGTAGGGTGGGTGTCTGAGAGCAACATCGTCAGGTATGGACTGGCTGGATGTTTCAGATCACTGTGTACAGGATAACTATTTTGAGACTTTTCAAAATGCCTAAATCTTCCAACTATTCTCTCTTCCTCCCCTTACTTTGTTTGTTTGCATATGTGTATGTATGTGTGTGTGTATGTATGTATGCATGTGTGTGATTTATGATGTGTAGGTGTATGTATGATGTATGCATATGTGTATTATGTACATATATATGTGATATATGATGTGTACATGTGTGTATGTATGTATGTGTGTGATGTCTGATGTATACATGTGTCTGTGTGTATGTGTGATGTATGATATGTGCATTTGTATATGTATGTATATGTGTGGATGTATGATGTGTGTATGTGTGTATGTATATGTGTGATATATGATGTGTACATGTGTATGTGTGTACGTGTGATGTATGATGCATATGTATGTTGTATGATGTATCATATGATGTATGATGTGAATATGTGAAGTATGATGTGTGCATGTATATATGTATGTGATGAATGATGTGTACATGTGTGTATGAATGTGTGATGTATAATGTATACATGAATATGTGTGATGTATGATGTGTGTATGTATGTGTGTGATGTATGATGTGTATGTGTGATGTATTATGTGTATGTGTGTATGTATGTATATTTGGGGGGATGTATGATGTGTGTGTGTATGTATGTATATGTAGGGTATGTATGATGTGTATGTGTGTATATGTAATGTATGATGTGTACATGGGTATGTGTGATATATGATGTCTACATGTGTTTATGTTTGTGTGTGATGTATGATGTGTACATGTGTATGTAGAGGCTATAATTCTGCATCAAGTATTTTCCTCAGTTCCTCTCCATTTTAGTTTTTTGAGTCAGAGTCTCTCATTGCACCTGAAGTTCACTAATTCTGCTAGGCTGAGTCCAGTCAAGGAGCTTCAGGAATCTGCCTGTCAGCCCCTCTCCTGGCATTATAGATGTGCCCTGGCTTCAAAATAAATCAGCTTAGTTAGCAGTATTTTTAATTTCTTTTTTAAAGATAATCTTTAACTTATGTCATAATACAGTGTCCCACCTTCACCTCCTATATGACCCTTCCACTTTTCTCTCTCTCAAGTTCATACTTTCTTTTTTTTCATTGGTTGTTAAACACCAATGGGATGTGCATACGTCTATCATCCTACTCAGTCCGTATAATGTTACTTATATCTGTATGTTTTTAGGACTGACAGTTGGGATTGGATAACTGACAGAGGAAACTCTTCCCAGGGGAAAACTATTTCTCAGCATTCTTTAGTTGTTCGCAGTTCTTTGTCTAGGCTTGAGGCCATTAGGTGGGGTTTTCCCGTCAGGCCCTTGGAGTGTTTGGATTTTAGAAAAAAATCACATGATAAATAGGTAGACTTTAACATACAAAACTAAACTGCTTCAGACACCAATGAAGGGCATTTGAAGAACTCATTGTGGTGCCCCGTGGTTCTTACATGCAAGGGAGCTCATACGTCACGTACATCCTTCTAAGTGCTGAACTACTCTAGTTGTTTGTGCCTGACACGTAGTTCTGCTAGTAACAGGTCATATTTACAATAAGTGCTTTCTTGGTGACAGAGATTATTTATAAGTACTTTATGAATATGTACATCACTTCCTCTGCAATTTTTGGGACTAAGGAAGACAGGGCACAAGGAGATGCATGGCTTGCATGAGATCCCACCATAGGAGTGGAAGGAGGCAGAATGACCTCAAAAGTCTGGCCAAAGACTGTCTGTGAGGCCTGAGGATGAAGATGACCCCATGGAAGCACTCAACAAGCTTTCTCACAGCGGCTCCTCCCAAGGCAGACCCAGAAGCCCTGCTGAACCACTTGTTCACACTGCCTACGCCACTGCCACTCAGGACGTTTCCTAAATAATTCAGATTAGTTCCTCTATCCTACCATGTTTTCAAGGCCAGCCCAAACACCAGATCCTCATTTGCCAGCCGCCGCCATCTTTAGCCGGATTATGACTTTCTTGTGCCACTTGGGTACTATTTTGTCTTGACACCCTGTTAGTTAATAAGGCTTTGTAACAAGAGGTTATTACTGGGAATCTTTCTCAGACATATGCAATGGTTGTTCAATAACAATTAAATAATGGCTTTTAGTGAGATTCCTAATACTATGAGATAAGGACTCACATAATAGGTATTCATGCGAAGGTCATGAAGGAGGGACTATCTTGATTTTGCTTATAATACATTGCTTCTCCTGGGGATTTCTTCTTTTCTATCTACCCTTCAGTGATGCAGAGCCCTCTGTGATCTAGTTCATTTCGTTTCAGGAAGTTTTAGGTCTGCGTGGCACTGAGCCAGGAGAATGTTACAGATTATCCGGGTCCGGGTCCCAGCTCTGCCCTTTCATTAACTACTGCCTCCCCTCGAGCATCTCTGTACCTCCACTTCCTCCCCTATGAATCAGTCATTAGTAGTAACTGTTTCTTAGAAGCCCCGTAGGAAGTAAAGTCATCACTCAGCATTTGCAGATGCCTGGCTCTAGTTACTGCTCCCACACTCAAAATCCAAAAATGCTCGTGCTCCTGTAACATTGGAACTATATTCTATAAAGTATCCCTGGCTTGCTTATAATAACCTAGTACACTGTAAACAGTAAACAGTTGCTGTGCTGTGTTAATTAGGAAATAATTAAGAAGGGTCTGGGATGCTTCAGTACAGCTGTAATTCTTTTCAGGTTGCAGAGCCTGAAGGCTGACTGTAAATGACAGAATCATGGCAGGCAACTTTGTGTGGCTCCAAGAGGTGGTTGGTAACAGCAGTGATGATAAAGCTAAATGGTTCTTCCCTTTAGAATGAAGGACCCTAGCATCAGACACAACACGTGCTAGGGAAATGGCTTTTAGAAGAGAGGCCTTGCTTCCACTGTGCAAAACCTTTGAATTTCAGCCACTGCCTAGCAGGCCATGGGCAGACTTGGTTTCTAGTTTGGTTTTGACTTCTTTTTTTCTTTTCTCTGCTAGCTTCAAAGACAGTCTTGTTCTTCAAAAGCCTTGTTTCATTCTTCCCCAAATTGTGCTTCGCACTGAGCAGGGGGGAATGCAGTTGGACACAATATTCTAAACTCAGGCCTCTTGTCTAATTACACTTAGTCAGATTTTCCTTGGAAGCCCCCAGCACTGCAGATGCCCTCTTTGAAGTCATTAGTCTTCACAGCAGGGAGAGCACATCATCAAAGACTCTGTTTCCCAACACCCCCTGCTGCACCCTTGTGCACCAGAGGATTGTGGGGAGGGAGGGAGACAGGAACCTCTACATGCATTAAGTCTACTGTTTTCTGGCCCTAAACCACAAATCCTTTGAACTGAAGCTCTCGGGAGAAGACCGATAATGCTATCTCAGAATTTCTCCCCATTCCTGCTATCTTCAGCCAATTTAGAAATTAAATTTACTATGGCCTGGAATGTAGAATGTGGGGCATGGCTGGAGTTCGAGTTGGTAACCTAAGGCACTCTAAGATAGGGCTCGGTAAGAAGAAGAAATGGTTCTGAGGATGTAGATATTGAAAACATAATTGATAATCACTGTAAGCTGTGAAGCTGGAAAACAACCTCTCTTGCCCTCCCTTCCTCCTCCTCCTCTCTCTTCTCTCTCCCTCTCTCGCTCTCCACCCTCTCACTGTGCTTGTGTGTGTAGAATGAAGTGGTTAGTAGGATCCTAGTTTTTTGTTGTTGTTTTTGTCCATGGTGTTTTTTCTTTGTTTGTTTTGTTTGTTTGTTTTTTGTTTAGTTAGCGCGTTGCTGTTGTTCTTGATTCTTTTTTAATTTTTACTATAGTATTGAGTTTTACTTTTTTATTTATTGGGGAAGTAGGGGACATCTTTATTTCTAACTTTCTGTCTCTTGAACCCCCTTTAAAGCTATTTGGCAAATGTGAGTAAAGTGTTGAGCACAATTATTTTTCCAAGATCATATTTTAAATTTCTGCACAAATCTGGTCATTAGATTTCAGTGCTCATACCTTAGGACTCTAATCAAGACAACCTATGCTGCTCTTTTTTTTTTTCCGGAAGTCCCCTGGTGACACTCGGTCATAAGATTTTTAAATAACGAACACTGGTATGGAGTCCAGTTCTCCAGGATATGTCTTCAAAGTTTAGCATGGAGCACCCCTAACCCCAGCAAGTTTATTCAGTGACTCCCTCATACATGTAGAGTCTTATCTATGTGATCACAGCTCTCCAGGAGGAAGCTTTATCTCTCATTGTGTCCTTTGACAGGCTACTATGTGGCTGCCACATTCTTAATTATTCCCCAAGTCCTTCCTCTGCAGCCACCAAAAGGATTTATCAAAAAGATCTGCCCATTTCACACTCTGCCTCGGATTCATCTGTTGTCTCTGTAGCCTTACAGAAAAGAAATTTGAAGCTGTCAACGCTGAGTTACATGCTTTCCCAGTCCACATTTCTGCCAAGCCCTCTAGCCCTCTCGCTCCAATCACTCTCTGCCTGAAATGTTATGGCAGTAGGTCTCTTGCAGAACCTGTGTATGTACCATGCTATGTCCATGTCTCTACTATCTTTGTGGGCAGATATGCAGTATTTGGGAAGCCTCCTTCTACTTGTCTCCCTCTGGACATCCAAGCACCTCATTGGTGTTTAAGTCTATATTGAGGTGGCCCTTTCTGCACTGCCCACCAGTGATAGCCAGTCTAGAAGGAGCAGTCTGCCTCGCCTGTTATCCTGTTATACACATTAATATCTATGTTACTGGTTTCAAATGATAATTACAATAATCTGATAAGTATAATCATCTGTGTGTCTATCTCCCTGTGCCCCTGTTATACCAAGTTGCAAGTTCAGGGTTGCGTCATTTTCATTTCTATAACTCTGTGGTGTTTCTTGTCACATTCATTACTAAGCAACAAATAAATATTGATGGAGTGAGTAAATGAATGGGGGCACTTGAGGTTAAGCATGCAAGTTTTGTCAAACCTCAGTGTGACACCTAGTGTTTAAGTCCTTCCATCTGCTAAGGAGATATCAGTGTTTTATGGCATGGTATTCTCTTATGAGTGATCTCATTTGTCTTTTGAGAGCCACTAAAGTAGAGTACAGCTATTACTTATTCATTCAAAAAGCCCTTACCGATGTCTCTGGTATTGTCTTAGGTACCTGAGAAAAAGAGATAGATAATAATAACTAGCCACCATTCAGGGCTTATGATATGGTAAACCTGATTCAAAGCACTTGATTCATTTAGTCTCTACCACAAACATAAGGAGGTTCTGTTGATGTCTATCTGCGTTTTGTAACTTGGTAAATTGCAGTGTAGGTGCCCCTCAAATAATTTTGGAGATAGCTCTCAATAAATCTATCATATGCTGGAAACACCATAGGTCAAAATGTGTTTAATCAGGTGTGGTGGCTCACTCCTATAATCCTAATACTCACGAGTATAAAGTGGGAAAATTGTGAGTTTCAGGCTAGTCTGGACTACATAGATAAATCCTGTAACTCTCCTATCTAAACATTCACTTAATATGCATAACCCTGTGAACTTAGCATTGGAGAATATGACTTATTCACCTGGCAGCTGTGTGGCTGGGCTGGGAGCTGTGATTTTGTCCAGCATCATGAAAGAACATCATATTTCACATAAAAGTCCAAAACTCAAAATTCCAAGTATAGTTTCTACTAGTTGCATTTACTCTCTCTCCCTACATAAACTCTTAATCATCCTTAAGTGGAAAATACCTGTATGAACTTGTCTTAGTCTAAGATACTAGAACCACAATCCCAGAGCAACAAGAGTGAGGGGGCAAAGCAGCTAAAATTGGCAAGAAGGGAAACTAAAAGCAAGGTGATGCATTAGTTATCTTGCCAAAGCTTTACAGAAAGACCATTTTGAATATACATTATATATCAAATGCATTTTTGATGTATAACAATATAGCATAGAATGGGTCATTTACAAGCAATAAAAGTTTTCTTAGGCTGGCTAGATCCCAGGGGAGGATATTGCAGCCAGCCCTGAGGAGTCAGGATAAGCTGGGGTTGGATGGAAGGGAAGGAGGTCCTCCCCTGTTGGTGGACTTGGAGGGGGCGGGGAGGAGGGAGATGAGGGAGGGAGTGGGAAGGTAGGTGGGACTGAGGGAGGGGGCTACGCCTGGGATTCAAAGTACCTAACCTGTGATTGAGATAAAAATAAATAAATTGAAAAAAAAAAAGGTTTTCTTAGCTGTAGAGGCTGGGAAATCCAATGATGTTAATACCTGGCAATGGCTACTTGTGCCATGGCAGTAGGGGCAGGCAACCTCAAATAAGATAACACACATAAGCCATCTCACCTTTAGAGGATGTTTTCTCTAGTAGTGGTTCTCAACCTGGGGGTCATTGGAACAACCCTTTCACAAGGTTCACCTAAGATCATCAGAAAACCCAGATATTTACATTATGATTCATAATAATAGCAGAATCACAGTTATGAAGTAGCAATGGAAATAAATTCATGATTTGGGAGTCACTACGATATCAATATGGTCATTGTACTGAAGGGTTGTAGGCAGCATTAGGAAAGTTGAGAACCGCTGCTGTGGAGGTAACTTACCAAATCCTGAGATAGCACTCATCCACAATTCAAGTATGTTCAGGGAGATGGACTCTTAATACTATTAAGACACAGATTAAATTTCATCGTGAATATTTATTTATTTATTTACTTATTTATTTATATAGGCTTTTTGAGACAGGGTGTCCCCATGCAGCCCTGGATATCCTGGAAGGCATTCTGTACAGCAGGCTGGCCTCAAACACCTGCCTCTGCCTCCTGAGTGCTGGGATTAAAGGCATGTGCCAACACTCCCCAGCCACCATGAATTTCAAAGGGACATTTGAAACCATAGCTGGTCCCCTCAAACTCATGTTTTTTTCACATGGAAAATAGATTCTTTTCACCTTATAACCCCCAAATCTAGATTCATCCAAACATAAAGTCCAAAGTCCAAAGTCTAAGCTGAATGTAGATAGCACCCAAGTGTGACTCATCCGGAAGCACATCCCCTCCAGCTGTGAGCCTGTGAACTCAAATTTTCTGTTCCCTGGGTGCTCTGGTAGGATAGGCACAGAGTGGGTATTCCTGTTCCAAAAGAAAGGAACAGGCAAGAAAATGGGGTAACTGGTCCTCAGGAACCCCAAAACCTAACAGAGAAAAGATTGAGTATTAAAACAGAAAGGTCCTGCAAGTTCATGTTTTCCAAAGGGGCATACCCACCAACCCCCTGCGGAGACCTTGTTCTGTTTGGATATAGTTGATTCCAAAGAGACCATGTTCTTGGGATTCAACCCATTGTTGAATGCTGAGTTGGTGAAAACTTTAAGAAGCAGGAACTTTTGGAAAGTGGTTAGGTCATGAGGCAAGGTACCATGCTGCTCTTGTAGACTGACTATGACCTTGAAAGAGAAGGCTGTCGTTGAATGAGTTATCCATGCATTTTGTGTCTTCTGGACTAGTGCACAGCTCATTATAATGACCTTCACTGTCTCTATCAACAATCCAGTCACAACTATTGAGTGACTTCCAAAAAACCTTCCTACATCTCTTATCTTCTGTGTCTTCCTTCATCAGAATCACTCTTAATGCTGCAATTATGCAAACATAGGGTTTTTCTACATACTCCTTTCATTGTCTATTTCCCATATTTCACATATTTCAAATGTTTGTCATATCTAGTCTTAGTCAGTTTTCTGCCAATATGATAGAATGCCATAGATTGGGTCATTTATAAACAATAAAAGGTCTTTTTAGTTTTGGGGGCTGCAAATTCTAAAAGCATATGGTAAGGAATTCTGTACTATGACATAACACAGAGTACAGACAATTGACCACATACACTTCAGAGAGAGAAAAACAAAACCAAGTCATATTTATAAGACGTCTTCCTACAATAACCAACTCAGCCATGCCTATGAGAACGTAAATGCTTTGATGACCTGAGCACTTGCTAAAGGCTTGTGAATAGCCCACATTTGGTGAGGGGTTGGCAAGAAGGGGGTGTACTGTTGTTTGATGCTGTTGTTGTTGTTGCTTTTCCAAGCCCACAAATTTCATAGGGGTGGTTAAATTCAATTCCAATGTACATTATGGTGCATGGAGCTGAGTGTGCCACTCCCTCTCTCTCTTCCCCCTCCTTCTCTCTTTCACACACACACACACACACACACACCCCTCACATACCTGAGTCTCTGATAGGGGTAAGTCTCAAGTGAGGAATCTCTTCACACCTATGATGAAGTCCACAGTCATCATAGGTCCAGATGTAACATGCATACAGTACAAGGTTTAAGAGAGTTTGATAGGGAGAAATTAGAAGATAGCTTAAAATGTTTATGAACCCCACGAATGGGTGAGTTGAGATGAATAAATGAACATGAAGGAAGCACCTGAACAGTGACTGACATATCTACAGCAGAAGACAATACAGTTGTCTTACTGTACCCCTCAAACAATTATAGAACCCAAATGAAGATGGGACAGAGGCTCAGCCTAAGGCACAGGGGACCCAATAAAGTCCCTACCAGCTTAGCTTGGGTCACTTGAGTATGTATCTGTGACACAGATACAGCTAGATAGTATATAAAATAGATTTCTGGAAAGAGAATGTTCCTGGAATAGCTCCAAGATATTGGGTGGAGGAAATGGAAGTTATGGATACATATCATCCTGTGCCCAGTTACCTCTAACTCACCCCACAGGGCTTTCCCAGAACACTCATTTCTTTCCTCCTGTCAACACTGTCACAGTTTAAAAGATCCTTCCCTGGAGCAGCACAACACTTACTCATGGCCAAATGAAAGCTCAGGTCATATCCTTGTCAGTTCTTCCATGGGACTCTAAACGTCTTATGGACATAAAAGGTTCCTTCTTTTGGTTCTGAGTTATGCATGTGAAATAGCCTTCTTGGTTGGTCACAGAGTCCAAGTATTTGTATTAGTCATATTCAGTTACTGTAGCAAAATGCTGAGCTAGGTACTGTGGCTCATACTTGCAGTTCTCCACAGGAAGCAGAGAGAGAAGATTGCCATGAGCCTGTGGCCAGACTGGGCTACAGAGACACCTGTCTGAAAAAAAAAAAGAAGTAACACCCCAAAAGAGCAACAACAAAACTCGCCCCTGCCCACATAGCTTAGGGAACATGGCAAAAGGGAAGAGGGGATAGAAGGACTGTAAGATCTAAAGGTTGGGAAGGAGTGATGCCAAGCTGGCTTCTGGACACTGTGCTCACGAGCTCTCAGCAGCTTCGGCTGTATGCACAGAATCTCAACATCCCATCATCTAGGATGGAGGTGGCCCCAATGTCCCAGTCCAAGTTGAGGATACCTGGCAATTGAAGGTTGCTGAAGTAGGGATTGCCGGTTTTCTTCAGGGAAGTGGTTGCTGGTAGATGGTCTGTGCTACCCTGGGTGGTCCTGCAGGCTGTGCTTTGGAGAGCACTCATTTTATCCAGTGAGTTTAAAAAGGAGAAAATGAAGTTGGGAGGGCTGGCAGGGATCTAGTAGAAATTCTATGAGAAATGGGAGTAGATATAGTCTAAGTACATTGTGTGTGTGTGTGTGTGTGTACACAAATTTCTTAAATGATAAACAAGAGGAGACAAACCAAAAGAGAAAACAAAACTGTAATGTAAATAACTCGAACATCAGAAATGTATTTGATTTGTTCACAGTTGGAGAGGCTACAGGCCCAGGCTAGAGTGCTTTGGAGGTAGCCACGGATGACCTCCAGATAGCCACACTCTCACTGTGTCCTCACCCAGTAAAGGAAGCTTGGGGACCTCTCGTACTCTTCTTACAAGGACACCAGTCCTGCCGAATAGAAGTCCCATTCCATGTTCCTCTTTAATTTTAGCCACCTCTTTAAAGGCCTTTGCTCCAGGATAGTCACAAAGGGACTTAGGGCTTTCGCGTCTGAATTTCAGGGGAGACACAATTCATCCCACAGCGGTGTTGAGTAAGCATTAAATCAGAAGGAATGGGCAAAGATGATGGCTGTAGTCTCCCTGCGGCCGCTTCAGAGAGGAAGAGTAACAGGAATTTCTTTACTTCTGAGTCACTCCCTCTTTAGTACCCTCCCTTTAAGTAACACCCAGCACAAACTGCAAAAGAGCTCATCTCAGAAAGGATGGCAAATGCCAAAGGAGAAGAAAGGGATGCAGGTGTTTCTCTTGCTGTCTGAGTATTTACAAACAAGTGGAGTGTGTTCTCAAAGTCAGCTGGCTTGCTTCTTTGTGTTAGTAGCACAGAGGTCCCATGGTGGGGGCCTCTAATGAGACTGAAGACAAAATTCTCACTCAAAATGCTTACTTTTTAAACTTTTCATATTGTGTGTTTATATATGTTTATATACAAATATATAAAATATACACAAATAAATACACATACAACATATACACTTGCACATACATATACGCATATACATATGCATGCATACACACATATACACATATGTCCATGTGTGTATATATATATATACATATGTGTATGTGTGTGTATTTCCTTCAAGGCAGTGTGCCAGCCAGGACTTGACTTCTGAATTTTTTTCTATGTCCTTCAGACTCATTTCTAACACTGTGGGAAAGAAAATTCATCAAGATGAGATCAACTTTAATTCACTTCTTTAGGTCCGACTCAGACGCTGTAAAGTATTCCCATTAGTGGCACAAATAATTGTCATTTGTTGGAGGCCTTCTCTGCCCTTACAAGAATTTACCCATACTTTACTTATATCAGCAGTTCTCAACATATGGGTTCAAACCCTACTGAGGGATTGAAAAACTCTTTCACAGAGATCATCTAAGACCATTGGAAAACACAGATATTTACATTATGATTCATAACAGTAGCAAAATTACAACTATGAAGTTGTACTGAAATATATTATGGTTGAGGGTCACCACAACATGAGGAACTGTATTAGGAAGGTTAAGAACCGCTGGCTTATACCATGTCCTATACATGGCCATTTTACTGGGCCATTGTGAAATATTTTAAATTATCAAGCAAACAGGAGTGACTGCCATATATTGTAAAGACTACTTTGAATTTATGGCAATTCCTTTTTTTCTAATGGCTACTGGGTTGTAGACATAAATACTAATTCTGTAGTAAATGAAACTTGTAGATATTTCCTTCAGCCTAGTGGAGCTGTGAAAATCAGGGAGTCACCTTGGAGAATCTCTTTTTACTTTCTGCACTGCACCCCTCCCTTCCCCCAAGAAGGTGAACATTACCTCTTCAAGCTTGCCTCTGGGGACATCACCAGCAGAAGGTCAAATAAATTACTACATGGCTCATAAGTGTGTGAAGCCAAATCTTGAGCCCAAGGCTGGGAGGCTCTGAAACCCATCCCCCAGTGTGCTGCTCTCCTGCAGATTTAAAGAAGATCAGGTTTTAAGGCTGTCAGAGCTAAACCAGGCTTCTCACTAATCCAGCTGGTCACACAGCTGATTAATGCTGAATTATCGGGGATCAGGTCTCCTGATGCCTGCTTGTGCATTTATTTCCTCTTCAATGAACTCTTTCTTCCCAGCTTTGGACAACTACTCATAATAGCTTCTACAGCTTTCACAGTCAGATGTAAAAGGTGTTTTATTACCTGAAATACAGAAAAATGAGGGACTTTGGGGGAAGAGTCCCAAAACTAACTACAGGGGAACAGGCATTAGTTCACAGGGAGAGAGAAAAGAGCAAACACGAGGGGTTTGATTTAGTAAGCATACTTACAAGAGATGTGCCGATGCTCTAGCAATATCCATATGATAACAATGTCATGAGACAGGGAAAAAATTATTTAAGTAGATACAACCAGGAAATGGGATGAAAGGAAAGAAAAACTTAGGCCAAGAATATGATGTTGATGTCTGTTAGATGATGTGGAAAGTACGGGGTGCCTCACACATCTCTGCATTGCCTGGCTGGTGGACAAAGTCCTGTGTAACATACCCGGAGATGGGGGAAGGGAGGGAGAATACCTCATCTCTGGGGAGTGACCTGAGTCATTTTTCCTGTATGGCGTTTTTTTTATAGTTCTGTAACCGCTTCATTGTCTTCTGCTGTCTTCTTACTTTTTTTTGTTTTCTTCCCTATTCGTTTATGTCCACTCCAATTTCCTCTTTCCGTTTTTTCTTTCCCCTTTTTACTGCCACCACCTCCTCACAGTCATTTTAGGCTTCCTTTATCCCTCTGATTATTCTTCCTCATCTTCCTCTTCCTCCAGGTCTTTCTATGGTACCTGGTATATTGCATGCCTCTGTTCTTCCTCTCTCTCCCTCCAAAATGGAAGATGAAATTTGCCACTCTGACAAAGAGAACAAAAGCTGAAAGTCCCTGCCAAAGTTACAAGGACAGCATTTTCTTCTTTTAGGGGATTTTAATTTTAAAATGAAAAAAAAAATCAGCCTTCTCCTCCTCCCCCCCAACCCCTGCTGTGCTTGCACTGCTGTGAGCCTCAGGGGAAGGCTGGGAGCATCCACAGAGGGACAACCAGATAAAAAGCTGCTCCTTGGTTGGGATCATTTCTGTCCCCTCCCATCCTCGGCTCCTTTTGACTGCGTTTGTCTGAGATCCAGGCAGAAAATGGTAGCATTAGCATTTTTAATAAAGGAAACTGAAGAAAAGGGAGGCAGTTCAAGAAAGCTGAAGGAGGGAAGGAAGCCCAAATCCACTGACAGTCAACACTCCCTTTTGGAGCCAGAGAGAGCTCAAGGTGGGGGCAGTCGGAGGCAAGCAAGAGAAGCCAGAGTTTGGAGTTTAGGAGAAGTATTCAGGCTGATATAATTGGAGCTCTGAGCACAGGCAGAAACAGTTGGGAGGTGGGAAATTGCTGTGCTGGACTGCGTTTGGCTCAACTTGATTCTGAGGCCCAGCATTGTGAAATGTTTTCTAATTTAGCCCATTTTCTCTGTCTTCCTGGAATGAGCCATTATTCATCCATTACTGACAAAAATCATGGTCCAGGCTAACCCCTTCTTTTCTTCTCTTCTTCCTCTTCTCCTTGCACTCTGTAGGAAAGCAGAAGAAATACACCAGAGGCAGGGACCACATGTGCCTTCATTTAAAAAGAGAAAGTGACCCTAACTTTTAGAGACCTGGTGTGACTGGCGTCCTCTTCCCTCTTTCACTTTTCAGGGGCTACAGATGCAAAGCTTTAATGGAGTTGCTAGGTTTGCGTTTTTTGTGTGTTTGGCCATTGTACCTCTGCAGGATGAGGCTTAATTGGCTCTTTTCCTACCACTGAAAGGGGTGGAAAATATTGCCATGCAGAGGTTACTGTTCTCCAAAGAAAGTGGCAGTGATTAGATCTAATGCTTCTGACAGCTGGATAAAAAGTTGCTAAATAAGAATAAATTGAATGTCTAAGCCTGAAGTCATTCAGAAGGTAACATAAACCCCAAACACCGAAATGAGCCATCTTGTCACACACAATATTCTTCCATCACATTTATAACCCTAGGTGAGTCAAAATAGTGGCAAATGTATTTCACTTTCTTAAACTCAATTCTGGAAAAGACCAAGACAAGTCAAAACAGGGAGAATAATCTTTTCTTTCTTTTTCTTTTTCTTTCTCTCTCTCTCTTTGACCTGGGATTCAGCCCATCAAATACTTAAGACCTCTTCCCTACTGCAGCATCGTCTGGGTAATTACAGACGTTTCATACACTTAGAATTGATGCTTATCCCACTATTCAGAGTCCTGCAGCCTTAACAAAAGAGTGTCTGTCACACCTTATACATGGAACCAGTCATTTTAGCCTCATTTGAACAGCTAGTAGAATGTGCATGTTTGTATAAATAGTTAGTTCCATCTGGAGCTAAATATCTATACATGTATACATCTGTACATCTTAATGCTGAATTTTGATTTCCTTTTTCAGAGAGCTACTCTGCCTGCTCTTGTTCTGTACCCTGGTACAAGGGACCAGTCATATAAGTGTAAAATAAATGACTAAATCAATTATCTAACCAGTTAATTAATTTGATTTTTTTTAAAAAACATGTAAAATCCTGAAATCAAAATCCTTTCTTAAAAGTAGGGTGCAACAGATAGCTCTTAGGCTCCATCAAAGAATAAGTACCACCTTTGAGCTTAGGATCCAAAAGTAGAACCAGCATCAGTTGGATACTCTAAAGCGCATCTAGGTTTCGGTAGCTGAGTGTAGGTTTAGACACAGAGCCAAGTTTCCTTGAGGGAGTGAGAAATTCATTTGGAAGTTTTCTTTGTTACTATATCTAAGGCTATAATTGTATTTTTCCCTCATTTCTATTCATTTGAATATAGATCTTGACCTCCTTCCATTCCCGCAGTATCGCAAGTCTCTACATTTGAGGATCTGAAAAGTTCCTGTTCTCGGTGATATTCTCTGCATTTCCCTTTTCTTCCTGGAGGCTTTACAGGGTCATTGATTTCCTTCCATGGCTACATTATTTTCCTCGGTAGCTCTCCCCATGCCACAAGACTTGACTCTAGTCCATGTGCTTTGTTTCCAAAGTGCTGTCTTCAATCCTCATTCCTATTCTTATTTTTGTACCATTATCCCAACTGCCTCTGGATATCTGTTCATGGATTTGCTATAAGAATCTAAAATTAATCTGTCCAGAATGGAACATGAAGCCTACTTCCACAGGGATATCTGTTCTAACTCCCATCATTTTAGCCCATAGAAACAGTACCATCATCTACCCTGCATTCTCCCAAACGGGGAATTTAGGGGATAGCCTCTACATTCCCCCACAATTACCCTGTCCACTTTCTCATTCCTGTACCTATTATTTATCACCAGATTTAATTCGTTTATATTGGAAATGCCTCTTGAAGCTAGTTGCTCCTTTTTTTCTTTGCAAAGCTGTTGGCCCCTGAGAAGGCTCAGGTGCCTTCAGACACTGCTAATGCCTTCCTGACTGCTTTTACTTTCCTTGGGCACACCACCAAAAGAGAGGAAGGAAGGAGAAAGCGAGGGAATCCCATCCGGGAAGTGGAGGTGTCTGTGTAGCTCAGAGTGCCAGGAGTGGGTGTGGAATGTGCACAGCTTCTTCAGGGAAGGTGGTGTGGCCATATTGTGCGTTCTCAAAGGAATGGTAATAGCACAAGGAGAGTGCAAGGGAAGAAGCCTTTGGATTCCAAACAATTAGCTTGGAAATGGGAAGCTGTAAAAAAGCAGGGTGTGAGATGGGTCGAGATGGTATAGCAGGAGTGGCCTCAGGCCAAGTCAGACCTTCCACCTGTTCTGATAAATAAAGTTTTACTTTTAACACATGAATACCCATCCCTTTAGGTATAGCAGGCTGCTTCCCTGCTACAGTGTCAAGGTCATGTGGTTGCAACAGGTATTACGGAACTTATAAAGTGAAATGTGTTTGTCATGGGGCTTTTAACAACAAAATCTTGACAACCCCTGCATTACCTGAGAACCTCTCAGACTCAGAGGTATTGCCATCTGTCATGGCGCCATCTTGTCATTTGTAGGCTGGATTGCAACCCCCCCCCCGACGTTCCTCCATTGCATGTATGTAGCAACCAACCCCCAATCTGTGACAGTCAAAAGGGTCTGCAGGTTTCCTAAGTCAGGAGAAGGCTAAACACCACCCCCATGTGTGTGCATGCATGTGTTGTGTTTGTGTGTTCCTGTGTGTGGGTGGGGGGGGGGGGTTGTACGTGCTTTCATGCATGCACTATGAACTTCAGCACTAATTGTTGTAAGAACATCAGTCTGTTGGCACACGGGATGGCAGATATGACGATAACATCAAACATGTCCACAGTGCCGCCTGTGTGCCTACCACTGAGGATCACATTACATGTACTAACCTCTTCAGTTCTATGAGGTAAATAGTAACCCTTCGTTACTCTCCAATGAGGTTTGGGTGATTATCATTGCACACAGAAGGAAATGAGACCTTAAGATTTTTTCAAGGTCAGCTAGCCAACCTGTCAAATCTATGTTCTGAACTCAGTCTGTCTTCCTATCTAACGCATGTGACCATGAAACTCACCTGAATGACAAGAGATTTGATGTGTTTTGTGACACAATAGATATGTCTCTGTAGAAAAGAAGATACTGTGGTCCACTTCTCCCCATTTCAGACCATTTTTGTTTCATTCTGAACCACGGAGCTAGAACATCTCTTCTGGTGCTGCCTCATTAATCCATATCCTTGATCTGTATCAGTCAGGTATAATATGGCTTGTGTTGCCAAGATGGTTGCTTTGCTATTGTTGTTTATGGCTTTACCAAAATGTGTAAGTAGTGATTTCTAATGCCCCTGTCTACCAGGAAGTGATCAGAGCTCTCTCCTGGCATGGAGCCAGATTAATTTTCTACCTGAACTTAATACCAGTTCTGGCAACTTCTGGATACTTTGTGCCCAGCAAGTGCATGTGCTGTGAAGAGAATTAAGGGTAAGATGAAGGTGGGAAACCAGGAAGATATCCACAGAGGGAGATACTCCCTGGAGGGGAGAGGAAGTGAGTGAGAATTAGCTGAGGGACAGCCCTGCCAGGGCTCAGCCACCACCTCAACAGACCTGTCATTCCGCTTTCTCTGAATTTATCAGGATTGTCATGGGAACAGTTGGGGTGGTTGATCATCTCTGCAGAAAAAAAAAAGCCTCATTTCTTCCATTCAGAAAATAGGCTAGACAGGAGCCGTGTGGAACAACAAAATAGCAAGGTCTAGGACTAGAGATTACAGTGTGAAAGGAAATGTATCCATTTAGTGAAGAGTAGAGACGTAGTAGGACTGGTGGTGCCAGAAAGACAGAATAGAATGCTCAACCCTGGACACAGACAGCGGGTGTGGTAGGGAGATGGAAGACTAGAGACCTGTGGCTTTGTTTTTGGGCTACTGTGAGGCACAAAGGCATCCCCCTTTTGTAGCAACAAGCCACAAAAGGGAAATAATGAAAGCACAACCCTCTTCTCTAAGGCCTTCTGATCCACTCAATCTAGCCCAGAGTCCTTGTTTGCTCATCCTGACTTCTTTGTAAAGGGTACAGTGTCTGCCAAGAGAAGGGGGCAGAGAGAAGGAACACAAAGCCACAATGACCTTGAGGATTGGAATCATGGGAAACTGCGATGGGTGTGGGGAGAGGCTCACAAAAGAGCTGTGAGGGTATAATGGGGCTGAGGCTCTGTCAGTGCTGAGAGGAACAGGCCAGCCATGGGAAAAGAGCAAAGAGAGGGCAGAGATACATGCTGAGCTAGCACAGGTAAGTGAATCCTCATCTGCTCATCTACAGCATCTTCTTGCCCTGGCACAGACTGTCCATGTTATCTAGACCTTGTTTGGCCTGAGAGAGGGGAACATGAAAGAGTTCTTTTGATATAATCAGAACAGGCAAATCTCCCCTAGGGTGGACAGGTGTTTGCAGAGAAAGTTCACTGGGTTTGAAGTAGGAGATGAGTCTTTCCAGGAGAAAGAGGCAGCAAGTCCTCGCTTCTCCACAATGCATCAAAGCAGGGTGTGAGGATGGATGAGAGAGGGATGGGTAGAGGTGATGAGTCAAACTGCAGGCACAGACTTGCCTAGAGGCCGTTACTGAGAAGAATTCAGGAACATGCTCTGTAAAGTGCAAGATGCACAGATTGGGCACTGAAATAAGACAAATATGCAGAAAGAGAAGAAGCCATACCTGGTACCCTAGGGCTATCTGGAGCTAGGATGGGCCTTTAGAATTGTTTCAGATAGGTCCAGATGTTAGACCTTTGCCTTCCACATTGACTAGTCATTTATCAGAACTTCCTGACAAATGATGCAGGCCACTGCTAGCCTAATCAACTCCCTTCTGCCAAGGGCAAGCCCCAGAGATAGCTTGGTGGTGTTCAGTCTACAGCCATTCTTCCCATGTGAGAATATGGAATACCTCGTACCTGAGGGTATGTCTCGGTGGTACCCAGAATACAAGAACAGAACGGACTGGTCAGAATGTGGGTGTTCTCATGGCTGCTTGCCCTAAATGTGAAAATTTAGAGACACATGAGTCTCGCTTAACTGCAGCTAAGGTCATGTTGCACAGATGCAATAGAATCTATGTGTCCAGGAAAGAAAGGGCAGAGGAGAAGGTCATGTGGCTGCTTGTGTGAATCTCACTTAGAATGTGACAGTCTAATCAATCACAGACTTGATATAATTCCCAGGGATTCAATGACAGGCTGGGAAGAACACAGACAACAGTGAACAGAGGTTGGCTAGTTACAGGAAAGCACTCAGAGAGGTGCAGACTAGAGAAGAAGTAGAAGGAACATATTCAAACAAATGTAGTAAGGACACTTGCTTGCTCTCTCTGCTTTGTCCCAGAAAAGAAAGCAGAAGCATCTGAGAATGGAGCATGTTTCAGTTGAAATGTTTTAAAATGAGCCAGGCATAATGACGCACACTTGCAATCCCAGCACTGTCTCAAAGGAAGGGAAGAATGCTCAACACCATTACACCATCTCAAAATAGAATGCTTTGCACTGGGAGGCAGCAAGTGTCCCATTCTTTGGCACTTGGGAAGGAAGCTCACAGTAGACACACGTGGCAGTGGGTTTGTCGTGAGAAATGTATGAGATACATTGTTGACAGTGTGACATGGCATTGTCATCTATAAAGTTCATCTGTGAGAACCACACATTTGGATTACAGAAAAGATCACAAAAATCCTTGAAGTATTTTAAGTTTCTGGTTTTGTGTCAGGTTGTACCTGTAGTTGTCCTTAGCTACATTCAGCCCACTGGCTGAGAGTTGGACATGCATGCCAGGAGTCTAAGCCTTAGCATCTTATGATCTCGCAAAGAAGTCCAGTCTGCCCATCAAGACTAACATCATCTCAAAATTTCCCAAAGGGTCTAATCTCTGAAGGTTTTTAGTGTGACATCTCCCTGAATAACCTATAAAGTAGTGATGCCGCTTTCCCAGGGTTCTGACAGAGGTATAAAGTCTCTGCATCCGCCATCACTTAAATTGGAGATCGAGAAAAACCAAAAACCAAACGCTGCAGAATGCGCTTTCAAACTCTTTCATTCTTGTTCCTGTCTGTTGTGAACAATTGCAGCCTCTGCTTTTTGTTCCTCACTATCATACCAGTCGTATGGAGGGATAATAAGTGCCTCCCCTCCCCACCCCACGCGCCCTGTGTTGGAGGATGCTAAAAAACTGAAGAAAAGGCTAAGTACTCCCAGTGCCCGGGAAGTGGGGAGGACGGGCTCCGATGCTGCCTCTTTCTCTGTCTTGCCTCTGGCTGGGCCTTTACAATTGCTGGACTTCCTGAAGTCTCCACTCTCAGTCAGTCAGCTTGACAGAACTGATTAGGCTCCAGCCAGAACATTCTACAGCAGCACAATCCAACAGTGGCGGTCTCAGCGGCTGTCATTTGTATGAGTGAAATTGAGACTGGTGGGGGATGCATGAGGGACAGCTGCGGGGATCCGAAACCTTTTGTTAGTCCAGAGGCCTGAAGCTGCCCACCGCTGTGCCCAAGTCCAAGGTCAGTGTGAATACTTTCTAGGTTTCAGAGAGACAGAAACTGTGCACCGCACAGAGACACTGTGCGGTGAAAAGCAGAAAACAAATTTTGAGCTGATGAGCAAGTTGCCTTCAGAAAAAAGAAAAGAAAAAAAAAAAGAATGGTATCTACAAAGAAACATCCCCAAACTCCCAAATGGAAAAAAGTTGTAGAAGAGAAAGAACAACAAAGTATGTGTGAGCTTTTAACTGTGTTCGTGAGCATTCTTCAAGGGGGAGATAAGGGCAGGGAGCTCAGAATGAGTTAATGCTGCCGAAAGGATTAAGTGGAATAAAAACATGTTTACAAATACACCAGGACTAGGGAGCACTTGGGAAAAATAGGCCCATAAATAAGTAAGAGGGATTGAAATCTGCTGCAAGTCCGACAAGACTCACACACTGAATTCTGTTTTCCTATCGGTCTTTTATGAAGATAACAAGATGTTAGTAACTAGTTACTAATAGGATTTTTAGGAGGAAATCTCCAGCTTGAGACAGAGAAAGGAACCCGGTGGGAATGTCAGGGAAAACACAGGGAATCCTTGGGGCTTTCCATGACTCCCTGGTGAGATGGGCTGAATCCTGAGCTGGGCATGCATGCTGTTCATTGACCTACCTCCTGCCAGCCTGTCCAGCCTTACTCTGTCTTCCATGGTCTTCATACTTCTGACCTGCTGATCAATATGCCTTAGATAACCTAACCAGGCTTGTCGCCAGCTGGGGGTGGGCCCCTCTTTTATCATTAGAAGTCACTCACCCTAGTATCATCATTACTGTCTTCCTCCCCATTGAAAACCCCGGGCCAAGTCAATCTTGTGTTTTAGCCTAGTCTCCTTGGGGAAATCCCACCTTAGTGATCATTTCTGGATTTCTGTTGCTTCGCATTTCTTCACCCTCGCTGCCCACCACACCCTCCTCCAATGCTTACATCCCTGTTGCATAAATACATGTATAAGTATTCACCTGTGAGCCATGAATTCCTCAAAGCCCAGGACTCACCTCTCCATGAGTGCCTGACTCCATGTTTACAGCTGAACTGACTATTCTCAACTTCACCTTCAAATCTTGGGGAAATGAAAACAAGCCCATGCCTATGCCTCTTCTGAGCATGTTAAGTCTGACCTTCCCAGGTGTCCCAAGATCCCCAGGTTGTTCCTGTAGCCAGCGGTTGGTTGTTAAAACTACTAATACCACAATCTTCAAAATACTGGCCCATACCAGCAGGATCCGCAGCACCTCAAGCTTACTAAAAATGCAAGTTCTTCGCCCACTCCAAACCCTCTGACTCTGAGGTGGAAGCCCCAAATTTTCATTTTAATAAATCCTTCCGGAGATCTGGATGTGTGCTGAAATTAGAAGTCCTCGGCTTGATTTGAGGCTTCCTAAGATGCAGTCACTGAATTGAAGTATTCATCCTGCTTCCTCTGACCCTTACTACACAGGGCCTCATTACTTCACGAATTAGGGCCATTAATAAAGGCACACTTTTGGAATTTCACTGTCTGCTCTTTTTCCTATCTCTTTCTACAGGTATCAGCCTATCACAAGTCCCAAATGATGCATAGGGCTTTTCTGTGTCTAAGGAAATTCAAAGACACTGTCGCATGCTTATCCTCCACTAAGCTTTAGGGTGGCCACTGTAGGGTTTCTTAACTGACCATTTGGTGCATGCTCAGTCCTCTTTCACTGAGGACTGACCTGACCTTTCCAGTCATTCCTTTGTTGTCTACTTCTAACATCATCATCATCATCATTCCTTTTATTTTTCAAGATCATAATTTAAGAACTTTTAATTTATCTCAATATAAGCCCAGGTCTTTGTTTTATGTTTTTCACTAGCTCATTGCTATCCAGATTAAAAAAAAAATCCAAACTCCACATACCAGAGCCTGAACTCAATTCAAACATGTTATTTGTTTGAATCCCTCAGCGTCATGAAGCAAGCCACTACACCTTCAGGCTCCCACCACAGATCTGACCACCCAGGGATGACACCACATTCTCAAGTGTAATCCATGGCCTTCTTTATAGATCCTACTTCCTCAACACCAAGCTGAGTGGAACTACGCCTCTTCGTCTCTGCCCCCTCCGTCAGTCACACTTTGAGGCTCCCAATGGCTCCACTCTCAACTTTTCAACCACACTTCTTTCTGCCACTATTTTAAAACTACTGATTCTCCACTACATTGCACCAGAAAAATCTAACTCCCTGTGCTTGGCCCACAAGGCTTCTGCTAACATCCTACCTTTAGCCCCCTCTTGAGGGTATACACTCTATGTGTTTGGTGAACAGTAGCTAGAGTTCTGTAACTGCCTATAACCCTTTCTCCCTGTCTAAAGTGCGTTCCCCCCACCACACTTTACACAACCCAATAGCAAATTGCCCTTTACATTTGGATTCCTTACACCTCCTTTGCAAACCATTCTG
>CM053759.1:32185292-32286266 GCA_028658305.1 Pachyuromys duprasi | reverse complement strand
CTCTCTCTCTCTCTCTCTCTCTCTCTCTCTCTCTCTCTCTCTCTCTCTCTCTCTCTCTCTCTCTCTCTCTCTCTCTCTCTCTCTCTCTCTCTCTCTCTCTCTGAGGCTTCTGTGACCAAGCACCTCAGACAGAGTAGCGTAAAAACAACAGAAATGTTTTTGGTCTCAAAGTTTAGAGGCCAAAAGCCCAAGGTTAGTGTGGTGGTACAAGGGTTCCTCCTGCCTCTTCTGGCTTCTGGGGTTCTAAGCATTCTTTGGCCTCAAGAGGCTTCTTTGTTTTAGTCCTTGCCTCCATTTTTACATGGATGGCTGTCTCCCCATGTGTGTCCATGTCCTTAGAGTGTCAAGTTCTTGTATGGGACTAGGGCTCACTTTACACTGATCTGACCACACATCACAAAATCACACTCACAGACACTTTGATTACTGCCCACCAGGCCTGATTTTCCTTTTTTTTTTTTTTTGACTCCCTTGCTCTCTCATTAGAGAAGCCATCTCTAAAGTATATTTATAGTCATCCCTAAACCTTTGTTTACTTTATCTTCTGCTGCCTCTGTCTGGCATACCCCAAGCCTTGTCTAGAGTGGCTCTTTCTGCTTCTCTGTTCTGGAACTTCCTAGAGCTAAGACAGACCCCCATAGAAATGAGCCATCTGTATTCACTAAGTCCAGGTAGGGGCTTACAGCAATATCACCATGGTGTTTCTTTCATGGTGAAAACCTCCCCTGCCCCCTGCCTGGCATTTTGTTATGTTCTTGTTCCTCAACTTCTCCTAGTCTCAGATCTAACATCCTACTCTGTGTTGCCACATCATTTATTTTTTTCATCTTAGGCTCTTCTTATCTTCAGCTACCCCCACTCCAGTATGTGTTTGGGGTCATAGTTCTATTCGCCAGCTGGATTTTTCGACTTTTTAATTTCTGTAGTCTGGCCCCTGGCTAGCCATTCTTGTATCTTCTAACTGTTATCCAAATATCAAAGGAGCCCTTGACCCTTTAATATTTTCCTGACTTACTTTTGTTGCCTGTGCTTCTGAAGGAAAATGCACACATATTTTGGTTTTGTCTTTATTACCACTTTCTTGATGAATCTTGTTGATGCTGGAGTTACAATTGTTGCCTTGAAACTTTAAACTCAAATTGCAATCTCTCTTCCTCAACCCATGTTCATAAAAATGTTCTAATATCACACAATTTATAAATGCTCAAGTAATGAATTGTAGTTTTTCCTTCTACCGTCCCTCCTTACCCACTCTAATGGCTTTGGCTGTCTACTGAGTTTTCCTACAGGCTACAGACACAACGGTGGATCGGGGTACCTGCTCTCCAATGATTAAGAATATGTGGAATCACTACAGCAAATAAACACAAACAAATGAAAAACACAGGGCTTACAGTTTAAAGTACAGTGAGGTGCACAGACAGGAAGGAGATAGGGAGGATATGACTGACCTGACGTTTGGGATTCAGGACTTCTGAGTTGAAGCTGAGCAGTGAGAAATACCAGGCAGCCAGGAGGGATGACAGAAGCTTTCAAAGCCTGGAAAGTGCTGGAGAAGGACAACATGAGCCCCTTTAGGAATGGTCAGCTCCCATGATAGACAGTAAAAGTGAGAGGTGAGTTTGGCCAGTGGGCAAGATGACATCATGCAGGAACATATATGGTCTGGGTATTGATTTAAAGAAGGGAAGTTCTGCAATCTCCCAGCCAAAAGCTCAGTCTTACCTTCTCTCTGAGGCTCCTCTTGACCCACCACAGTCATTTCAAGCACCTTCCTCAGCTTGCCATTATAGACAGGTTCGTCAAACTGTGAAACAATAGTCTCCCACCATTGCCTCAGCTTACTGCCATTTCATAGGAGCACAGAGGCAAAAGCAGCTGCTGAGTAAATATTTGTTGAGTGAACACGTGGATAAATGATCTTCCCTCACTTTTCTTCTCCATGGACTTTTGGTGATGTCATCTCTCTGACTTCAATGAGCTTGTCTGCAAAGTGGGAATAGGAAGTGACTAGTCACTGTACTTTTTTGTGCCTGTTCTCTCCTATGTGTTCATTATTTTTGACCTGAGACTCTATCTGGTGCTCTTGTCTCTCTGATCTGTATTTTCCCTGTTTATCTGGCTTCCTGCCTCCCTACACCTGCACCCCACAGAAAACTGTCCTCTGGAACTATTGGCTTAATTCACGGCCAAATCATTGTCCCAATCCTTTTATCTATAAACTCAGAGGCCACCTTAAACTACCCCTTGTTCCCCAGCTACTGCTTTGAGGAATCAGAGAGACTACGCCTAGGAGACAATGTCTTTCCGCGTCTTTCACCAACTTCATGCCTCTTTTCATCTTGGTTGCAAAATGTCGGCTGTTGCTTTATCTCAGAGTTGCTCTAATTCATGTGTCCTGCTTCTCCAGATGCAAAGTTCTGATGTTACTAATCCTCTGCTCAGAATCTGCCCTGGCTCCCTGCTTGCCATAAAAATAGAGATTCACCTTCTGGCACCACCGCCATATACTACCTTCCACTGCAGATGACTGCCCCTTAGCTGCTTCTGCTGTTCCTTCATGTCCACCTGTTCCATGCCTTTGTCCACACAGTTTTTCTTTCTTCTGCAGCAAGTCTTCTCTCCCCTCTGTACCACAAATTCAGCCCATCCTTCCAAGTGTATCTAAACTGACTTGTCCTGCTTGAGTCTTTTATTTTTCCATGACCTTTTGAACTGGATGTAATCTTTTCTTCCTCTGAGCCCATTTGCTTCCATTTCACATGGGATATCTTGTATTTTCCAGAGATCCAGATGGGGTTCTCACCTCATTAGCCCTACAAGTTTGCAAACCTCCTCTGTTCTGCTGATTGGGGTGGTGGGAATTCTAAAACATTACAGAAAGGATTCTGGCTACCAAGAGTTGGGACTAGAACCCTGGCTCTATCACATTAGCTGAAAGGTTCTCGCTAATGCTATTTAGTTCTCCTTAGCCTTATTTTGACCATATATTAAGTGGGACTAATACAGTAGCTGTCCTCCATGGTTCTTAATGAGAGCTGATATAATAAATGTAGAGCACGTGCTCACTGGTTATTAGTTAATAAACAATAAATTTTGGTTTTTACTTGTTCAATCCTAACAATTGACAAAATAAATGCCATGGTTTGTTTACTTGTCATCTTCATCCCATTAGACCATGATCCAGGACAAGGACCCGGCCTTTTATCTGTGTCCCAGAGCTCTCCATAGAGGCTGCTCATCAGAGGTGCATAATATATGCCTGGGGAATGATTTAGTACAGTAATGAAGTCCTCGATGGTAAAGAATGTCTATTAATCATTTCAATGTCCCCTGACAGTGTTTAGCAAAGTGTTTTTTTAAACATGGCAATTGGTTAATTAATATTTTCAAGTAAATAAATAAATGAATAAATGGATGAGAGGTTCAATTAAAAGCAAAACTTGCTAAATATATGTTGAACTGAAATAAATTTGTAGATGGGGGTGTAGCTTTGGGAAAATAGTAAAATACAAATTGGGTTCCTTGATGGATATTTTATTCCTCTCCAGCTTACTTACATTATTAATCACAACAATGCAGCGATCTGTGCCTCCCACTGTACATTCTGTATCCTCATTCTTCTCCCTTCTCTTGAGTTAGTCCTATTCACTTCCCTAACTTCCCACAGGAATGTAATGTGTACAATCTGTGGTGGAGTAGGAGGCCACAGGTCTGTGGCTGCCTTTGTATTAGGAGGTCACATTCTGCCATGGGAAGATGTTGAACCATTTTACGTGCCTGGCAGTGAATTTATGCAGATCCATTGCCAAGTTCTTATCTTGTTCATTTGGGATTGGAGTTGGATGTCAGGGACACACAGCAGCAGGCTGTGTAGGGAAAGCAAGACTAACAAGCTTTCAAGAAGATTGAACTTGAGACCCTGGTTGCATTAGCCCAAAGTGCAAACCCATTGAGCCTCTAGATGCAGAATCCACTGATATAAGGTGGGAACAAATTTTCATTCAGAAAATGACAACTCTACTTCAGTTATTGTCCTGAAATTCCACTTATTCATTCACTTAATCTTCTTACAGTTCCCTAGAAAATGGGTTTCAACTATTATTATCTTTCAGAAAAAAAAAAAAAGCAAGGCGGGGGAGGTCTAGAAGGGTTAAGTATCTAACCTCTGTCAGTTTTGTGTGGATGGCAAGGTACTAAAAATCTAGACCTTGGACTTTAGTAGAGATTGTCTGACTCCAGAGCCCCAGACAATACAGGAGCTATAGCAAGGCCTTTTAAGAGTAGCTTGTCTGAATGGCTGCAGGCCTAGTGGTGGTCTGCAAGGGGCATGTTCTCTTTCCCCAGCTGGCTATGCTCTGCATGAGTGCCTTCTTATCTGCAGCACTTGCCAAAAGGGTAAGAGTGCACGCTACAGCAGTTCTAACTCCCACCAGTTACCTGGCTTCCAAGCCCCGCAAGAAATGCTGCGACTGGGCACTATGAATAACTGCGCTTGTGTCACATCTGCAAAGGCATATGTAGACATCTGGACTTGTGGATGTGGCCATAGATGTGGGGGAAAAAAAAGTGTGCTGGTTTGGATAAGAATGGCCCCTGAGGCTTACATAATTGAATGCTTGGTCATTAGAGAATAGCCCCACTTGACAGAGATTAGGAGGTGTGACCTTGCTGGAGAAAGGTATCACTGGAGGTAGGCTTTGTGGTGTCAAATTCTCAGAGCAGGCCCGGTGGTGTCTGTCTGTTTCCTCGTGCCTGTGGGTCTGGCTGTAGAACTCTGAGCTCCTCCAGCACCATGTCTGCCTGTCATGCTGATAAAGGACCTCTGAAACTATAAGCAAGCTTTAATTAAATGCTTTTTCTTATTAAGAGTTGCCGTGGTCGTGGTGTCTCTTCACAGCAATAGAACATTGACTAAAACATGCTGTCTTAATGGGAAGTGTTGGTCTATGAAAATCAAAATGACTGATTTGTAAAAATAAGTCTATATCACATATGATATCAGTGAGATTTGGGATATCTTAGTTTATCAATGGAGAACCTGATATCCCTCAGTATCATTCAGAATTTTAATAAATGGGTTTTACTGCGTTCTTAGAGTTCATTACAATTTCTTCTTTAATGGTAGTCCAAGTTTATCTATCAAGGTTTGCTTGTCTGGTAGATCCGTAGTTCTCTGGAGTGTTTGCTTCAGGATCATCTGCTTCACTTTCTAAAATTAATTGTGTTTGGCCCAACCCTAGATGTGTGGAATGAAAGAACCGCAGAACTTAGAATATTCATAGTCATATCCAGGGTAAGTCTGATGCACCCTAAAGTTTGGGAAAGGTTTTTGTTAAGTGTTGCATCTGAGTGGTATGGAGATAAAGGAGATTCAGTGGCTATGTGTGATGAAAACAGAAGAAATGGGTGATTTCAATACTATGAGTGCCATATGAACTTGCCCTATAAAATACAAGCCAAGAAAAAGGGAGTCTTCCTGTGGACTGAAGATGACTTCTGCTGAAGATGATCTCCACACAGAAAGCCAAGCCAGTGGTTGTCCAGCGTTCTGGATTTAGACCCAAGCTGTATTTTACATTTTCTCCAATAGCTCTCATCCCATAGTGGCGAGAGGAACAGAACAAGCCATGAAAGAAAGCCATACTATAAATGAAAACCCTCATCTCTGCTCCCTACTAGCTATACAAACATAGGTAACTGACTGAACCTCTCCAGATCTGCTCACTTACGCACCATGGGTATAGTGACTGCATATTTGAGGTCTCTGTAGGTGGCTATGAGATCTACATGGATGTCTCAGTGTGGTACTTGCCTGGCACATGATAAGTATTCAATAAATAGCAGCTACTATTACAAGCTTCTTCTGACTCATTTAAGATTTTCCCCCCTCATTTTGCCTTAAATAATCCTGAATCCCAAAATATTCAGAAGAAATTCAAGTCAGGGCCAACTTTCCCCATCTGAGGACACATGAACTCTGCCTCTGCCTTCTATGATGCTTCTTAACTCAAAGAACATGTAGAATTTCTCTCCATAAGCCAAGTGCTAGGAATCAAAATAGAAATGTCTTGTATGTTGTTGGAGTTTATTTCCTTATTCTTCAAATTGCCCTTTTTGGCCAAAAATAAGGCAAGTGTGGATTTTATTTGTGAATATGCATATATTTTTGTTTATTGCTCCTTTGCGGGGATGGTCAAAGTGGTATCCCAGAATCCACAAAATATAAGGGGGAAAGTACATGTTCTTCAGTTGTTGCATTTTCCAAGTCATTTTATATACCCCTGAAATGTCTGCAAGTAAAACCTCATTTTCAGTGGTGGGAGATAGCTCAGTGAGAAAAGTGATTGCTGTGCAAGCCTAATGATCTGCAATCAGGTCCCCAGAACCCACACAGAAGCCTGAGGCATAGTGAGGGTATCTGTAACCTCGGTGCTCTTATGGGGAGAAGGAAGTAGAGAACAGGGAACTTTTCAGAACCTTATGGGCCAACCAGCCTTGTGCATTCAGCCGTGAGTGAGTGAAGAAGAGGCACCTTGTCTCAAACAAGGTAGAAGGTGAGCACCATCTCCTGAGGTGGCTCTGACCTCCACACATGCACTGTAACACCTGTGAACACACACAAACAAGACACATAGCACAAAGATTAAATTTTTTATTTTAGTAATAAGTGCCATCATTAATATTAATATATGAATGATACCAGTTATAATTTATCCTAGAGCTACAGGAAGCTAGGTACACATCTTTGAAAAAAAAATCCTTTCACTGGGTGCAGTTGATGACATAGGTGCTTTTACAGAGGAGACAACTGAGCTAATCACAGGCTGGGATGTGGCAGTTTTTCACTGCTCTATCTTTAAAGAAAATAATTTATGTAAAGCATATTCATGTTCACACATAAAATGTAGAATGAAAACTACTGCAAAAAGTTGAATTAAAATTAAACCCAAGATTCTTAATGATCTGAAATTTATTTATACATACTTCATTCAAGAATATCAAGGATACGTATGAAGAGTGTGGAGCTCTGTGGTGTTCCTTTTTTTTCTTTGTTTGAGATCATAAGATCTAAAGGGAATTTGGATTATAAGTTTCATGTAAAGCTTCTGCCTTACAGTCCATTTCCTGTAGGATGCCAAGAGTAAACCTTGTAGACAGGAACATAAACTTCCCATGCCTCGTTATCATCAGGAGGCCAAGCCATAGTCAAAGAACAAGCAGTGGGTGGATAATTTATTTTTTATTTATGATATTAGAAATGCATTCTCTATTCATCAAATAGAAAAGTGAGCCATAGTGGATAGCAAATAGTACAGAGAAGCTTTGCATCTAATTGACATTTTTTGTCTCAGTTGTGTAAAGAGAAAACTGGAGGATTAGCTGAAGGATGAAGGGGTAGGTATCAAAAGTTCTAGGAGAAAGAGGTATTAATTAGTGGTCTAGAAACAAGAAGAGTAAATGGACAAAATAAATGTAGCTTGATCAATGGGAATTATTCAGAACATCAATGGAAAGTTAGTAGCTCCGAATTTAAAATGAGGCTAACAATATGGTTGCCAACTACATTCCCTTGTCTGATGCTGAAAGGGAGCCACATGGCCAGTGCATTTAACCAGTGTTTAAGTATTGCAGAAAAGTATGTGGAAGAATGGGGACTAGGGACAACATGAAAGGGAATTATTGCAGTAATGAATGACAGGATTTAATCTTAATTTATGAAAAGAAAGTATATGTGATGGGTGACTATCAGCCAAATGATGGGTGTGTGGACTTTTTATCACAGAGAAGTAGGATCTTGCTGGACATCAGGAATGAGGCAAGGTGAATGAAGATGGTTGGATATTGGGATTCTTTAGCTTAAAATCAATTGTGGGTTTTAGATATTGGCAAGTAAGGATGTAATGGCAGTAATGAAGGCAAGAGACAAGATCACTGGAGATATGCCTTGACCATTGTCCTGTTTACAGTTTCTATTGCTGTGATGAAGAACCATGGCCAAAAGCAGCTTGGGGAGGAGAGGATTTACTTGACTTACGCTTCTCACCCATTAATCACTAATTAAGAAAAACTTAACTGCAGCTCAATATTGCGAAGGGATTTTTCTCTAATGAAGCTCTCTTCTCTCTGATGACTCTAGCTTGTGTCGAGTTGACATCAAACTATCCAGCACTGAAAGGACCTCTTTATGGAGTGTTAAAATAACTGAAAGTGATAAAAATCTTGGCAAAGACAAACATCCAGACTGTGAGGGATGGAGGGGAGAGGAAGCTTGTGGGGCTGTGGTGAAGAAATGAGTAGAATGGCCAGCTGATAGGAAGTATGAACTTTCCAAAATCACAGAGTTAACAGTTCATGAAGCCTGTGTGAAACTGCTTCTCTAGCTCTTGAGCCCACTCCTAACTACTTTGGTAGTTATTGATAACCATGTTATTTTATATATAAAAACTACTAATTAATGTGTTACCCATGAATAGACATTGAACAATGGATACAATCTCATGAACATTTAATTTCACATCCCATGAGATTTACATGTTACAAGACAACAAGTTTACAAAATATACCGTCGTCTTCCTAATTTTTGTCTATATGACATTAGAAATGCATCCTCTATTCATCAAATAGAAATGTGAACCATTGTGGATAGCAAATGGTATTGTTAAATGTATTCAATGTGTTATACTTAAGATATTTTCCTTGGGGATAAACTTCATTAATAATTAATGGAGTCCGTGGTAATACACTAAAAAAGATTTTGCCCATTTATTCTATTTTATCCACCAAAATATCCTAACATTCAATAAATTCAACAACCATTGCATTTGACTACGTTGCTGACTGACACCATAAATCCATGACTACTAGTCTTTAATGGGCTCTGAAATTGCCCATTGATTGACATCTGCACATTTCACAGATGGTTATACAAGTGACTTACTGAGGTTGTGCAGGTCAATGACTGACTCACCCAGGACTATAGCCAGATCTTTCCAAACCCTCAGTCACTTTTGATTTAGTGAAGCTTACTGAGCACCTGCTGTACAATGCAGTAACCACTAAGGATATAGCAGTTATCATGAACTTTATAGCTGGTGAGGGAGTTATGCTAGCTAACTACATAATATATTTATTATTTTTGTATGTTTTATGAAGAAAAGAGCCAGGATGGCTTGAGTTTTAGTAAGTTTTTTAAACTAAACTATGCAGCATAGTATTGGTTATTTTCAACATACAGTGAAGCCAGTGAAAAATATACTACTTACTAGTTCAAACACAATTAATAACACCTAATGGTATAAATTAAGAGTAATATAAATTGTGGCAGGTAAAATTAGAGGTAGAGAAGTATCTTCGAAGACCTGAGGGAATATTGTGTCACATAAACATTGGGCAGCATTAACCATTTGAATCCTTATTACTTAGGATAAAGACACACATTTACCAATCATCTGTGGTGCCCTCCACAATAGGGTCCATCACCTGACATTCTGGGCAAAGACTTTGATCTCTGTTTCCAGTGCCCCATTTAATAGGAAATTGGAGTCAGCCCTTGAGCGTATAAAGCACCCCCATATGGGACATAAGTAGTCCCTTTTTGCAAAGAGAGAGCCTGCAGGAAGGGAATTCTCAGCCCAATCCATAGCAGGCTGGCCGAACCTGGTTTCTTTTTACTCAATTGTATTCAAGTCACACAGTGAAGGAAATGTCAAAGTAACCAGAAATAAGGCCAAACATCCAGTCAAGTCTACAGCCAAACTTACTTGTGGCCCTGCACATCCTTAAGACCAGGGGTAAAAATCCTCAGGACTGGGGGAAAAGAGAGTTGTGACCAGGAACTGAAAGCAAAGAGATTGTCAGTGCTTGGAGAAAATGTGTGTATTTATACTTACTTTTCTCATTACTTTTAGCTATTCCTGAATCATGGTGTAGCCCCCACTTCCCCTCCCCAGAGCTGTAAGCCAAACTCCTCACTATCATTTCAGGCTTTGCCAAATGCACAGTCTTTTTGTCTCTGGATGGCTGATGTACTACCAGCCAGTATGGATGGAGGGTGTTTCCTGTAACTTCAACCTTCTTCCCTGCTAACACTCTCTTCTGTTTATCTAAATGAATATGTGTTTCCTCAGAAAGACTGCAGATCCCTTGGAAGGCAAGAATCTTCTTCTTCCAATCCCTGTTGCTTAGTACCACAGTTAACACACAATAGGCCTCTGGAAATAGTTGGTAAATTTATCAAGTTAGAATCCCCATCTTTGGCAGATCATCCCTGACTAATGGGGAGAAAAATAAATGTTTCTTTTCATTCCTTTTGCTACTGTAATCTGCAATTTCCTGAATTCTCTAGCGATTTTATAATGTTCTCTTCTCTGTCTCTTGGTGATGAGTGTCAATACTGGTTAGCTTCCCTGGGTGGGGCTCTTGGCTTTCTCACACTCACAATTGTCTCCTGTCCTGAAAACTCGAATGTATTTACAATACAACCTGTGTTGGCATTGCACTGTCCCTTAGGCAAGACAAACCTTCCTCTATAGGAGCAGTTCTCAACCTTCCTAATGCTGTGATCCTGTAATACAGTTCCTTTTGCTGTGGTGACCTCCAGCCATAAATTATTTCTTGGCTACTTCATGACTGTAATTTTGCTGCTGTTATGAATCATAATGTAAATATATAATATGCAGAATATCTGATGTGACCCCCAGTGGGCTCATGACCCACAGATTGAGAACCACCGCTCTAAAGAAACAGAGAAATCACTCTTTATAATAAAGATTTATGTTTGATCCAGGTAATTAGTACACTTCACATATTTAATAATGGATTCTATGACACTCATTAAATGCTAGGTACCATTCTGACTATATAATTACATGAGCTGGTTTTTCTCATAAACTACCTTACCAGGCAAACACAGCCACTGCCACTGGCCTCATTTCATAGATAAGGACATAAGAATCCAGAATGGTTAAAGAACTTGCCCAGGTTCATTTATAGGGACTGTTGTTGTCTTGGAATTCAAATCAAGTAGACTTACTCCAGAACCTATGTCCCAACCACTCTTCCTCTGAATGTGGTCATTCAGGGAAAGGTGAAGTCTATACTGCATATCTGAGCCCTCCGTATATGAGTTGCTTTTGCCTTTGAGTGAATCAAGAGCAGGAGGCCTCTTCTACTTTCCCTGAGAAACATGCAGGTGTGTGCTTAAGTGTTTCCAAGCTGACTGATTCATTAACTGTGCTTTTAAAACAGACATGTGTGAGTGTGTGTGCATGTGTGTGTGTAATCCTATGCAATTTGTATTCACATTGTAAGCAAGACAGTCCTACCGTTTGCCTCCTCAAAATACATTTTCAAACAACCCAGGAACCACAGCAATTGGAACCACTCTGATTCCTCATTGTACCCATTTTGAACCTAGAGGGGACTTGAAGGCAAAAATGTGCATTATTTTAAATTATTAAACAATGATAAGTGAATATGATACAGTCCTCAAAGGCAAAGATGGGGAGCAAGTCTCTTTTCTCTATTTTTTATTGTTCTTGTGTTTAGGACTGCCTGGGTCCTCTTTTATTGAATTGGTTCATAGTCTGTGGTGCTCAGGAGACATCATTTACCATTCAGCCAAACGGGAACAGATATAAAGATAGTTCTGCACCCATGCGTGATGAACAGAACAAACAAGGATAACATCTGGCAGGGGGGAACTGCTTCTTTGAGGTGGAGTGTCACAGTGTCTAGATACTTTTCAGGGCTTGGATATTTCTAAATTGACTTCTAGGAAGAAAGCGTTTATAAATAGTAAGCATCAAAATGAGTCCATTTATACTGCATCTTCCCTTTTATAGTTCTCAGGGCCGCTGCTTCCTCTTTCTGCAAAGTATGGGCTGTCCACTGGCTTTAACAGTTTAGCTGGTTGGGTTAAGTTGGTAATTCTCAACTTGATTTAGCACAACACCCCATCTTATAGCAACCATTTAAAATCCCTTGTATTTTTCTTAATTTCATGGATAATACAAGCTGTGCATGCAGTATTTCTACGAGTAAATAGGATGCTCTAGTAGTAATTAAATGAGAAATAGCAAGGTAATTTATAGTGGTATAATAACTGTATTTAACATGTAAATACTCTATTACAGCACAAAAAAGTGCCACTGCAGACATTTGTATGTAATACAATTTACCTAATGTAAGGCATGATGAATATGTGAATATAATAAGAGCAATGGCAACTAATGAGGAGATGCTATTTTGCATCTGGTGTAATGGTACACTACAGTAATCCTAACAATTCAGAGGCAGAGGCAAGAGGACCAAGATGTGGAAGCCACCCTCAACTATGAAGGGAGTTGGAGGCCAGCCTGCGCTGCATTAGACCCTGTCTCAAAAATATCAAAATAAAATAAATGTAAACCAGTGTATACTGTGATTGTGAATTAATGACTATACAATGTATAATTTCTCAGTCTGCATAATAGCTACACACCTGAGATGGCTCTTGTATTAATGCTGTACAAGCTACTTTGTATTTATCTGTAAATGGAGTTGCCATTTGGGATGAAATTTATAAACAGTTTTTTAAAAACACTTAAGCAAATGGCCATATGATATTCAAAAGCTTGCAGGACATGAAGACATTTTGTGTTATGCAGAACATTCTTGGGCTCTACTGTATGCCAGTGCTGCTGTTCAAATATCAGCATGTCATTCAGGAACAATCCTTTCCCTTTCCCTTAGTTCTTTCTCCTAGGTGCTAAGCCTTGTACTGGCAACCATAGAGTTAACGCTTATATTGGACTTAGTTCCAAATAATAATTATAACATATTCTTTGACTTTTTGTAGCCCTCAGGAAACAAAGGAATAGCCAAAATAAATGCTCAATAATTGGATTAATTATGAGACTATTCCATAATTATGCACCATAATTGAAAGACTAAGTCACCCCGTTTACACAACAGCTCAGTACTCACCCCAAGCTCTAGGCTTTCTAAGACTCTGAATGAATAACTCATTTGGAGTTTCCACGGCAGAGCTAGTGAAAAAAAATACACTTTGTTTAAAAGGAAATATTTTTCTGCTTTCTAGAATGCTTGCCAATACCCAGATGTTTGCTAGACGGGCAGTGTTGATAATGACTTGAAAAGAAATAATTGCTTCTGCTTGTATAAGTGGCGCTAAAATGTTTCCATACATCTGGAATATTTCAAACATTAAGAACCCTCACATCTTTTTGAGTAGGGAAAAGAAACACTAATGACTGACCCATGGCCCTTGACCTAAAATTTTGCTTAATCTCCATGAGGGTCTGTAAAGTTGTTATTTACCCATTTTTTTTAAATCAAATGAGGCAGAGTCAACAAGGGAAACTATCTCCTTTACTCAAACAATTGGCTTTGAGGCAAACCAGGCTTCGAACCCAAAAATGCCCAGTTTCAAAGAATTTGACTTTTTAAAGCTATTATTTCCCTCCCTTATCTTTCTTAAGTAGGGAAAACATAGGTTTTTGTGACTGTACAACAGAAAGATTGTAAATTATGGCTGGGTTCCATCTCACTCTGTATATAAGCAATGTCATGTCAATCAACTTCTACTTTCTTGGTAATTTAGAGGTTTTTATACTAACCTTGTTCTTGGCCCCTTTCCTGGGTTCAAGGTTGTACACAAGGTCACACACAAGCTTCTTGAGGACAGGGAATAGGCTCTTTCATCTTTGGGTTCTTAGAAGCTAGCATGCTACCTGACAGGAAGAGAGTGTTTGTTGAGTGGACTTTTAATTGAACGATGTTTCTCCCTTTAGGCCTTGGCCTTACACCATCTTTCAGCGAGGCTTTGACCTGGTTTTGGGAGAACAGCCTTCTGATAAAATATTCAGGTAAGAATAAAATATTCTGATAAAATATTCACATCCAGGGATGTGCTTGTGTATGTCTGTAAACCCAGTACCCACTTCCCACTGAGTATTCCTAGTGTTAAACACAGGAAACACTTGGACTTGTTTTGCCTACTTAGAACAAAAGTACTTGACCCAGATCATCCCCAAGTGGCATCATAGAGGACTAGGAAGTCAGACAAATTCTGTTTGGGTCCGGTCCGATGTCATTTCTTGTCAGCTCAGCGAGCCTCGGGAATGTGCTTAAACTCTCAGATCCCCATTTGCTAAATGGGGCTATATTACATGCCTGGCTGGATTATCGTGAAGGGTATGTGAGATAATACCGGGAAAGTCCCCAGCACAAAATCTGGCACAGAACAGGCAATTAATGTCAGTTTCTGCCTCTCCACTTTACATCTAATTTGCACCTTCCTCATAGAGTCTTAAGTTGTTCAAAATTAATCTATCCCGCCCCTGCCTCCCTCTATTCTCAACTCTACCTCATTATTATTTTCTTTTATCTATTACCCTCCTGATCAAATTTGATGATTCCAGTCCCTCCCAATTTCTACCTGCATATCTGGTAATAAATAGCACATATTAGAAAGGCCTACAAGCAAAGACAGAATTTGGGTGCCAGCCATGAACTATTGAATTTTCATAAAATTTAATTCACACCAGGCCTTTTCTGGAACATAAGCTTATTTCCAATCTAATATCTTACTGTTCATTCCTGTAGTCAGATTGTCCTTTCTTTAACATACATTTACCAGGTACCAACTTAGAGTCAGAGATTGCACTTGGCCTGGCAGAATGAACTTTTGTCTTCTTCATTGAGCAAACCTACTTGTAGAGGAATTGAATATACCTTCACTGGTGGCTGCTGTCAAAGAATGAGCTCAATGATGGCTTGCCATTGCTGGAGATATGGTGAGCAGCAGGAGGAGAACTGGCTTCTTTGTTATGGCAGTAATGCAGTTGGCTGAGGTTCACCTAAGGCTACCTTCTCCAAACCCTTCTCTGTCTGTCCCACCTACTTTTTCTGTTGATTTTGCTCCTGCATTCATCTCCTTGACCCGACTAGCTTATGCAACTTGTGCATTCTCCCACAGGATTTAGGATGGACATAGCTACAGTTCACATTTACATAACCACTTCCTCAAATGGCTTCTCCTTGCCCTTCAGTCTCCTGTGTGTCTCTTCTAGGGACCTTTGGATCAAGTTAATGGCACTGGCTTCAGGCTGTTTTTGAATACTGTGCTGTATGAAAAATCAACAGTACTACTCCGTCTTAAATTTTCCAAAATGATTTTTTTTAATTTGGATGATTTTCTCATTTTCTTTTCAAATTTTTTTTATTTATTACAACTTATTCACTTTGTATCCCAGCTGTAGTCCCCTCTCTCATCCCCTCTCTCTCGTCCCCTGTCCTCTCCCAATCCCACACTCCCTCCCTCTTTTCCTCTCATGCCCCTTACCCAGTCCACTGATAGGGGAGGTCCTCCCCACCTTCCATCTGATCCTAGCCTATCAGGTCTCATCAGGACTGGCTGCATTGTCTTCCTCTGTGGCCTGGTAAGGCTGCCTCCTCCCTCATGGGGAGGTGATCAAAGAGCCAGCCACTGAGTTCATGTCAGAGACAGCCCCTGCTCCTCTTACTAGGAAACCCACTTGGACTCTGAGATGCCATGGGCTACATCTGTGCTGGGGTTCTAGGTTATTTCCATGCATGGTCCTTGGTTGGAATATCAGTCTCAGAAAAGATCCCTATGCCAAGATTTTTTGTTTCTGTTGCTCTCCTTGTGGAGTTCCTGTCCCCTCCGGGTCTTTCTATCACCTCCCTCTTTCATAGGATTCCCTGCACTCTGACCAAATTTGGCTATGAGTCTCAGCATCTGCTTTGATACCCTGCTGGGTGGAGTCTTTCAGAGGCCCTCTGTGGTATGCTCCTGTCCTGTTCTCTGTTTTCTTCATCTTCTGAGGTCTATCCGGTTTGCCTTTCTGAATGAGGATTGATCACCTTACCCAGGGGCCTCCTTCTTGCTTAGCTTCTATTACTCAACTTCCAGGACCATTGAGGGTAACTAAAACAAGATGATGGGAAGTCAGTTTCATTGATTAACATAGATACATTCTCAATTTTCTTCAAATTTTAAATTAATACTAGAAATGAAAGGTTTTTGGTCAAATTTCGATCAGAGCAGAAATTTTATATAAAAATATGTTCCATCTCTACAAGAAATTTTTCCAAGCTTGTTGGCTGATAAGCAGATGTGACAGCCATGAGCCACAGAGGAGAGCAGTGTTTGGTTTAATCCATGACTTCACTGCCTCAGGAGCCAATGGAGTGGTCAATATGTTATTAACAATTTTGGTTCCTAACATGACAATAACTCTTTTCTCAAATGAATGCAATAGGTTGTGCTTCACATATCTTGTGTACTTTTAATTTAAAGCCATTCTGCCATTGAAGTCAACCATTTACCAATGGAAATTCTGGGAAAAGTTTGATCTGGTCAGTGATGAAAATTGCTTATTTATTTGCTGTTGTACAAATTCATGACTTTATTCTGATCAATTCTAAGTCAATGCATATTTCTTTAACCTGTGAAATAGAGTTTAAATTCTGTCATTCAAATATTTCCACCACTGAATGTTGACATTCAACTATTAACCAAGTTGCTCTTCTCCTATGGAATGGTCAAATCTACCTTCTACCATATCCAATCCACTCTATCCAATATTTTCTCATACTCTGTCACTCAGCAAAATTGCATCTTTTCCTCCTAATATAAACATTGAAAATTTCCAGGTCTACAGATCTGTAATCTCTTGGGTATCATTCCAAAGCATGATTTCAGGTGTTGTAGTTATGACCTTGATAGGCTTGATAAAAAGGTTGTCTGTCTTTAAGTTTTCAGACTCATCCAAGGGGTGATCTCTTATCACTGGCCCTATGTGATAATGCAGACTTTATAAGGACCCAGCACAAATCAATTTATTCAGAAGTACTGGGAGTTGTGCCCAGGGAATGAATCCTTTCTAAACACATCATGGTAAATTTCATTTACAACCAATGATAAACATTGCTATAAATCTTCGTTGTACTGATTCATAATGAATGACTATAGTAGTTAATTGTCAATTAATTTATCACAGATTTATTTTTAACTTGGCTATTTGATTCAGAATGAGATGGTTGTCTTCTTGAGAAAAGGAGGGGTACCATAAAGAGCTTTACAGATTCGATATGATTTTGAACATATAGTAGGCCTTTGGCAGGTATATGTAGGCACTCATTTTAGGTATATCCCAAACTCTTGAAATCAAACTAAGAAAAGATATGGATGGTAAATTCAACTTTGAAAACCACCAATTCCAAACTAGATGGAAGAGTGCCTTAATTCAGCCAGCTAAGTTTTCACAGCAAAGATATTTTCATGGTGTCTACTTGTAATGATTCATTCCATTGGTCTCTCTCTCTCTCTCTCTCTCTCTCTCTCTCTCTCTCTCTCTGTGTGTGTGTGTGTGTGTGTGTGTGTGTGTCTGTCTCTGTCTCTGTCTCTGTCTCTGTCTCTCTCTCTCTCTCTCTCTGGTATCAAGGACTAGTCCAGGCCTTTTTTTTGTTTCCATGCCTTCCTTCAAATGGGTACCTGTGTCCCTGAGAATAATACCACGTCCTAGAAAACCTGGCCAGGGGAAGTGTAAAGACACCTGGTTAAGAGCTATTATGTTTTTCCAGATTCTCTTTTGCACCAAGCTAGAGAGACCACAGGCTTATTTTATCCATCACTGGCTAATAAGCGTTTCCCTCTGGACAGACGTTTCTATCTGGGTATCAATAGCATAAAGCTATTTGTGTTTCTGTGCAGCATAAAGTTGAGTTCTCAACAGCAGTGGTCATCACCAGCTGTCTCTAGGGAAGGCCCAGTGTGGGAGAGCATTCCAGATGCTCACTCAGCTTCCCCCGGGTGGTGTTTTAAAAGTCATCCTTGCCATATTTGCATGAATGAGGGACATATGAGATTTTAGGACACAGCTTTTTTTTCCTAACAGCTTAGACTATATTTGGTTTTTGGAGTTGTTCAGTAGATTCCGCAGATGAAAAATAGTTTTAGAATTTCAATCAGCATGGGCTGGCAAGCTGCTGGGATCCATACCTGACCAACTCCATCTTTCCTTTCTGCAAAGGGTTGACCTTTGGGAGGTCACTGACCTCCTTATCGTATTGTATGATGTGTTAGTAAAATGGTGCCAAAGTACTCACTTGAGAGGGCTATCGTAAGGATAAATGAGTAGCTCTGCCAAGTGCCTGCCTTCTTTTGAGAGGTCTCAGTAAATTTTAGTTTCATTCCACGTCTAACTTGGCTTCCCCTACAGGGCAGTTCATCTTCGGCTCATGGAAAATAATATCATCAGCTCCATCCAGACTCAATAGTTAGCTCATATCCTGTTTACCATGAAGAGTTAGCTTTACCAATATGTTATTTAAATTTGAACATTGAGGGTATGCCACTCAGATACCATTTACAGTGAAGGAAATAAAATTGTCTGTTGATTAGTTCATAATTATTTACTGAATGGCACCCTTAGTCTATGAATTATGTTGACTGTCTTCTGCTACCCAAGTATGCACATTCTGCTTAGTGACAATAAAAACATAAAAATGACAGGTACAATTCAACCCATTAACTGCAGCAGAGATTATGTAAAAGGAGAAAGAGAAGGGTCTCTTTCTCAGCCTGAGTGTTGAAGATCAAGCTTCTGGAGTGTCTACATAAGTCGGTTTAGGTGAAGATAAGAGAAAATAAAATACAGAAAGAAATAATAATAGAAGCAAGAACAATGTGATTAAAAGTATAGAAGAATAGTAGGAACTACAATCATATGATATGGGGAAATGAAAATATGAAGCATGGTTGGGTCCAGAAGAAGCTAAAAATGTGATCATAGTGACACTTTTAGAGTCTTCAACTTTGCATGCACATGAATTTGTCAAATAGTTTCAATTGGGGCAACTTATAAGTGTTTTGTTCTTAGGAACAATGTGAGAGGGTTGGGCAGGAACCTCACTCTTCCATAAAAATAAAATGTAGCAGAACTTCCAACTATTCCCAAGAGCCTGCTACATTATCCAAGTAAAATTATAATTTTAAAGCCAAAATGGAAAACAAAGTCAATGTCCAGTGAGCTACATTAATCCTGATGCCATTCAAACTTGTGGTTTATCTTCTGCAACGGTATGTATTAGTGTTGCCCTTGTCCAAGCTGCCTAGTATAAGTGGCCACCTCAAGAATTTCCTTTGTTAAATATAAATTTAATCATACAAATGTCCGAAGGTTATATAATTCAACCCACATTTATCCTTAAGTCCTAGACTCAGGTCACCTCTGGTCAGCCTGTTATTGATATATTACCAGATGATGTGTGTGTGGTGTGTGTGTGTGTAAATGTGCTTCTATGACTTTAATAAATATTCCTGGCTGGTTTCTTTTTTTTTCAACAATTTTAAAAAATTTATTTATTTAATCACTTGACAGCCTGATCCCAAACTCTTCCTCCTCTCCTCACAGTCCCACCCTCAAGCAACCCTCTTGTCATTACCTCCTCTTCTTCTTTTCAGAGACAGGGAGGCTCTCAAGGGGTACCAACCTACCCTAGCACCTCAAGTTGAAGTAGGAGTAAATGCATCTTCTCCCACTGAGGCCTGACAAGGCTCCCCAACTAGGGGAAAGAGATCCAGAGGCGGGTAACAGAGACAAAGACAGCCCCTACTCAAGTTCTTAGGGGAACCATATATTTATCCAAGCTGTACATCTGCCACCTATGTGTAGAGTATTGGAGGTCCATGCTTGCTTTTCGGTTGCTAGTTCATTCTCTGTGTGTCCCTGTGAGACCAGGTTAGTTTACTCCGTGGGTATTCTTGTGGTGTCCTTGTCCCCTTCAGCTCCCTCTATTTCTTCTCCCACTCTTCCACAAAACCCCCAAGCTCAACCTATTGTTGGGCTGTTTTGTCTTTGCATCTGTTTCCATCAGCTGCTGGATGAAGCTTCTCAGAAGACAATTATGCTAGGCTCCTGTCTGCAAGCAGAGAAAAGTATCATTAATAGTGTCAGGGGTTGGCTCTCTCCCATGAAGTGGGTCTCAACTTGGGCCAGACATTGATCTGTCATTCCCTCAGTCTCTGCTCCATCTTAATCCCTACACTTCTTGTAGGCAACCAAATTGTGGGTTGGTATCCTCCTCCCTTCACTGGAAGTCCCACTAGAAACTGGAAGCAACCTAGATGTCCCTCAACTGAAGGATGGATAAAGAAAATGTGGTACATCTGCACAGTGGAATACTACTTAGCTATTAAAAACAAAGACATCACGCAATTTGCAGGCAAATAGATGGAACTAGAAAAAAAAGCATATTAGTGAAGTAACCCAGATCCCGAAAGACATACCTGTTATTTACTTACTTATAAGTGGATATTTGTAGGGTTATATTTTTTTACCAAACCTACTTTATCTGGGGTTATTAAATGTTGCTACCTCTCTTCCACCCACTGACCAGAGTAAGGGGACATAGACGATTATTAGATAAAGGGGTTGTAGATCTTTTTAGAAGTAGTTCTTTAGGATGAGTCCACTCTTCGTTGGCCAGATACCAGCAGTGCAGTTCAAAGGAAAACACTAAGCAGCAACACAAATCAGCATGATTCAGAAGACTGGGACAAGTTAGAGAAAGTTGCAAGATTGGATTGCCCCAAGAAGTTCTCTGGAATGTTTTACTCTGTGAAGTCAAGTGCCAAAGCAGGAAGATCAGTGCAGTGATGTTGATCCAAAAAGCAAGAGCTCAATGTCCATGGGCTTCTGTATATCTTCTCTCCTCAAATGTTCTCAGCTGGGCAAAGTCATGCCCCTTATACAAGAGAGCTCTCAGCAAAATATCACATGCCCTCTGAAAAAACCAGCCTCCAGCAAAGCATCACATAACCCTCTCACAAGACAGCTTCTAGCAAAACATCACATGACTCAACTGAGTCTTCAGAGAAACCAGAAACTTCCACTTCAGATATTAGCCATAAAGTACAGGATAATCATGCGACATTCCACAGACCCAAAGAAGACAAGGAAGGCCCAAGGGAGTATGCTTGAATATCACTCAGAAGAGGAAATAAAATAGACATCTGAAGTAGATGGAGGGAGGGAACTGGATGGGTGAAGGGGGGGTGGAGGAGAGAAGGTGTGGGAATAGGTGTGGAGGGAGGAACAATTGGGAGAGAGAATGAAAATTGGTGGAGGGGAGGCATGTCTGGGACAGGGAAAGCTCCTGGGAATATATGAGGGTGACCCTAGCTGAGACTCCTAGAAATGGGAGTTAAGGAGCCTTGCTGATTTCTTAATGACTGCAGCAATAGTTTTTGCACACAATCCTTTCCCACCCCAGTTTATAGACTTGTCTATTGCCGCATACTTCTAAAGACAGGAAGATCTGAGAGAGCCTCCTACAGCGTGAAAGACATCTCAGAACATTCCCAGAAGTCCAGAGGATTCAGAAGAGTGAAGTTCTAAGAAACAGCACAAAACTATGAAAAAAAAATCTACCAAATCGGGCCACATTTCCCTTCCACAGAGATGAACCTCTCTCGCAGAATCCCCTGTGGTGATGCTAGAACCTATCTTCTTCTCTTTCAGCAATTCTGAAGGCAAGGACTCTCATTCAAGTCAGAGGAAGAAGTGATGTACCTGGGCATCCCCAGTCTGTGCATCTGCTACGCAGCCAGCATTCTGGTGCGGGCAGGCTACACGCTTAATTTAAAAGAAAAAGAAAAAAAAATGTCTGAGGCATCAGTCTGGTTTCCAGACATCCCAGGCAATCCAGAGAGGAGAGAAGACTGTGTGGGCTAGGGAGAGAAGAGCGAGGCTGTGAGGGTAGCTTTGACCAGCATGCTGATGGATCCGGTACCGAGTTCTGCTTAATCGCAGGCATCCTTCCATTGTCCCTCCCTCCATATCAAGTTGCCACTGCTTTGTGATATTCCACCCACACGGGCTTTTATCCCTTAGACTTATTTTTTTTACTGTGAATACAGAACATTTTAATGTCTTTGAGATGAAATGAATGAATAAATAAACAAATAATCTCTCCTGGTTTCCTTAGGTTCTCCCTTGAAATGCTTATTGATTCTGTTATTTCTGTTAGTTTCTTGTTATAAGAATAAATACAAAAAAAAATCTTCCCTGTGTCCTCTGGGTTATCATTGTTAGCCCAGGGTGTGGGTAGGAGTTTAGAAAATAAGTGTTTTATTCATTTGCTCATCTCTCTCCTTTCACCCCTGGGGGCCGCTGACTTCAGTTACTTCTGTTCCTGTCATACAGAAGGCAGAAAAGGCAATCTTCTTCCTTTTCAGGTCTCTCCCTGGTAGGGAGAAACCCTGTCTGTCAGTGCAAGGATACAGCCACAAGATGAGGATGGGGGTGGCCAGCATCTCACCTCAGTTAAAATGCTTTCAAATTCTGTATGACTGAACACAAGGGAAGCCCAGCCTCAAATCTGAAAAATCTCCGAGTCTTGCTTTTTACAACTTGATAAAAGCTATTTCTAACATGTGGTGAATGGGTACCATTATCAGATCTTCTGCTCTTTGGCCCCGTGAGTGAGACGAGGCCTCTTTGCCTTTTTCTGACTCAGTCGTGTTATCCATGATGGACAATTTCACCAGTCTCAACTACCCGAAGAACATTGCAAGGGATGAGGAGGATGAAAAAGGAGCAAGTGGAGACAGGATTTCAGACCTTCTGGGGTAATTGCTATGCTATACCATAGCTACCTGGTGTGTTGGTGCCTGTAGATTCATAAAGAATGAAGAGGAGGCAGCTAGTGGCAGAATACTAGTGTGAAGTTTTGTTCATCTGTAACCACCTGTTATGTGTGTCCACGCAGATTTACCTACACCCTCGGAGAAGGCATGTGGCTGCCCCTCAGTAAGAGCTTTGTGATTCCACCAGCTGAGCTGGCCATCAACCCATCGGCGAAGTGTAAGACCGACATGACCGTGATGGAAGATGCGGTAGAGGTCAGGTAAGTCTCACTTCAAGGTTGCTTAGGATATGGAGTGAGAGATTATCTGAAGTTACCAAAACTTGGTAGTGCGGGGTGAGGATGGGCGTGCGGATGGGGAGGTTATAGCAAGCTGAAGCTGGCAAGCTGCCTTCAAGTTCCCCATATACACAGCCAGGATTTGCTCTTTATGTGGGTCAATATTGCACAACCGAAGGCTCATTCACTGGAAGAGAACATAAAATTAGAGTTTGTAAGCACTTCCCACAAACCTCAAGGACTGACAGGCAATAAAATTTTAATTTCTTTGCCTACATTCAGATCTCCTTCTTTGACCAGGCATTATAGCATTGGCTCGTTTCCCGGATACAGCAAATGCCCATGATTTGTTACGTGAAGACTTTTGAGTATGGCTAATCTTGAACTTTTATGAAAGAGAGGGAGACCAGAAAAGGCAGACCAGATTGGAACATGGAATGTAGGAGCACTTGTTGCATTTGGAATCCCTTGATTCCTCCATTGCTTCTTCATGCAGAGAGGAGCTGATGACATCATCATCCTTTGACAGCCTGGAGGTCCTCTTAGACTCCTTTGGGCCTGTGCGAGATTGCAGCAAAGATAATGGAGGCTGCAGTAAGAATTTTCGCTGCATTTCAGATCGCAAGTTGGACTCTACTGGTTGTGTGGTATGTTGTTTCTTCCATCCTAGAGTTTCCTGTATGGGGGTAGGGGTGTGATAACACAGGATACAATCATACAGAAGAATCTGTGACCACCATCTAGTCTAAATTGAGAATTTTTTCTCTCAATAGAAATGAGGAGTAAACCAATTCATCAAGAAGAAGTCTTCACAGTGCACTACTACGTGTTCTAGACCTTTCTGGATAAATTTCCATAGTTGAGTAGTAGTCTTTCCAGTCTTACAAGAGAGTTGATAGGAGCTATTTGAAAGCGAATCAACTGCTTCAACAAATGACATTAGCTCCAAACCTAACAGGAAATTTTAGAAGAATCCCATCCAAAGCTAAGGAAATGGAAGAAGTAAGTTATGCTAGGAATGCTATGGAAAAGCATAAACAAAACTGCAATGGGAGGGATAGATAGATAACTCAGCTGTCAAAGGCTAAGGCTGACAACAGAAATGCTCCCAGCACCCATGCCTACCCCTCCAGCTTCCTCTCTAGAGGCATCTCTGAGAGTTCAAGGCAGACCTGGTCTACATAATGAGTTCTAGGCCAGCCATGGCTACATAGATACTGTCTCAAAAAGAAAAAAAAATGTGATCAGTTGGAGATTATATCAAGGAACCCCACTTCTCTAAAAAGTGGGTGTCTGGTTAGGATTGTTTTTGTTTTCAGATCTATAAACTTAGCTAGTTTTAAAAACAGGTAATATTGTTAACCAGTAAGACTTTGGGGGCTAGGATATACTATGCTATCTCCCAGGTTATAGAGATGAAGATGGTACTGGACCAGAAAGGTAAATGGAAGCAGGATATAATGAAACCATCGGGGGTTGGCTCCTTTATATTGGCCATTGCTATTTCCCCTAACACATGCACCAGTTTTTAGTCATACCTTCTTTAAAGGGCTAGAGGAAGACTCATAAAATGAATGAGAAGGGTCAGGGAAAGCTGTTGGGGAAGATATTCAAAGTGAGAACAGAGAAGGTAGGGAACATTCATTGAGATGTACAGTTCTGCAGGGTTGGTTTGGGAGAAAGGAACAGGAGCTTCCAGCCCTGTGGAGGATATGGTGCTCCACTTAACTTCCCATTCTGACAGCTGTGATGTGGGAGAGGACCCAGAGCATGGGAAGCTGTGAGGATGCCGAGCCAACACCATCTTTCACCCTCCTTCTTACTCAACTCTAAGCATCTGTTCCATTCAGGGAGATTGTTCGTGTCATTGATGAATGTCTGTCTGGTGTCCGGGGGGTAGTTGCCAAGCTGGTACTAACTGAGCTGCAGCCAGGAGGTGTCTGGCTCCCCTCAGAGAGATGTGGACATAGAAAAGAGCAAGGAGAGGTAAAGTTGTGGGGCAAATAGGATAAGGTAACAGATACCCAAAGAGGACAAAGAAGAGGGTGGTGCTTGTGAAAATGCGAAGGAAAGTACTTGTTAGGTCGTGGCTTCCATGGGTAGCCAAGAGGTGAGCAGCTCAATGCTCCTCAGGACTCTCCTCCTTTGGCCGGTTCAACCCACCTGAGTTTCCCAGGAGACAATTTCACTGCTCAAATGAGCTCCAAAATGAGGTAATTTTGTTTTTCTTCTTTTATCATCCAGTCTGCCTCTCTCTACTCCGACTTCAGGTTTTCATTCCTCATTATTTTCTGGGGTCACATGCACCTACATGATCCTCCCTTGCCCACCCTCCTTCGCCACCCACACGTCATTTGAATATTCATACAAACGAATTGACTCCCTCCTTTTTGCTACTTTTTCCTATCAGGACCCTTCCCACAGGGGTAGGGGTTGCTTTTCAGGTGCTTTCTGTTGGGCATCCTTGGCCTTTCACTTGGCATGGAGTTGCACTGATGGATTCCTACAGTTTCCACATTGTAATCTGTGAGACGGAGCTAGCAGAAATAGTCCTGATGAATATGCATTTGCAGAATTGGAGCCACTGCAGAAAGTCACCCAATTATACCAGTACGTTATTAGCATAATTCTTTGAAGTCGCTGCTCCACGTGGCTCCCAGAGGGAAAGGGGCCAAGTCAATTGGCAGACATATCCCACTAGCTGTTTCTCATTGGCTGTGAAGCATATGATCCCTGAGCAGAAAGGTGGAGTTTGAGATAGCTTATACATCACACCCTGAGGCTTGTGACCCTACTGAAAAGATGATTAAGGAGCTGACTTTGATTCTACTGGGCATCTGTACTGTTTCAAAGTCTTGGTGTGTTAGCAAAGTGGTCCTTTGTCAATCTGGAGTTGGGCCAGAGGCAAAGATAATCTGTACCCACTGCAATTTGAGAATTAGTACACCTCTGCACATAGACCTTTATTTTCAGTCTTGTAAGTGTTGAATGGAAAGACTTCCCAAGAAAGACATATTTTTATAAAAGGAGGAAAAAATGAGAAAAAAAAAAGTGCACAGTGGACCTTCCGGAACCTGGGAAAAAGTCAGAGGTATGGACTTCACTGAAGAGGTAGCTGCATACTTTTCTAATTTAAACTCAAGCCAGACATGTAGGATTCACGTTACATCCACACCAGCTACTCAACCTTTATTCTTTCTAGGAAGCCCCTTTTAGTTATGCATCAACTCCCAGGGGTTAATCTCCACCAGTTAATCATTCTGTTCTTTATGTAGTCTCTGAGGACAGGAGACAAATACCTGTGAAAGACCTAGCCTTGTGAAATCCTAACGCACTATTATAAAATGTGCCTACTCTCCAACAACCAGGGACTAGGAAGGCTCAGAGGGTGCCCTGGGTGACAGGCTGCCACCCATGACTGATGGCCTGACCTTATTCACTTTCCTTAAACTCTCTTGCACCAGGCATCGACATATCCTTGCTGAAAGAAACCACGCTGATTTTAGTAGACTAAAGCCATGCAAATATACCATACTGCAATTTTACATAAGAATTCAGGATGGGTCATTGGGCTGAAATTAAAGGGTGGTCGGGGCTGTGTTCCTTTCTGGAGGTCTTGGAGAGAATTGATTCTTTTTTTTCTTCTTCTTCTTCAACATCTAGACTCCATGTTTCTCAATTCAGAGCTCTATTAGTAGTCTTCTAAAGCCAGATGTGCTGTATTTTTCTAACCACTATTGTGTAGCATACTTTCTTTCCATTATATATACATCTTCTACTTTTAACCACTCCTGTGATTATATTGAGCCACTTAAACAATTTAAGATATCCCTTCATCTCAAGATCCTTGGTTTCATCGTATCTGTAAAGACTTTTTGCGCATGTAAGAAGATATGCTTCTACATTCCTATGATTGTATTACAGACAAATTTGGACGAACCATCTATGAATAATGACAGTGGAGATTGAGTAGACTTGGCAGACAGAACTCCAGCATCTCACCCCTGCCCCAGTTTTTATGGGAGCTTCCTTATTGTTAAGTGTGTGTGTGTGTGTATGTGTGTGTGTGTGTGTGTGCGTGCGCACTCATGTGGGAACTAGAGGGCAACATTAGTTGTCTTTCTTAATCACTTCCTACCTTATTCTTTGGGATAAGATCTCTCACTAAACTGAGATCTCGGGAATTCAATAAGACAACTTTGCTGAAAGCCATAACACCCCAGGAGTCCTTACATGTATATCTCGACATCCATACAGACTAGGTTTTTATTTTTATGGGTGTTAAGAATGTGAACTCACAGCTTCCAGCTTGTGCAACAATCAATTCACTGACTGGTCCATCTTTCTAACTCCCTTCACTCTTGTCAATCCTGCCTACCAAGGTTCAACAACAACAACAAAAACAAAATGTGTCTTAAAAGTTAGAAAATTACTACCACTGCTATACCACAAATAAAGGATACAGGAAAGCTGACATTTCCTGCTCATCTGCAATCTCACACTCATGCTGAAAATGTCCAACAACTGCTTTTACCTTGTAAGACGTTGAAATAAATTAGGTAAGTAGACTGCAGCCATGCAAGGAGCAGGGTCGGCTGTCCTGAATGCTTGTGAATGGAACACATGACCTTCCCTGCCTGATCACTATACTCTAATGATTGTTGAATTGTTCATTGACCCTGACATCCTTCCTCCACATGCTTTCCACTATGTTTTCCCATATCATGTGTCATTTTACTTTTGCTAGAGAACACATGTACAGAGACCATTAGAAATGAACATCTTTCTCTCTCTCTGTAGGACAATAAGTAAGTGAAATACACTTCAGAGGTTTCCAGAGAAATGAGGGCAGAAAACTATAGCAGCCTGAAATATAAATTTAATGCCATCACACTTTTCCCTTTGGGAGAAGTCCTGCATGGCTTGAACCAGCATGTCAAAGCCCATCAAGATATTGTGGAAATCATCACTTGCAAAATGAATGAGATTGCCACGTAGTAAAAAAGAACTTATTTCCAGTAGGAAATGTGGTCGCAGGGCTTATGAATCATCCAAGTAAGGTGAGGCAGGCTAGGCTACTGAAATCTGTCCCTCTTCTCCCAGAGGACTCGAATAAACTCATACATCCATCACTCATATCCATCTGGCAACAGAGTATCTACTTTGTAATCTGGGACTGAGATGTCTGTGGTCTCCAATTTAGCCTCCTGAGTAATTAATCAACCAAAACTCATTGGTAGGAAAAGAGAGGGAAAGATGGCAAAGAAAAGGACTTGAATGGGGAAAATCATTTTAATCTCATTAGCAAATTATGCCTTAGACCAGTAATGAGTCAAGAAGCCATGAACATCTCATAAAAGATGATTAACCTTGTGTATTTTAGGGGTCACTGAAATATGAGCTCATTTATTAGACCTTCCTGGTGGGGAGGGCCATAGCTATAATAAATGGAGTTTTCTTACTAAGCCTGTAGTTCATAAAGTCCCTGGGACTGCTAAATGTAACCTATGCAAAGTGAGGTTAATATATGAGTTTGGGGCTCTTTCCTGGGCAAATGGTTCTTATTCAAGGACCAAATGAAAGGATTATCCATAGCCAGGAGAGAACACCCAAACCTTACCAGCAGAAAATGGAACTCCTATAGACAAGAGCTCCTCAGATTCCTTGGATGAGGCTGTACCTACTTCTAGAAGTAGGGCCACAGTTGACTATAGCCTCTCTTTGTATTCAGATCAAGAGTTTTGAGGGAACCTGAAATTTGAATGTCTTAACAGAAGGAAGACACAAATTTAGTTCATGGATGCTTGAATGATTAGCTGTTTGGGGAATGGGTGCTCTGGATAGCAAGGGCTATGAAGAAGTTTCAGTTTTTCACTTCAACATTTTTTTTCCTGGAAATATATCTAAAATGCACTGAACTGCACCCAAGTTAGTTACAGTACAATAAAGATAATTGCATCTTTCTCAGTGACTGAGGATCTTGTTTTGCTTTCAAGGTCATCATTTTGGACAGCTTACAGTGTTTTGTCCTAAAATAGTTCCACTAATAACATGGTGTATATGTGTGTGTGTAAGAAGAAATGCAAAAAAAGGCTAAATCTAGAAGTCCATAATTGATCCAAGAATAAACTTCAGAAATAGCTTAAAACAGTCAAATAGCAAATCTACAGGATTGTTTCACATTGTTGATACTTTACTTTTATTTCTTTCAAGGAATCCAGCTTTTATCACAGGCGGGCAGCCAAATGTCAGAAACACACACACTTTGGAATCAGACAGATCTAGGTCCAAAGTCTGGTTCTGTCATTCTTTACCATGGTGACCTTAAACAAGTGTCTTTGTTGCTGAGAAGACAACGTGTACCTGCGTTGCTGGGACTACAGAAAATGCAACAGATAAAAATAGGCTCTAGAAAGAATTGCCCAATTCACAATAGCTATGGTTATTATTTTTAGCTTTACTTTTAAGAAAAATAAACCCAGTTTGGACAAAACAGCTAATGCTGTCTTCTCTCCAACTCTTTTAAGAGAATCTGAACATCAGGTGGTCCAATTTGGAACAGTCATGGTCATCTGGACATAGGGCCAGGCAAGACATGAGTATGCCAGGACATGGAATTCTCGAACAAAGCCTGCTCTGTTTCATTCAGTGAAGTCTTTGTCAAAAACTGTGCATGATGGAGCACTCGGAAGAAAAGCAGGTGGCTTGAAGCTGGGGAGTCCTGGCTGGAAGCTGATAGAGCTAGCTGGTGGGAGGGTTGAAATCACGTGAAACAGGATTAGCAGGACAACTGGCGTTATCTCTGATTGATGGCTTCTAACAGGCTTCATGAAAGGCGGGGGTGGGGAGCAACTCCTGGCCACTACTACAAGACATTTAATTCCAACAGCACTTTATTTCCATACCCAAATCAAGATTGGGCAGCCACATGGTGCCTAAGCCAGTACCCACCACCACCCCGTGACACATCTGGTTTAACAGCTGGGTGGCCAAAGAGTTTGATGGTTCTGGGGGTACTAACAAATCGTGGGGTGCAAGCCTCAGCTTCTACATTTGCTTGTTTGCCATCATAACCATTATGGAGAACATCTGGGTGAGCACCACAGGGAGCAGCCCTTGAAATTGGCTTTAAATGCTGCCACCTTTCAAAATACCATCTGCCTTCTTGGGGAAGGAGATGGACCAAGCTGGGGGCCTGGCAGGTCCTGGGGGGCCATTTGTTTAGGAAATTGCAGAATTAGTGTCAGTAAACAGTGCATATCCTGCTGTGATTTTTGACTGAGGAAGGAGGAGGGAGGAAGAGGGGGCTTTTCAGAGACACATCTGCAGAAACACTAAGCTCCATACTAAGCCAAGGTGCCTGGCAGGAGAGAGAGAGAGAATAAGCCAGGCAGTGGGGAGTGAAGGGAGACGTGTCACACTGTGCCAAGTTTCAGAAGTTTTGTTTGGGTTTTGGAGCAGTGTGCTTGCAAGAGATAGACAGACAGATAGATGATAGATAGGTACACAGATACATAGATACATACATACATATATGCATACATACATAGACAGCTTAGATAAGTAGGCGATGGGTGGATGGATATATAGGCAGATAGATAGATACATGCATACATATACACACACATACATAGACACATAGATTAGATAGGTAGGTGATGGATGGATGGATGGATGGATGGACGGATGGATATATAGGCAGATAGATTATTGAATGATAGATTATAGATAGACAGATAGATACATGCATTCATACATACATGGATGGATTGGAGGATAGATAGATTAGATACTGCAATCATTGAAATTCTAAGTTTCGTATTAAACATGGACGTACTTTCAGCTCTGCCTCATTCTAGGTGTTCAAGCCTGGTTCTTATATTTGGCTTCTGCCCAGCCTGTTAGAATCAGTGTTAATAATATCTGTGTACAAAATCTTCACGCAGACAAGAAGCCAAGATGCAAAAAATAAAAAATAAAAAAATAGAGTCTTAGAGTCTAGAGCAATGTAAGGGCTTTTCTTGTCCTAGAATGAGGATAACACAGGGTGTTGTGAAAGAACATAGCATAGGCTCAGGGTTCGGTAACAGGTGTGTCCCTCAGAGTCTGAGTGTGACATGAGGAGATGATAGAGCCAAACAATCAGGATGCTACAGTCACTATGCCAGGGACTGAAGTATGGACCAGTGTGGAACAGCTCTGATTGCAGGAGTCAAACAGTCTGTGTCTCAGCTTCCTGATGGGTCACATTCCTCACTTCATGGGGTGTTCTGAGGGTTGGGTGAGACAATGAGGTGGGCCTCTTGCTGGGGGCTGTGAAAGTGCTGCCTGGGGGCTCCCATTGCTCTGTGACCTTTCATCTCCATGATTTCCTCCTTTGCTGCCACCTTTTTGGTTATCAGGAAGTGGACTGAAAACTAGTGCAGAGGAACCAGTGTTTCACAGTAAGACTTGCCACACCCAAGCACAGTACCCATGGGTGCTCATGCAGCAGATGTTGGCAGATGTGTTGCTTCCAAGGGATGCCTCTGAGACATCAGTGTGGTGAGCACAGGATTTCCCACTGTGAAAGCCATTGCGCTCCACTTCCGGGGCTAAAGAAACAGCCTCCTTTACCCGAAGACTGGCAGCCCTCGCTCACTCCATCTCCCCAACATCGCCAAATGGTACCAGCTTTGATAAAGTGCTCTCTTATTTCCGAGTTCAAACAGCACCACTGCTCTCCCAAGTCCACAGGAATCCCTGTTTAATGCATTTTAATCCTGGCCCACTACTTCCCTCTTCTGCCAGCTTGCTCTGTCTTGCCACAATGCTCCATGCCAGCCTACTTCAGAGCCAGAGGCTTAATGCAAATGTGGGTGAATTGTGCCCAGACAGAAGCAGAAAGATATCCAAAAAAAAGAGAGAGAGAGAGATGGGAGGGGACTTTTTACTTTACTTCTAAAAGGAGACAAAGGGGCAAAAGGAAATTTCATGGATTACTTTACAGGGGTAATAGCCTTACATGGAGTGTGTCAGTGACTGCACGCGGATCTCCTGTTTACCCTCTTGTGTGGATTCTTTCTGCTTGTGCCAGTGCCCTTCAGGACTCAGCCCAATGAAGGACAGCTCAGGCTGCTATGACCGCCACGTAGGGGTGGATTGCTCGGATGGCTTCAATGGTGGCTGCGAACAGCTGTGTCTCCAGCAGATGGCGCCGTTCCCGGACGACCCCACCTTGTACAACATCCTCATGTTCTGTGGGTGAGTTGGAGCAGCCCTGAGGTTGCGGAGGGGGTGGGGGGGGGGAGACTTTGGTTGCTGAAGCCCCCACAGGTGCATGTGAATGGACTGGTCACTGCCTAGGCTCCAAGGAGAGAGCTGGTAGCATAGAATGAGAACTTTGATAATCTAATTTAGAAGAGCCTTAGGGCAAGTCTAGTCTGGTGGCTACAGAAACACAGCCTCTGGCTTACCTGAAAGACAAAATTAACCACATGGTTTACATAAATCATTGCCTAATTAAGCCAGGATGCTCCAAGCTATGCCTTAGAGGAGTTATGCTAATGATATGTTTTGTGACAGAAACTAGTTCCCATAATCCAAAACTTGAGAAAGATTATGTGAAACCACTAGATTATCAAAGGGTGGTTTTAGAAGAAAGAAAACTTCAAATTCTGCTTCTTAAAGCCCCAGCGTTTTACACATCCCTCTTTCCTTCTGCAAAGTCTTAATTCCTCGGGATATAATGATCTCACTGTGACCAGCTCTCTCCCCCACTTCTGTGAGGGAACAGGGTGGGCAATACCAGCCCACTTCACAGGTGATAAAAGAAATGTCCAAGAAGAGTGAACTGTCTCCCTTAAGATGGGAAAGTTAGTAAACAGGAAGATTAGGAGCAGAATTTAGACCCCCTTCTGACTTTTGAAAAGCTCTGCAGTTTTCTAAAAATTTAAATTTGTATCGCTGAGTGGAATGATCTTTAAAGTCATTTTCATGCTATATTTATCAAGTAAATAAAGATTTAGCCAATTCTGCTATGCCCATAGATTGCTTATCTATCCTTTCTGCCCTTCCCACACTCCCTGCTTCTGGCCCCTACTCTCCTGCCTCATCCTGCTACTGTAGGTCAGTTGGGCTGCTCACAGTATGCTGCACAGGAAAGCAGCAGTTAGGTTTGCATTCTCAAGGATCTCAACATCTCATAAGCTTGCAACAGAAATCAATGTTTATGCTCTTAAAACAATGTTACGGGCTTGCTAAAAGCCGGTGCCTGCTGAGTAACCACGAGAAGATTTCCAGGGCTCTTGTAATGTTATTTTATTGTATTTTATCTCATCTCTTTGCAATTGAGCAATTTTGGCATGTAGTTTCTTGTAAAATCCCATTCCATAAATAGAAGCTTGCTCTAAATTTTAATGTTCTCTGTAATGTTCCCATTAAGATTGACCCACTTCAATTAATAGAAGTAGATGCAGCCAAAGTTGCATCTGTTTTTATTTACTTGTATATACATTTCATCACCTGCTTGTGCAGAAAGCCTAGTTAGATCTTAGACACAAGGGCAAGAGCAGGGATGCCCAGCCTGCTCTCCCAGTTCCAAGAACTTTACTGTGTGATAGTTGGATAGAAGAATGAGAAATGGGACCAAGTGGAAAAGACAGACCATTGTCAAGATGTTAAGATGGACTGAAACGGAACCAGCCAGCTTCAAGGCTGTCACCCGGACTGTGGTTCATATGATTAGAGGAAGGATCCATTTCAAGGTCTTCCCAAAGACCTACCTGAGTCATGGAGTCAGTCCTCTCTGGGTCTTGAATCATACCTGCTCCTGGACAAAAGCCGTAACTTCTCACTGGACTCTCTGGTTTCAGTTAGAATTAGGCGCGTTGATTAGGGTTGCTGGAGGCACTGTATATAGCCTGCCTGCTAAGGATGTTCTGATTTTAGATTCTTCTACAGAGGGGAAACCACATTCACTTACAAGAGCTGCACTCATCCCCGTTAATACAACTGTATAAATGGGAAATGGGAAAAATTAGCAGTGACGGTTGTTTGCCCATGGTCCTCATTTGCACTTCTGCTAATAGTGATAGCACTAGCTGTGCATTCAGCCTGATGTAGGCTCTAAATGTTTAATGTATGAATTAATTTCCTCAGCACACTAGTGTAACAGCTACTGCCCTCACCCTCCTTGCAGTTTTGGAAATAAAATCTCACGAGAGTTTAATGCCCTGGCCCGGAGCTCTCCAGTGAAGGACAGTATTTGTGTTGTTGATGTGTTGTTTCACTTCGTAACACTATGATCCTTTGTTCCTCTATAAAGGAGTGGATTTTTTTAAGTTATCACAATTACTACAGATAGTGATAAATGATGTCCTCAGTATCACAATTGTCTTAAATTCTTAAATTTGTTCTATTTCTAAGGAGAGAAACAAAATTTTAATAACAGTGACGGCCTTATTAAAGAATTCAGTCTTAATTAATTAGGTCTTACTTAATTGTGAACTTACTTGAGTTAACGAGTGTATCTTTGTCATAACATAACTACAAATATGGTCCAATTAATGACTTGTGAGTCACTGACCCGTGATTACTAAATTAGTATCACTTTCCTATTAGAGCAATGCAATGAGGAGAGCCCCCCACGGAGGGAGGCAGTTTTTTTGTCCATAGAGCACACTAGCATCTATTTAGTTTGGGATGTCACTGCTGAATGGAGGGGAGTTTGTATGAGTTGCTAGTTTGTTTGTATGTATTCAGTCGGAACACAGCTACATCATAAATCTTCCTCATTTCTTAGTTGACTTGCCACAGGACCAGTTTAAAGAGTTATTAATTTCTTAAGCACAGTATCAGTCTTTTGCTACCTAATTACCCTATAAACAAATGCAGAAGCTCCACAGAATGTTCTTCCGAAAAATGCTGGCTTACCTTATATTTAAGGATGTTAATTCATTTATAAACTGATCTCCTCTAATTCTTAACTTTGACTTGAAAGTTGGAAGACTATGGTAGGTGGATACTCCCAAGTCCTTAAAGGCTCATATTAAAGGTTAAAAAAAAAAATGATGTGACCGTGAAGGAAAGCACCTCAATTTATAGATTTAAGAAACTGGGTTTTAAGACAACAAAATCAAATTGGATTATTTTTAGTTTGGGGCCATCCAACATTTTCCCAAAGGCATTGCTTCCCAATTTGTTGAGTTTATTTGTCCTTATGAGTCACTGATGAATAACTTCTTGAGTTCTCTATCCTATTAGGTGTATCGAAGACTACAAGCTTGGTGTGGATGGACGTTCTTGCCAGCTTGTCACAGAGACCTGCCCAGAGGGTAGTGACTGTGGGGAAAGCAGAGAGGTGCCCATGAACCAGACTCTCTTTGGGGAAATGTTCTTTGGGTACAACAACCAGTCCAAGGAAGTCGCCACTGGACAGGTGCTAAAAGGAACATTCAGGTGAACTTCATATTCATAGATCTGTTTTTTCTACGGGTGTTGTCCTCTCTGAAGATCCTTATTTTCAGCATAACATTGTATATCTTGGATCAGGGTGAACGTAATATACCTAAAGGGACGGATTGTGGTCTTGCCCACAATGCTGTTGAAGTCTACATTTTTCATTAAAAAATCCAAGACACATGCTGTTTCTGGGTGTATGTAAAACCTTAAACAAAATGTTATCTTCAAGATTTTATATTGAAGTCACACTGAAATGTTCTAGCTCCATTTTACCTCCAAATCTTAAAACCTGGCTTAAGTGAGTCTAGAACAGCAGTCTTTAGAGTATTCTCAAAGGATTCTGGGACATCACTAGACCTCTTCAGGGAATACCCAGGTCCTACTTATTAGAAAGTTGTTTCCTCTATATACTTCAACTAAAACAACATGTTGCAATAAGTTGGATTCAGTTGCAAGAATCCAGTTGTCTTCTATTGAGTAAGACACTTAATACAAAATAATGTCATTCCCCTCTTTCCCATAAAACAGGTTAATATCAAATGTGTTTATTAGTATTTTTATATGAATTAGTTCTTAAAATTTTCTCCTTTAATTTCTAACATGGTAAATATTGACATTTATGATAAGAGCCAAATATTGGGGACATTTAAAATTATAAAACAGTCCTGAGGACAAAATATTTTGAACCATTTGTTTAGAAAATTTGAAAAATTTCTTGTTCTTTTTGGGGGATATTTAAATTCTTTTTAGAGCCTGTGGGAATATGCTTTCTATGAGATAATGATGATTATCATGATGATGATGTCAATATTCTATAATGAAACATGACTTATTAGCAATCTAAGCCTATACTCTTGGTAACAAATTGAAGACACATTTTCAAGACAGTTCTTGTATTCAGTTCCTGTTTATCTTATGGACATGAGTCTTTACAAGTTTTTTGTTTTTTTTTGTGTGTGTGTGTTTTTTTTTCCATCAATGGCATTGGTTTGCCAGGGCAAGAAGTGTGGTGACCAGAATTGATCAGAATTGATCTTGTGATGGCCAGAGTACTCTCTGTAGTTTACAAATGTAACTGAGACTATTAATATCTTGTAAAGAGGGAGTCAGAGAGGAAAACCTGAGGTGAAGGGAAACCTTCTCTATCTGCTAATAAATGGTTTCCAACTGATTTGCCTCTCTCCTCCATGCCTCCCTTACCTCTCCTTTATTCATATGACTGAGTCATGTCATGTGTACCAAATGAGTCTCAAGGTGAGGCATGACTTTTGGTCCAACAAGACTTTTTTACACTGTGTTTTAAAATGTTGACTGCATGCTGAGGAGTACCATGGACACTCACTCAGACAATGAAGGTCTGCTCTGTTTCTAGACAAAACAACTTTGCTCGTGGTTTAGACCAGCAGCTGCCAGATGGTCTTGTGGTAGCCACTGTCCCACTGGAGAATCAGTGTCTAGAGGAAATCTCAGAGCCCACCCCTGACCCTGACTTCTTGACTGGTAAGTGTGCCTTCACTCTTCCAGCCAAATCCAGACAGCTGTGTATAGTCTTAAAATCACAGCACTCACTTGACCGTGTTCAAGTTCATTTTTTCAAAGATTTATTTATGTATATGAACATTCTATTTGCATGCATGCCTGCATGACAGAAGAAAGCATCAGACAGAAGAGGGCATCAGATCTCATTGCAGATGGTTGTGAGCCACCATGTGGCTGCTGGGAGTTGAACTCAAGACCTCTAGGCGAGCAGCCAGTGCTCTTAACCACTGAACCACCTCTCCAGCCTATTTTTTTAAATAAACAAATATAATAATTATTTACTTAGTTTGAGATAAAGTCTCTCTACACAGATCTGGCTGTCGTAGTACTCACTAGTTAGACCAGGCTGGCCTCAACCTCAGAGATCCACCTGCCTGTGCCTTCCCAGTGTTGGGATTAAAGGCACATGCCACCATACCCTATCTCAATTTTGTGTCTAAACTGGTCATTTCATTGAAACATGGTAAATGATCAGTTATAAAATCAAACACTATTAGGATTAATTGTCAGTAAAATTGTCAGGATTGTCATAAAATTGCTATGAAGTGGTTGTGATAATTTTTTTTTATTTTTGCTAAATATTATAGGAATTCTTCAGAAAAAAGTCACAATGGAGGCATATACATCAGAGATTTTGGTTGGGTTAAAAGTATGTAGGTCATGGAGGCAGAGAGAAGATGGATTGCACGCATTAATACGCATTAATAGTGTGGCTGAGTTTCCTGGGAAGAACTTATGGAGCAATGAGATAAGACAGTGACTGGCAGAGTTTTGTTACCCAGTGACCCTGTGTTTGAATCTGGCTATGTCACATGAAGGCCTCTTGATCTCTCATCATGTGAAGGAGACAATAAAGCCTGCATCTCTGTTCTTCAATTCCTTCTCTTGGCCCGTAATGGACAGAGATATAGCTTGGTTAGCAGAAGCAGGGCCCAAAGGGTTACCATTTCTTTCCAGGTCTTGGGAAAATTGGTGACGTGGGATTTGGCATCACTTGCTAGAACAATGTGCATGAGCCCAGTTTCACTAATTATGCTTGTTTCTTCATTATCCCTCACCCTTATTCATTCTGTCTTCCTTATTCCATATGTTCTGCCCCTTTTCCTCCATTTTCTAGTGAATGGCTGAGCATAAGCTCTCAGCAGCTACCAAGGATTAGAGGTGGTTCTTTCCAAGGCAATGAAGCATAGTAATTATTAATGCGGGCCCCAGAGCCTGACAGCTGGGATCTGCTCCTTACTGGCCTAAATTCAGACCAGCTATTTCTCTGTGCTTAGGTTTCTTTTACCTTTAAAAATGTGTATTAGAACACTATCTTCCTCATAGATTCAATATGAGAGACTAACATTAATAAAAGTGATTCCTAAGACATTGTGACAACTGTGTTTATTAACTAAGCAAATGAAAACTACTACATGTACAACCTGTGGCTATATGTGATGGTAAGTGTGGCCTAGCACAAAATGGTAAACTCACTTAAAACACTGTGAGATATTTTGGTGGGTTTTGTTTTCTTTCTTTCTTCCTTCTATCCTTTCTTCTTTCTTTCTTTTTTCTTCCTTCTATCCTTCCTTTCTTTTTTCTTTTCCTTTTTCTTCTTTCTTCTCTTTTTTTTTTGTATGCCACTTCTTGAACATGAACTTCATAGATGACAACATTATATCTCAACAATGTCATGCCTCAATACCAAGACTGGCCATTTCTCTCACATATTTTCCCTATACTAGGAAAAGAAGCAACATGAAATAACAACAAAAAGTGGATATATTCCAGGCCTTCAAGTTATATCTTCAAAGTAACAAACAAACAAACAAACAAAACATGTAGCCTGAAGAGTACTACTTGTGAATAGAATGTAGAACTACATGTGAATAGAAATACTGAAAACAGGTAACAGCTATTTCTCCTGGGCTGATGATAGCTAGGAACCCAGCAGCTATCATGTGTGTTTTGGCACAACCCCCCAAATAGGGAGGAAAGTGGGAAATCTTCATGCTGAGAAAGGGGAAGGTTGTAAGTATGATTGGAAGCTGTTGATGTGTGGAAACTGTAGGTAAACTCACTGGAACCTATTCCATTGGCTAGGGGCACATATTGGAAACTCAGTCGTTAAAAAGATCCTGGGTGTTTGAATTAAGTTGTTATAAGAATAATCGTTGAGAATCTGATGCAAGTTCAATGCTAGAGAGAGTCCCACAGAAGTGATATAGAAAACATAGGCTCCTAGCATTGCTTTTCATTTTATTTACTGAAAAACACTCTTTTTCCCTTTCTCTTTTTCCCTTCCTCTCTCAATCCCTCTCTCTCTTTCTGTGTGTGTGTGTGTGTGTGTGTGTGTGTGTGTGTGTGTGTGTGTGTGTGAAAGGACTATGATGGAGGTTGGGGTAGTAGCTACAGTTTTCTGCTTCATTTACTGGGAAACAGTTGGAGTGTGTATGTGTGTGTGTGTGTGTGTGTGTGTGTGTGTAAAAGAGGCTATGGGGGACTGCCACCACCTACAAACAGGGCAAGTTTCATGCTACAAATAAGCTACTTGTTTAAAGACAAGTACAGAAGCCACATACTCCCCCCCCCCACCCAATTTATGATTCATTTTCAAAAGGAAGACTGTTCTGCAGTTCCCAGGCTAGGAGGATACCCAGGGCATCTTAGGATGAGGCCAGCAGCTTTTCAGAAGGAGTGAAGGGGATAGAGATGGAAAACATCAGTAGCCAATAGCACCTGTATTTGAATCTACATCTTTGAGATAAGCAAAAGCTTCAGATTACATTCTAAGTCACAAGTGAATTATATTTACCCCTGTGTTCTTGGACCATAGCTGACTAGAGTAAAAGAGAGACAGAGAGAGAAAGAGAAGAAGAAAAAAGAAAACTTGAGACCCTTCTAATCTGCAAGGCTCCAAGGCAGGAGGAATAGGAAACAGGAATGCTTCCTGACCTTGCTGCTTTTCTATCCAGCCTTTAACCTATTTTGGTTAAGCAGAACTAGTTAACCAAAGGAATACTTTCTGTAATATAAGCAAAGATGGAGTCCTTTCCCTTGTCTTTTTAAAGCCCGGAACAACTAAAGGATTGATTCAAGAGATGGATGACCAAATAGCTTCCATATTCTCCAGCTACTTCTGGCAACATTTTAGTAATAACTTTTCATGCAGAGATGCAGTGACTCTTTATCCTGTCACAATCTGTGTTGTTCTGGGTCATAATTCTCATGAACCTACAAGCTTGGAAGGTTTTAGAGCTAAAGTGATCTTCAGGGTCTTTCATCTCAGCATTGCTAAGCATGTTTTTCTTTTGCTTTAATTTTTTATGAAAAAAATCGAAGTTTTATTCATAACTGGGTTCTGACTTCAAATACATCCAGGAAAGCTTCCTGTGGCATCCTCCCCTCAGTAATTTGTATCACCTTAGTCTTAGCAAGCCCGCAGGCGAGAAATCCCTCTCACTTTATTTAACCCAGCAATTCCCAATCCTATTTAATTAGAGAATCCTTTGCACACAGACCATCTGGCAGGATTATTAAATAACACACTGGAAGTAGTGATTTATAAATCTTCACTGGCTTCTTCAAAATAATAGTTAAGATCTCCAAGCTTCCCAGGCCCTGCACTGTTACAGGTTCCATGGAAACAATGGAGAGACCAGCCAAATGAAAACAGGTAACAGCTAATTATCCTAGGCTGGTGATAGCTGGGAACACAGCAGCTGTCATGTGTGTTTGGGCACAACCCCAGAAGTAGGAAGGAAAGTGTGGAATCTTCATGGGGGGGGGGGAGGAGAAAGTCGCAAGGATGATTGGCAGCTGTTGACGGCAGTGGGAGGCCAGGCACTTCAGGGAAGCTAACTGGAACTCACGCCATTGACTAGGGGGACATATTGGATACTCAAGTCATTAATAAGATGCTGGGTGTTTGAATGAAGTTGTTATAGGACTAACCATTGGGCTTCTGATGCAGTATACTGGAGAGGGTCTGGCTTACCGCACAACTGACTTGTGGGTTTTAAGTTTGCTTCCTGGGTGGGTTGGTAGAGACAATGGGCTGGGATAGTTTTCTGAGTGCTTGCTATAGATGTGGGAAGAGTTCTGCCACTGTATTTTTTTCTGTCTTCTGTCCCTTTGTGCACTCTTTCCTCTTCCCTCCTCTCCCGTCCTCTGCCTTTCTCTTCTGTTCCTTTCTGTCCTCTCTTCCCCGTCTCTCAGTCCCCTTTTCTTTCCTGATTATTCACAAGTATACTTAGTAACTATTTCCTCAGGCATGAGTTCAAATATATAAAACAAAACCAATACCCATTCGCGAGAAAACATATCCAGAAATTTTATTTGTGGAAAAATACATTTGGTGTAAATGCATCCCAAAAATGATGATAATGTAAACCTGACTGCATGTCAAAGACACATTGAGAAAGAAACACATGATTCAGCTTGAAAATGCGTACTTTCTTCTTCCTTTTTAACTAGGGGAAGAGCTATCTGTAAGTATGCACAGGCAGGCACTTTCCAAGCATTAACAGTTATGCAACTGCTTCCCCAACTGCAGTGAAACCTAAACCCTGGCATTGTGTTTAGCTATTAAGTAACAAGTCTAGTTAGCTCATCCTGGGGAGAGGTGGGATGCCGTTATCCCTATTCCCAAACGCCCATGTTTGTTGCTTAGTCTTCAAGTCTCTGCTTTATTCTGAAATGGAGTCTATAAAGTCAGAGCAATGTATGGGTTAAGAAATATACATATACACAGTTGGAGAGAGGGGAGAGGAAGGGAAGGTGACGGAGCCACACAGGTAGACATGCATGTGCTGTTCTATTCCCCCTCAAGTTGTATTACACTCATTATTTTCTTCTGCTCTGGCCACCTCCCTGTATAGTGAATGGGATGAATGCCCTCAGCCCCACTTTTCAGGTATGAAAACAGAAACACTTGCATTGCTTGCCTAAAGTCAAATGTACAGCTACTTGATATCACAGAGCTGGAAAGGGAAGCAGAATTTATTTCAGCCAGGCCTCCGATTCTGCAGCTTAAACACTGGGAATGAAAATGTCCCTTTGCCCATTAGCCAGACCGAAGCGGCTTGGGCTGTAAGAAGAAAAAGTGACAGACTTCAATGTAATTGTCATTCTGAAACATGCATCTGTAGCAACACTGCTTGTCCCAGAGCCCAGGTCACACGGATTCCTGCGTACTTTTTATTCCTACTAGGACACAGTTCAGTTAATGGGCTCCATCCCCCCACTGTTGAGAATTTTCATCTGTTAGACTTGGCGTGTATTATAAATAGGCATCTTCATATGGCCACAGAGTGCATGTGCTGATGTGGACACTGTGTGAAATGTCTCTGCCCCGTACACGTGTTTTCCGTGCTAATGAATTGTATCTTTAAAGTAATGAAGTCTTACATTTTGTTAAGTCTGAATTTCATTTGTGTTCCTCTGAAGTCAACATCAAGGTTAAAAGCCAAAGTTTGCAGTTGTGTGACTGTCATCAAAAAGCTTCACACCTTGAAAGATGAACGTTTGAATGAAAAAAAAAAATCCAAAATCTCTTCATTACATGAAACTTCTTGATTACCTCAGATAAAATTTAAGCAATCACTTCACTAAGAAACTTTTCCTGACCTTTCTTCTCTTACCTTAGCAATAATTATTCCCATATGATTCACACAGAAATGGAAATTTGGTAATTACTCACCTAATTTGATTAGAGTTGACAAGCATCTAATTAATCCTGCCCACTCTTCATTTGGTTTAGGTATTAAGGTAGTTGATTTAGTTTGAAGATGCATAAGCCAAAAAGGCTGTAGAACTGACTGCATATGTCTGCTTCACTGCCATATTTGTGTACACACACTCATGTACAGGGTACATACACTTTCTGTATGCATTTGTATATGTATACATATATGCATACATATAAGTACATATGTATAACAAATGTTAGGCACCGAATGAAGGTAAAATTGTGTTTTATAGATGTAGGAAGGCATTATTTTATTTTCTGTGGCCTAATTATTTTGTTTCTGTACTTTTTAATACTTAGTAATGGCTAGAATTCAAATTGGAGAACTCTTTCTACCAGCCCTTAAGGAAGAACACACAATTGATAACATGTGTAAAGACTCTAAGGAGGCATATGTTGAGAGGACCTTGGGCAACAGACTTAGCCTCTCAGAACCTGGATTTTCTCATAGGCAAAGGTGCACCTTAAAGGTGCACACAGCCCATTGCCTGACACATAGATGGCACTCGATATTTGGCTGTCACTACCCTTTAATGACTTAGGTACCCTGACAACACTGTCCCTGCTGGCAAAGGAGAAATAAGCATTATCAGCCCCAGGATAATTAAAGTGTAAATACCAAATATAAATCAGTTAAATGAGACAGAAAAATCGATGTCACAGATACATGAACGGGGTCCATTACTGCGCATATATATATATATATATATATATATATATATATATATATATATATATATATATAGAGAGAGAGAGAGAGAGAGAGAGAGAGAGAGAGAGAGAGACTAAGAATATGGCATTACATTAGTCTAGAATACAGATTTATTGTTTAGATATTACAGTAGAATGAGTAAGGAGCCTGGATCTAAGTTCAGACACATCTGGGACCCCACCCTGGCTTAACCTAGTGTCCTCTGTCCTTGGTACTATATAAGCTCCCTCTCCGCGTTCTCAGTGTCTTCACTTGGCAGATGCAGATGATACCAACTATAGCACAAGGATCAAATGGCTTAACATATGCAAAGTGCTTAGCAAAATGCCCAGCAGAGAGCAAGAGTTCAATAGAGGGTGGTTGTTAGGACAATGCTAGAAAGTCTCTTCATCAAAGAGCACTTCGTAGTTCTCTCACCATCACATCCTTAGCTTAATTGAGCTGGGTCATGCTTTTCAACTTGGGCCTTGTGAATCAGCCTCACGTGCTGACCTTTGTCTCCTCTGTCCCCAGGCATGGTGAACTTCAGTGAAGTGTCTGGGTACCCGGTGCTGCAGCACTGGAAAGTTCGCTCTGTGATGTACCACATCAAACTCAACCAAGCAGCTGTCTCTCAGGGTGAGCACTGTAGCAAGCCTTCCCTCCATCTTCCTCCAAGGCCTGGGAATTTCTTTCCAAAGGGATCATGCAGCTCAGGAGCAGCCTAACACACAGCCACTTCCTGAGACACACAACCAATGTACTCTTCAGGGTGAATAGAGAGAATACGATTCTTCTCTAAGCACAGATTAGATTGCAAGGTGTATCTTGTACTATAGAATTAGCAAGGCTGGAACTAATGAAAATATGGGTTTCCTGGGGTTATCCAGGGTGAGGACAGTATTTTTTTAAAAGTGTGGTTTTCATAAATTGTTAGAATAAATGTTTGAAACAACAAAACCCATGATTAAAAGATTTCATTTGATGACTCAAAGAAAGGGGAGTGGGAAGGATGGGGGGGCATGTAAAAATAAGGAAACAAGGCATTTCCTAAACAGAAATTATAATAGAGAGATTATTATAGAGAGCAACAGAGAAATGTGTCTAACTATGTAGAGTGTAATGACATGTAAAAATGCAGCTATACTTTATCTAGTAAGGAGTGGGGACTTGAGTCAGCAGAAGAAAATCAATAGAAGGAAGATAATTGGCCATAAAGAATTATGATGAAAGCTGGGTAGTAGTGGTCCATGCATTTAATGCCAGCACTTGGGAGATAGATCTTTGAGTTTGAGGCCAGCCTGGTCTACAGAGTGAGTTCCAGGACAGCCAGCGCTACACAGAGAAACCCTGTCTTGAAAAACAAAAACAAAAATTATGATGAAAAAATGAGGCATGTACTCAAAAAGTGCTGCTTCATGAATTGGAAAAGATTAGAGATCTTGAACATTGTTGTTGGATGCAACTTTACTACAAACTTTGGAGAACATTTCCACAGGATACAATGAGTCTCAGATCTTCTACTTTTTTTTTTGACACATTTCTTGGGAAGAAGGGAGTGTAATGAAAACTATACTTAAGAAAACTTCAAAAGCAGAATGTTCATTAACCTAGATGATTCCAGATCCTGTCAGGCTGACAGTCAGTATTAGCCATCATGGTCTCTACCCACAGAATATTTTCTTAATATTGTAACCCTGTGCTTCACACCCACCCACATTCATATAACACATATATCATAAAACAAGTCTTGATCTTATGATATGAGTTGTTCCCTGCTAGTATTTATGTTTCTATTTTAGACTATGCTAGTATCTTTCTATTTTTAAAATGCTATTAATTGAACTGACTAAATTGATTTAATGTCATGAACTGTGGTTTTAGGGGACACAAAACAATTTCCTTAATGGTTGCAGGAGTCAGAATTTGCACTCCTCTGCCTAACTTACATAAAATTATCAACACAATTGACATACTTTAAAAGATACCTATTTAGGAACAGGGATATTTATTTCAGTTAAACAGAAATGCATGTAATTCCTACCTAGCTCTCAAACATCAGTTTAGGCCACACAGTCATATTTGGGACCAAGATGCTTAGGAATCCATGTAATCCTTATTACTCTTCGGTGTTGTTCTTCCATAGCCTTCAGCAATGCTCTCCATTCCTTGGATGGGGCTACATCTCGTGCAGATTTTGTGGCCTTGTTGGATCAGTTTGGTAACCATTTCATCCAGGAAGCTGTCTACGGCTTTGAGGAATCCTGTTCTATATGGTACCCAAACAAACAAGTCCAGCGGCGACTCTGGCTGGAATATGAAGATATCAGTAAAGGTGAGTGGCCTTGTTCAGTGACAAATTCTATACCTGTGCAAGTGCTATCTATATGTGATCTGTACCGCCAAGCTCCATAGGAAAAGGAGCATTCAGATTGCCCCCAATTCTGTGTGCTTCTCTGTAATATTTCTGAAGTCTGCTAGTTAAAATCAAATCTCAAGATGAGGATATTAGATGATGCAGGATGGAATCATAACTGTATGTACACTGTGTTAATTACTATAGAAAGTCCACTAAGGTTGACAACCACCATCCATTCTGCTGCTATGAAATAGGAGGAAAGAAGAAAAATGTCCCACTGTTTACCCACAGTGACCCAACATACTGCCTCTTAACCCCTCACAGGAATGACAGACTAAGCCCCTTCTCATTCCATCTTGCACCATATTTAGGTTTATGTTCCATTTTTCTTATTGAGTTGTGTTCTCAAGAAATGTCTTAAGTGGTGAAAGACAGGCTCAACAATAAACCCCACTATCTGAACAGCAAGTGACTGACCAGTCTTAGTGTAATATCCCAAAAACTTTCATATCTTCTGAAGTCACTTTGTTGTAGGGTAGTGGTGCTGACCTAAGTATTTATAATCATATCAAGACAGTTTTAGCATTGCCATTCTTGGACTTCCTCCTGAGCTCATCTGCATGGGGAAGTCTTGCACTGACAGATTTAGTTCAAGAAATGAGACACCTGAACAGTCGTGGATCAAAACTTCCCTTGAGATTAGGGATACTCTTCTATCCACAGCACCTCCAAAAGGCCGATTTTGGCTTTGGCTTGAGTGTTCTTCTTTCTGTGAGCTCCATACAAACTCCTGTTTGCCTTGCTTAACAGGATGCGGAAGTGATATGGCTTCTGTTCTGGCTGGCATCTTTCTCTCAGAACCAAAAGATTAATCTTTGAGCTACCGTGGCCGTAGGAATAGTCCCCTAAGCCAGAGTCCCCCAAAGATACAACTTCAGGCATCTCAAAACTTGGAATCTGAACAGTGTTCTGAATCAAATTCGCCAAGAGAATAGTGTAGCATAAGTGAGTGTCGATAAGATCAGTTCCAGCTGGCAAAGCTCTCTGAAGTCTCCGTTCCAGAGCCCAGGGACTGAATCACAAGGCTGAACCCTCTGCTCTTCCTGCTTGCCAGGGCCTCAGTGATTGCCAAGGCCTAGGATTTCTGGGAGATGAACATCTGACCTCTCCCCAAGCTCCTGACTGTACACGTCGCTTCTCTCCAGGCGCTGTATTGTCCTGAAAGAGAGATACTGAGCCCAGTAGGGAAATTTGTCATAGCTTTGGCATCTTGCCTTGCTTCTCTTGATGGGAAGCCTCTCTTGGCACTCAGAATCCAGCTTTGCCAAAGTCTAGCTGTTGCCTTGACTTCTCAGAATATGGTTTGTGTGACTTCTTGCTTACTATTTACCTTTAAAATGTATGCAGTCATTTTAGTTTGCTTTAGCTATGCCTTGCTGGTAAGAGGTCATTGGCGATCACTATCCGTGTTCATTCTGACACCCCCACCCCTTCTCAAAACTTCTCTATAAACTACATGATCCACCTGGGGTGTTGTTTGACCTGGTCCTTAATTTTTAATTTGAGCACTGACCTCCCTTTACTCTAGAACACAATCGTTTGTTGATATCCCTGTAGCTGTGGTGATGGTGGTTTCTTGCAGATGTTGCCAGTGGTGAAGGTGGTGGTACTAATGTCTGTAAAACCCTTCTGATAGGGACCTTTTACATCGGCATCATTACAGGCATGCAGCATTAGTTACATATGACTGATTAAAATGCAGAGGTTTATCCTATAGGCCAGGTCTCTAAAGAGCAACTTTCCATTCAATAGTCTTTTACTTCTCATGATACCACTGTGGGGTCCGGCATTTTGGATTAACTATCTTTACATGAATGTTTTGGAAACCCTGTGAGGGAAAAAAAATATATACTTTCATTTCGTATATCTAAGATTAGATTTGATCGCATTCTCTCTTTCCCTCTTCACACACACACACACACACACACACACACACAAAAGAACACAATTAGAAATAGAATTTCCCAATAGCCTTTGTCCCTGTGTATAAATCTCTAAAGTTGTGACTCCTTTCATCACGCTTTGTCCTCGAGCCCAGCGAACAGGAAGTTCTTCTGCTTCGGACCAGCCTCTCTGACTGTGTTTTGGCTCCCACCTGTGTTGCTTCGCCTCACCCCTAGCTCATTAGTTGTCTCCTTTTGAAATCTTTACAATCTTTTCAGCAGCTGAATTCTCCCTTTCCCAACGTTGAATCTTTGATCTGCTCACAAATGTGAGCCTTTTTGCCACTGTTTACTTTAAACATTCTCAATGCATTTCTTAAGAGTTTCTGTGTCATGTCTCCGCTTCCTCTCATTGACCTCATTTCGCTCTTCCGATTGCTTTCCCACAGCACTAGAGGAGAAAATCAAGGACTTTTTAATCAGAGTGTCACTGGCGTTTATTCTGTGACTGCTCTATCTATCTTACCTATAGACTCTTCTATCATCATGTCACTCCTTAAAAATCCTCTCTTCACATGATGTTCCTATTGCTGTTCTGTTGGCCTTCTTTTCCTATGTTCTTAACCTTTATTTTCATCCCATCTACCCTTACCCCTTTAAAGAAATAATTTACATCCATAATAACGATGCAAAGCTTTCCCTTTATTGGAAGCTCTCTGTGTTTGGGCACAGGTGTGACACTGCATAGAGAGACAAAGCAAAAGCATCAGATCCTCTGGAGCTGGAGTTCCTGAGGTTGTGAGTCATCCAATTTAAATGCTAAGCACTGCACTCTAGTCTTCCGAAAGTGCAACAAATGCTCCTAACCACTGAACCATCTTTCCAGTCCCCTTTCATCTTTACTATTCCTTCCTTCTTCACTGATGTTGAATGATTCCCTTCTTCCTCAACTACCACCCTAGTATTTTTCCTTTCCTTCCAGAATCAGGACTTCATTCCCAATGAATGGTTAAGATCTATGCATGCATCTTCTCCAGGCACTCCAGTAACCAACACCTGACTTCCCTGTAGCCACGAGGTTTTAAACCCATGTATGGCACAAAATGTAAAGTGAAAAGTCTTGGTACCTTTCATCCCTTGCACTCAACCACTATGAAGTTCCCCCAAGACCTCTTCACCACCTGCATATTTTCTCAACAGGGCTCCTATTTTGCATTTCCTCAAGGCTGAGTTTATAATATCAATTGCTATAGCAATGATTCAGATTGGAGAGAGTAAAGGGGAAGGGGAGAGAGTTAGAGACTAGTGTATGGTATGCTATGTATAGCAGGAGTTAAATCCAGATATGTGCTGCAGAGTTGGCTGAATAGAGTTAACTATAATGTTATATTCTAAATAGCTGGAAGTAAACATTTGAGAGTATTCTTCATGAGTAAGTAATCACAATTTAGGTTATGGATATACTAAACACGTTGCTTTGATTATTACATCAAACATACGTCCTGCATATATGTAATATGCATCAGCCAACACATTATGCGGTACCTATAGATCTGAATCGTCAGAGCAACATTCAGAAGGTTTCCTCCTGGAATTCCTTTGCTTCTGTTTCCTGTCATTTCACAGCATTCTAAAATTCACCATCTGTTACCTTTTAAAAATGCAATTTAATGGCATTTTCTCCTCAGTTTGAAGTCTTATGCTTACGCCTTCCTGCTGTCTCAGTGTGAGAAGTGCACCTTCGCTCCCTGTATCAGTTTTCCTGTGGCTGCTGTAACAAATTACACAAGATTGAAGTCTTAAAATATACTCACACTCTTCTTCTGGAGAGCAGAAGTTCAGCTCTAGGTTCAGTGGGCTGAAGCCCACAAAGCTGATTTCCAAAAGAAAGACTAAGAGCTTTCTAGGACCCTGGTTCTCCCCGATTTGGCACTGAAGCTCCTTGGACTTCTAAGCCTTGAAGCTGTGGCTATCCATCCACCCAACCTTGTCCACCATTCTGGATCTCTCTTCTACTCGTCGAGAACTAGCTAGAGTTATTCCATTTTTCACCAGGCCTTCCTGACTCCAGGCATAAATCTTTACAGTGAGTTTCCTGCTTTTATCATGCTTTTGTAGATTATTTGCAATATTCTTCACATACCCCTGTGTTGTCATTTCCATGTAGGATTGTCTCCCATAAAAATGGCCTTGGCAGCACGAACTATGTTTGCATTTTGAATTTTACATGTAGTTGTTTAAAACATTCAAAGTGCATAAAACAGAAAACAAATCTTTCCCCTTAATTTTATTTCCTAGTAATCTACTCCCCAGCGGCAAGAAGACAACCATTACTACCAGCTTATTGTCTAGACATCTGGAGTTTCCATTCTTCACCATTTACAAATGAATGACCAAATTGTAAATGAGATAAATTAGGAACCAGTCTTATACCTAAGTGTGTGATGCATGTTTCCAAACACACATATGCATAAATATACATATAAAGTCACTTAGCTCTTTTCTCTCTATATATCTATATATGTAGTTATAGATACATATATATGTGTATATGTAAATTCACACACATACACATGTAAATAATATATAGAGAAAATGCATATGTAATTTCAAAATCACTTTATTTATATAGAAAACCAAATTGTCTGTTTGCTCCAAGATTGATTAGTGGTAAGTTTAATAGAGTTTTTTTTTTTATAGTGAGAATTTCCATTTTTCTTTTCCTACAACAAAATATGTGCCTTTTCTATAATAAATCTTAAAAGATTAAGACGTGTTTTCTGAAAAATTTATGTTATCTTGATTGGAAACTAATAAAATTTACTTACAAAAGCAAAACACACAATGTTTCTACACATAGCTCAGCTTTGGCATGGTTGTAATCTCAGTATTTGGGAAGTCAATAAAGAGAGTTAGAGGTTCAAGGTCATCCTCAGCTATACAGCAAGTTTAAAGCCAGCCTGGAGGAGGTGAGACTCCGCATGAAAAACATAAAATGAAAAGAAAAGAAAGAAAAAGGAAAAGAAAAAAAATCCCTGAACTTCGGACAGAAGTCTGAGAAGAAACACAGAACATAATGACCGCATTTTATTAGTTTCTAAGTCTTCATCCCTAAGAGATTGCCTAGTATACGATGAATTCCCACAGACTGGTCAAAGAATGAGCCTTTTACCTTCCCTCACTTCAGAAGAAAGAATAGGGGAAAAAAAGCTACAGATCTGTAGATCTCGGAAAAGTGATCGAGGAACAGTGGTCCTTCCTCAAACAGCCTTGCACAGACTTAGCCTTAATCCCCTGTGTGCACTCACCACAGCTCCTTTCTTTCTTTTGTTTTCTAACGCTCAAGTCAGGAGCTGGTTCCCTGGGCCTTTCTTTCCTTCCTTCTCTAATATTACTGGCGTTGCTTCTTGAGATCTGACCTTTGGCCGTTTTGCCTTCCTAGCCAGGGCTTTTTTGCATATCAGTTGGGGAATCTAGGCTGATAAATTGCAATAAGCAAGGTTTCCTTTCTGCTCTGACTGCTAGTTCATAATACACATTGCCATCTATTCAGTTGCCTCTTTTCCCTGGGGAAAACTGAGCACGATGCCTTCATTTCCCTCTGAGACTCCGTGAGAGTTTGCCCATCCTATCATCTTTAGTTCTATGCTTCCAGTGGTCAGGCTAGTGGCAAAGAAGGTAGGGATCCACCAGTGGATCCTCTCAGGCTCATATTTTCCATGTTTGTCTGCTCTGCTTTGTGTGGCCTTGGTCTTGAACAGATTTGGCTGGTCCCATTCCTCGGGTAGTAGACAAACTTACGCTATAGCTTACACAAGAACGGCCACTACATCATGGGTTAGCTTTCAGATGCCACACTGAGTGCTGGTCAGCTGAAATCTAGCCTCATATATTTTGCACTAGTATGGTTTTCAGGTTAATGTCCCAGATTGCAATGCATGCTTTGAAAATGTGACCAAGTTAAGGACACAAGCTTACAGAAATCCAATGGAAAGTAATCATTAAATTTTCTGTAATGTTTTGTTTTATGACCCTTGGGTTGCAAACCAGCTCCAAAGGCTCTTTCTGTGTATATTTGCAACAACAAAGTTAGCACTCAAGTAGCAAAGCAATTATGGCATATGGCCATTTTCTCTAAATGATTCATTTAGTCATTCAACAAACGTTTGCTAAGGGTCTGCTTTGTGTAAAGCCCTGCTGTAAGCTGAGAAGGGACTAAGAGAATTATGCTGCTCTGTGGCAACCATGGGTTTGAAGAAGGAGCTGCCAGAGCTAAGCATGGCTACACAAACCTCTGAAAGATGCTCTAGGCTTTTCTAAACATATGTGTGAGCTTCTAGTTTGAGGCGTTGGGTCCCTCGGTTCTGATGCAATGATTTCAGAAGAAACTGAATCTATAAGTTGAGAGAGGATGTTAATATGAATAATATTTCCCAGAAGTGACTGTTTTGAATGCTTGTTCTCAGCCAGATAATCTGCTATGCACACAATATAGCTCCTCTCATTTAATTTTCTACCAAACAGATCACTTAAGTCCCACCCTCCCCAGTTTATAGAAAGGAAATCTCCACAGAGGTGTAGTAATTTGTATGTGGTCACAGGACTAACGGGTAGCAGGTCAGGATTAAAAAGAATGACCACAGGGCTGAGAGATAGTTGAGTTGGTAAAGCACTTTGAAACAAGCCTGAGGACAAGAATAAAATCCCTAGAGCTGACATTAAAAATATAAAAAAATAAAAAAGAGCTGGGCATGATGGCACATGCTGATGATCCCAGAGCTGAAGAGGATGAACAACAGCACCCCAGAACTTGCTGTCAAACTCACCCAACCTCATTGGCGTGTTCTTCCAACTTGTAAGACAAGAAAAATAACACCGGAGGGCTGACATCCAAAGTTGACATCTGGCCCCAAAACACACATATATACACATGTGTACGCATGTGCACACAGGTGTGCTTTCTCTCTCTTTCTCCTTCACTTTCTCTTTCACACATACACAAACACATACACTATCCTTGACTCACTAGACAAGCACTGAAAACGACTCCTTGTATGTGACCTAACAAGTACACATTACAAAAAGGGTTCAAGGTGAGATCAAGAAATCACTGAAGTCAGGAAACTGTTCTCCGATGAGCACCGAGGCCAGATGTTCAGCCACATGTACCCTGTTAGGTACATGGTGGGTGCTCCACATTCTTTTTCAAGGTTCTGGATTTGGATAGTCTGTTGCAGAATTATTTTTCATCAGGATATCTGGTGCCAGTAGTTCCCCAACCCCAGCCATGATTCTCAAAATTTAACATGCACGTGCGTTGCATGGGATCTCTTTAAAATGGAAACTGACTAAGCAAGCCTAGGTGAGTCCTCAGATGCTATATTTCTAGCAAGTGCCCAGATGATACCAAAGCTGTTCATCCCAGGAACACATTGTGAATGCTTTTCTCAAAGATCAACAGGCAGAATGTTCTCTCACTATTTTGTACAACAAACTTCAGCACTGGTACCATGCAGGCTTCTCTCTGGTGTCCTTTCTACAAAAGGCTGGTATACAGGCCAAAGAACCAAGCTTGGCTGGAGACTTTGCTTTGAGTAAACCATTAATTATTGTGTGCAAAAACATCTGGTATGCAAGTTTGGACTGTTAAGCACTTGGACACTGAAGAGAATCAGAAATATACAACAGTCAGGATTAAAGGTGTTTAGCTTTGTACTATAGGCAACACTGTCTTTTTCCAGCTATCCCAAGCACACTGTATGATTGCTTGAAAGAATATTTAAAAGAGATGGTCACCACACCCACACTCTTGTCAAAGACTTTTCTGTTAAGCTGGATAGTATTTTGGTTGCTAGGATAACTCAGGTATCTAGATCTGGCCATAGAAAGGCAGCATATTGTCCATGTGGTCTTTGATTTGATGTATGAGTTACTGATCTCACAGTGTGACTGAATAGTTGACAGAGGCAGCTTCAGGAAGGATTCAGATGATGTGATGTGCCATGGCAATGGGTGTGTAGTGGCAGGGGCAGGCAGGAAGCAGCTGGTCACGTTCTGTCCATAGTCGGGAAGCAGAAGACGGTCCAGTGCTAGTGCTCAACTCATTTTCTTCTTACTACATACTCCAGCCAATGGAATGCAATCACACATATTTAGGATAGGTCTTTCCATCCTGGTTAACCTAATCTAGTTGACTCCTCAACAGCATACCCAGTGGTTTGTTTGTTTGTTTGTTTGTTTGTTTTAATGCCTTCAAATTGACAATCAAAATTACCCATCACAATTGTGTTCTGGGTTATTTTCAGTTTGTACAAATATGTAGACTTCGCTTTTGCAGCTTGATTGATTGCATCCTTAGAATAGGTCTTGGGCTCAGCCATTTATTTCTGCAGTAGCTTTTCTCTATTTAGACATTGGCCTAGGCACTGTGTATTATGAACGATACAGAAGAAAAAAATGTGCTATTGTGGAGTCTTGTATAGTAGAGAGGAGAGGAAATAAGCAAGCCAAAACTGAATGAAGGCAATGGTTTCACATGGAAATCCATACTATGAAGAAACTAAGTGGCTGATATGCTAGCAGTTAACTAGAAAATGGTTGTTAGATAAAGTTGGAAGGCATCAAGAATCACCCAGTGATGATGATGAGAGGTGGTTTTCAGTTGAAACCTGGGAGATAAGATGAGCTGCCTCTGTAAGGACCTGGGTGCAGGGGCTAGAGAGATGGCTCAGTGGTTAGAAGAACTTGTTTCCTTTGCAGAGGAATCAGGTTTTCTTCCCAGCACCATCGCCACCTGTAACTCCAGTTCCAGAAGATCCATTGCACTGACGGCATTCATACATACACAAATTGAAAAATTGAAGATATGAAGGCAAGATTATCTAGCAAGATGCAAGAACAGCCATATAGCCTTTCTCCTTTATTCCCAAAGCTCCTAGAATAATGCAGAGCATATAGAAGTGAAATCACTGATACTGACAATATGAAAAAAATCATATTGAAATCAATATGACAAAATCTAAAAATCCCCCCAGGAGCAAACCTCTAATCATACCATTGAGGTGATTTCTAATGAGGTTAATTGAGGTCGGGAGACTCACTCTAAATGAGGGGGCACACTTCTACTGGTTGGGGTGTCTGGACTGAGTAGAAAAGAACAAGCAAGCCTGGCATCAGCTTTCATTCCTCTACGGCTTCTGACAGCGATACAGTGACCAGTCACCTCAGAGTCTCGCTCCCATGACTTCCCTACCACATGGATTGCACCGTCAAACTGTGAGCTAGAATGGAACTGCCTTTATTAAGTTGCTTTTGTCATGTGCTGTTGTCTCGGAAGTGCATAAAGCAACTAACACAAGGAGTTATGAAAAATATCGGACTGTGAAACAACACGACTATGGAGAGGAAAGAGGGTTGGATATAAAGAGAATATAATGCAATATAAAGAGAATATAATGTAATACAAAGAGAAGAAACTCAGCTTACTGCCAAATGTATTTTATTCACTTGATTCAGTGATGTAAAATGTGGAAAATTTGTTTGTTCCATTTAATCGTATCCAACATATACTAGTGGGCTGCAAAGAATGGTACAAATGAAGAAAGAAAATACATATGGCTAGAAGCTTAGCCTATTGCTATTCACATGGCTTTTTACCTTGATTAAGCTTTGGGATGAATTCTACTACTAATTATCTCTACAGACATTATGTTGGGGGGGGGGAACAAAACCATAAGATAAACTGTAATTTGGAAGGAGACTGTATCAAATGGGAGAATCTGAACTTGGCATCACTGGGCTTTTCACTGCTCTGTGGGACGAGCCCTCTTCATTCAGCCTGGAAGGCTCATCTTCCTCTGCAGCAACACGTGGAGGTGAGGGACGCCCCGAGTAGGACACTGGGGAAGCAATGTCTTGTGTCTTACCTTTGTCTCAGCTCCGCCATCAACCAGCCAGCTTGACCTAGAAGAAATTACCTACCCCTCTTCAAAATAATTTTCTTGTCTCTATAATAACAAACTTAAAATTAGATTACACTTAAGAGTTTCTTCTAGTTCCAGTGCTCTGTGACTCTATAAACCCAGCAGATGATTTCTATTTCTGATAACACAGTGCAACATTTAATAATGTCTGACTCAAGGCTAAATAGGTTAATTCAACTGATACTGCAATAGGAATCTAATGGAGTTGCTTGCAGCAAAGGTTCAGTGTCTGAGAGAATTACGTGAGATCTTTTATTACATGTGGCTGTTGAGACATTTGCTTACTGGCTGTGGGCCTCAGTCTCCTTGTCTGTCAGGTAGGGCTATTTAGATGCATTACACTGTGGTAGAAGGATGAATTCGAGTATCATATGTAAAGCACATTTTCTGGTGTTTTGTGTTTGGTGCACTAAGACATGGATTATTACTATTCTTTCTTTTGTTCTTATCAGCATTTTCATGAAATATGAAGCCCATCTCCCTACCTCTGAATGAAATAGCCACAGATAAAAAAAAACCTTTATAGGGTCTTTGGTAAAAACCCTCCATTTCTTCCTCCAAACAAATATTTCACAAGTGACAAGTCTCCTAGGAGCTGTACTCCTGAGAACTAGAACCAAACCTGTATCTCACAAAAGGTCTTTTGAAGGAAGGGGTGTGAGCCTTCCCGTGGAAAGGGGTGCCCAAGGAAGACCTCTGAGGAGCAGCAGGGGTGCCGGCAGCCTTTTAAGTACTTAGAAACCAAGGAAGCTTACTCTAAGCAGAAACAGCTGGAGCGAGGTTCAGAGGCACAGACAATCCCTTTTGAAAACAAAACAAAACAAAAACAAAAAAAATTGTGTTTGCTTTTAATTATCATACAGAGTAATGGGCTTCATTATGCCCCTTTCATTTATTCTTTGTTCTTTAGTCTTTTCTTCTTTTCTCTTCTGTGTCATGCCCCTTATTCCCTCTGGTCCCCTTCCCTCTCCTACTGGCCCTCCCCCCCTTCTGCTTCTATGTCACATAGATTCTGTCACCTTCTTATCTTCCTTAAGGTTTTCCCCCTCTAAGGTCCTATTTCCACTGTTATGGCCCGCTTCCTCCCATATATACAGATATGTACATAAAAACTGAAATATGGAGTGAACAGGAGAGAAAAACTTAATACTGTCTTTCTGAGTCAGGCTTATTTTTCCTGGCATAATGATTTCTAGTTCCATTTGTTTTCCTGAAGATGTCATGATTTCATTTTCTTTTTAAAATTCCGTTGTATATATGTACCCCACTTTCTTCATTCAGTTGTTTGTTGATAGGCACCTTGGCTGGTTCTCCTTCTTGGCTATCATGAAGAAAGCGATAAACATGGATATAGAAGGATCTCTGTGGTGGACACAGATGCTTTGGGGATCTAACCAAGATTATTAAATCTGGATTATATGTGCAGCCAATCCTGATGAGACCTGATAGGCTAGAGTCAGATGGAAGGGGAAGAAGACCTCCCCTATCAGTGGTCTCAGGAAGAAGCAAGAGAGGAGAAGAGGGAGGGAGGGTGAGATTAGGAGGGCATGAGGGAGGGGGCTACAGCTGGGATACAAAGTGAATAAATTGTAATGAATAAAAAATGAATTAATAACAAAGCTGGATTATATGGTAGAGTTCTGTTGTTTTTTTTTAATTTTGTTTTTAATTTGAGAAATTTCCATAGTGGTGTCTGCATAGTTTACATTCCTAATATCAGCATCAATTGTTATTCGTTGTCTTGATGCTTGCAATTTTGACTTTTGACAGGGTAGAGATGGAATCTCAGTGTAGTTTTTTGTTGTTTGTTTGTTTTTCCCCTGCCCTGCTTGCTAAGGATTCTCCCTTGTTTTCTTGGGATGTAAAGTCTGTTCACTGGTTCCACAGGGCACACAGAGGTACAGACAAGCTTCTGCTATGATCTAGAAGTGAGACCCCCCCCAGTCCTATTCCCATCCCTGTCCAAGGACACACAGATACTGGCAGTTAAAAGATTACTTTCGAGTCAGTGTGTGGTTTTGTTCAGCTTGTATATTTTCTCATTCCATTTAAAAATCCTACAGTAGAGGAAAATTTTTATATTCTGAAAAGCATCCAGAAGTCAATAATTGCTAAACAAACAAAACAAAACAAACAAACAAAAAAAAACAGTGAGCCCCTGTCTCTGCATCTACAAATTCTATCTGTTCTCAGCCGCATATCTTACAATGTGCCACACCTTGAGCTGTGTTTAGTGTTCAGTCTGGCAGTAGTTTTCTTCAAATTAATATGCATGTAAGACTGAATTCTTCTTCTTCTTGTTCTTGTTGTTGTTGTTGTTGTTGTTCTTCTTCTTCTTCTTCTTCTTCTTCTTTCTCTTTTTCTTCCTCCTCTTCTTTATCCTGTTCTTCCTCTTCCTCCCTTTCTCCTGCTCTTCCCTCCTTCCTCTCCTCCTCTTTTTTTCATTTAAAAAATGGCTAGATATTGTTTAAGAGATCATCTCTATGAACACCTCCCTGTTCTCAGCCCCACCCTTCGGTACCTCTCCAGCCCTAACCCTGCCCTTGCACACTCCAGAGGCAACTTACCCTAAGAACCCACATTCCTCTCAAATCTCTGTCACCATCACAATGGGAGTTGGTGTGGTGTTGGGAGGATAATGTCCTGCCTAAAGGAGCAGGCTAGATGGGAAAAGGAAGTCACCTACTATGACATTCAAAGACTAGAAGTAACCATCAGTAACAGGTTAGAGTCATGGTTGACCCTCAATTTGTGATTGATATTCTGAGTTTCCGGTTCCCAGTCAGTACATTAGGACAGCAGCAGCAGGTTTTTCATTTGTCACCCTCCATATGATTTTTTGAATTACTATTTAACTTTTTGTTTTTTAGACAGGATTTCTCTGTTGTAACCCAGGCTGGCTCCTGTCTTCTTACCCCTGACACATAGGCGCTGTGATTTCATGCTCACGTGTTACCACACCCAATTCTCACAGCTTTTCTCTTGTAAAGTGAATGTAAAGAGTTTTTGATAGGGTAAGTGTTAGGTCCAATATGGTACAACTTGTATTTAAAAGGAAACACACCAGATATGAAAATACTTTGAGGAAAGTCAACACAAAACTGAACCCCTTCCCTGTAAACTCACATTAGTGTGGTCGCCAGCCATTTCTTAAACTCCTAGTTGGTGTTTTTGGTTATCAGAGACAGGGTTTTCTTTGGTCTTATGGAACTCTTTGGAAGTTGGTTCTGTTAATAGTGAAAAGGACCTCGAAATCCTTTTCACTAACACATAACACATTCAGACACCAAATTCTCAGTACAAAGGACATTTACTACCCTGGAAAGGCAACAGGGAGATGGTGCCTCCTGATCAGGCAAAGGCAGCAGCAGGTGTTTCTGCAGGAGTGGTTTTTAAAGAGAAAAAAGGGCAAGTCTGTTAGGAGGAGTTGGTAATTCTGGATTGGAATTTTTCCAGAGTAGCCAAATAATGAGTTTTGATTGCTGGACCTTTGTGTTTTGATAGTTGAACCATGGAGTTTCAGTCGGGCATAAGGAAGCAGCCAAAGAAGAGAGTAGACAGTGGTGGGTAGCTTTAGGAATGTAATCTAAAGGTTTAGCAACGAGAGGGAGAGATAGAGGGCAAAACCTGCTGGCACCATGTTTGCCATGTTTGGGCCTGTTAGAGAGCCCTTCAAAGAGAAGATATTATTTAAAGTAAAGGAACTTAAAACACAAAAGAATTAAAAAGTAATGTTTAGGAAATCAGTATATGTATGAAGCTAGGGCCATCTTTTTCAAACCTGGTCCCAGTGGCCAGTCAGTAACTGTTTGAAATGTAGATTGTTCGTGTTACGACAGCCAAGGGGCCCTGAGATACCTCTTTCATCTCTGTTACTTATCTGGATGGTTTTTCAACCACATCCACTTCACCCCTTAGCCTCTCCCTACAGAGAACATCAGGGGTAAAAGTAACAGCTGTCTAGTCATTATCTTAAGGAAAGAGCCTGTGTTTCTTCCACAGTAGAAGCAAGGAAACTCATGCAAGGTTCAGAGCACACTACCTCTGAGTGGGTCCTTTGCCAGAGGCCCCAGTTTGTCAGATGCATGGTGCCTTCGTGGAGATGGCTGCCCTTGGTGGGATGAACAACAGAAAAGCATGGGAGCTTGTGAAGAAGGTCTGAGCGGTGGAAATTTACAGACGCATTTTAAGAGCAAGTAACCACTGGAGCTGCCCTGCTCATCCTGAGACTGGTAGGTATCAGGCGGCCCTCTGGTTCAGGGTAGAACTCAATAAAGCTCAAACCTCAGGGCAGTGAAGGCAGTTTTGCTGGTGTCAGTTTCTCTGGTGTCTTGTTAAAGCATGATGTAATTACAAAGGAGCAGACTGTTCCACTAAGTCAAATAACCACATAAACCCCACCAGTCTGTTTCACCCAGGCAGGGCAAGTATGCATTCTGCTGATTGAGAACTTAATATGTCTTCAATTCAGAGCAATTGAAAACAAAACAAAACAAAATGAGGGCTTCATTTTTTTTAAGGCAAGGTAAACATGAAGAAAAAGAAAGGCAGAAACATGTACTTCTGCAGCCCAATTTCCCAAAAGATCTGCCAGTCAAAGTGTGTGTTTTGGAGGTGAAATGTGCGTGCCAGCAGCAGAGGAAAGCAACGCGATTGGCTGAGGTAGTAGTGGCACTCCCTTGGCATTTTCTCTTTCTGTAGGGTTTTGCGGTCTCCCCGACGGAAGAGGCTCATTCTGTCGCTCTATAGTCATTCTGTATGTGCCTCCACTGCACCGGCCGGTGGCCATGCTCCCTCCTGTCACTGTCAATTACTGTGGTAATTGGTTCTGTGATATTGATGCGTCGGGAGCCTTTAGGCTTTATGCATCACATTCAGTCTGTTTACCCCTTTGCTTAGAGAGCAGGCATTGTCCTACTCCCTGCAGCCCCCTCCCCCAGGTGTTGCCATAGGTCCTGCTTAGAGTGGGTTCACGCTGGGTATTGGCCACAGTAATGGGATGAAGATAATCAGGAAACATAGCTCTCTGAATTCTTGTACAGAGCCATGCGGAAAGAAAGGGGGTGGATCCTCCAAGCTGTCTTCAACTTTTTCCCCAAGGGTCTTCAGTGTGTTTGGGTTCATACTTATCTCGTACCCTGAACTTGCTGGGTTGGCAGAGGTCACTGGTGACCTACAGATAAACAAACAAGAAAAATGGGAAAAACCAATGGAATTGGCCTTTCTTTTCATATTTTATTTTTTAAGATCCTTCGGTGGACAGTTACTGAGTCTCTAACGTATGGCTACTGGGTAAACAACACTGTATAAAAGAAGCAATCACTACTCTGCTAAAGTCAGAGGCCATGGAAGGGATGCCGTATAAAGAAGTAAATAAACAGCAAAAGATTGTGGGTTTTGAGTTCTCTTGTGGGAGGGGAATGAATAGGGTCAGACTGTCCACATTAGAAAGTATCCCGGCAGGCCCAGCTAAAGAATTGCATGTGCCAAAGCTGTGTAGCATGAGCTAGGTAGGGGAAAGGCATGCATGGAGGAACAATGACCAGTGGGAACTCTTGAGGTGGTATAGGGAAATGTGAGCAAGGCGACAATGGCCTGGCTTGGGAACAGAATGGCTGAGGGTTGACAGACAGAGCCGTTCAGCCCCAGCTAGAGCATTAGGTAGGAGGTCACTAATCAGAGTCCCAGATCTCCACTGCATGGAGTCAAATGGCTTAAGAGAAGTCAGTGCTGTCCCTGTGCGAGCTGTAAGTGACTCACAGCAGCATCCTGGCAGAGGATGTAGATAGTGAAAAGGAGATCTATGTTTCCTTTTAAGAAAGCAGTTGCTAGAGACACTTGGTGATGGGGTGAATTTAGGAAGAAGGAGCAAGAGAAAGTGAGCCAAAAATAGTTTCTGGATATTTGTTTTAGTAACTGATTACCTGAAAGAACCACTTCCTAATTTGCGAGTGATAGGACCCAACAAGTGGAAAAGGGCTAAGAGGAAAGAGCTACAGGTAGACCTGGAAAGTTTGAGTGGCCATAGAGATATCCAAACGCAGAGGTTAAAAAAAAAATAGAGTGGCATTTTTAGAACTCAGGGGGGAGGTCAGAGCTACAAATGTGTGCCCGCAGTGTCTAAGCCCTGGAAGGTGGGGTAGATGAGTCTGCCAAGGAGACAAAAAGTAGACCCAGGATTCAACTCTAGAGTGTCCCTGGTTAGAGGTCAAGTGGAGAAATGGTTGTGTGGCAAAGAGGATTGTAGAGGGTAGGCCAGGAGGTAGAGGTGGACGGGACACTGTGGTTTCTAAGGGTGTCTTGTTCTGCTGAGAGTTAATAAAACCGCTAAGGCAGGCTGGGCTGCCTGTCACAGAGAGAACCATAAAGGCCATAACTGTGAAAGCTCTGAAACATAATAATAATGATGAAATATGTATGCAAAAATGTAAAATTATTAGTATTTTTCACATCTGCTCCATTTCTTACCACCTTATGATGTAAGGAAACAAGTTATGTCTTAATATCCTGTTTGGTGAAGGAATTATGCAAATTGTGTTCATTCACAATGGCACAGTTTGGATTTGAACTCCTAAAGGGCAAAGGGGCAGAAGTGTCCCCTGAGACCTCACAAGGGTGAGTAGGACCTCTCTCATCCTAAGCACAGTGGCAGGGGGGTCACTTCCTGGTCAGGACATCCCCCACAGACCCAGGGTTCTTATACTGACTTTCCCTAGCTGGGGCCAAGCCTGGATTACCTGTCATCCTAGTCTCAAAGAACTCCACATTTGTTTCTACTTTTGCCCAAAACATGCCTATTGCCTAGGCATGGCTCCTCCTTTTCGGATCTGCTGGGAATGCCGCTGACCTCCGTAGGGATACCAGATCAGTCATGATCATTTGCTTGACAGCTGTATTGTTGCCAGGGAATGGTAAGATGACAACAGAATAAAAGAAAATCTTTACTCCATTCTTGCCTTGTCATCTCACTTTTGCATTCCACACATACCTATACTAAGCGTGAATGAGGGCCCAGGCCTGTGTGAAGTGCTGGGCATTGGGGTACATTGCTGAATAAAAAGTAGACCATGCCTTCAGGTTGTTCACAAGATAGCTAGGCAGTAACCAACAGACAAGATGTGACAATAAAGTGTGAGGGCTACTAATGGTGTGAAAACAGAAAACTAAAAGAACATATGATCTAGACTAGGTCAGGATTAATAAAATCAAACATTGCCTGAATGGAATGATAGAGGTGAAGGAACACTGGTGTTGCCAACCCAGGAAGGGCATCACAACTGGGCACAAGTCTAGGCTGGCATGGGAAACCAGGAAGTGAAGGTCCCCAGCCCACATGGAACACCCGGAGTCTGAAGTGAGTGAGGTGCAGAGGCCAATGATATCTTCTTATCTGATCTTTGTCAATTATTTTAACATCACTGAAAGATTTCAGCAGGAAAACTTGCAATCTGATTGGGCTTTAGAAAGGTACAACTAATAACATCTCAGGGCATGACTAGAGAGCGAGAAACCATAGGAGAAGCTGAGCACCTGAGAACATTTTGGAGTGGACCTGGTCAGAACTGCTGAGGGTCAGGCTAGGTAAATGGCAAAGTGATGTCCAGTCAATTCTGGATGTGATAAAAGTTGAGGGAATTCTTCCAGGTTGTGAGGAATTACAGGAGAGCATAACATAGGGAATTAACCAGGAAGCCATAAATGAAACCCACCATAGGCCCTGTATAACTTCCCAAACCAACATTTCATAAGACAGGAAAGACATTAAACTGATTGACATGATTTTCTGGGTACCAGGACTGAGTTCTATGGCAGCTTGCTCCTGAATGCAGAAGAGGCTGGTGATGATGAAGGCAGTGGCCTAGCTAGCTTTGCCAACTCCCCAGTACAGAGTCCTCTGAAAGGAACCCCTAGACTGAGGAATTGCTTAGATCAGATTGGCCTATAGGTATATATTGATTCTTAATTTATCCTGAAAAATACAGACCACTGTATGTATACCATCCTTAAGCAGGTTGTCCTGGGATGTATAAGACAGACAGATAAGCATGAGCTTGCTGCTGAGCCAGAGACAGACAGAGACAGAGCCAGCAAGCAACTTTACAATGTGATTTCTGCCTCCGGGTTCATGACTGTGGGTTCCTCCCCTGATTTCTCTCAATGGTTGATTGTGACCTTGAATTTTAAGCTAAATAAACCCTTTATCTCCAAGTTGCTTTTGATTAGGATTTTATTATAGCAACATAGAAGGAACTAGAACATATAGCAGTCTCACTCGAGTTTAGGGGAGAGGCATCTTTCCCGGTCTCCCCAGCTTCAAGTACATCTTCCTGAGGTAGATGGGAGAAACAGGAAACTGAAACTGGTGTACTCATCTATTTCCTAATCTCAACAGCTGCCAGCGCTGCGGCATAAGCCCAGGTAGAATAGCCTTGAACCTAGCCCATGTCTCGATCCCAACACATCACTGAACCCTTGACAGACCCATCTGGTTTAGGACGTGATATAGGCTCAGTAGAAATTTTTTGAAACCTCTGGTTTTCAGTATCAGGTTACGGCATGCACTGTAGTAAAAGTTTTAGTGCCTACCCCCTCCAAACCATTTGGATAGGGATGAATCGGGGATGTGGGTGAGAGATTGAGAATGAGCAAGGGAAGATTCAGGTTTGTAAAGCATATGAAGTCTTCCTTGCAGTAGCGAGCAGTCATGTTTGATTCTTGCTATTCTGAGCATATGTTTCCTTGTTATCTTTTAATTGGTTTTTATTCTAAATTTAACACTAAACGGTTCTTGATTGTAGCAACTGTGAGAACCAGCCTGGTGCATGTCAATTCCAGGGACGTATAAGACTTCAGGACCTTATCCATGCCCCCCCTTCTACTTCCCACATACCAGCCTGCATTAGGAGGCAGGAGATGGCTCATTGTGCCCTTTCCTGCTTGTGTTGTCATGTTTATAGATGTCAGGTTCTAGGGAACAAAGGGAGAGGAGTAATCTAAAATCCGAATGAGACCACCGGAAGCCATGTAGAACCACAGGCAAATGCCAATAGATTGGAAGCTGCTATCAGCAGGCTCATGGTTCATGAAATCCAGCAAGGGCTTAACAATATGGTGAAAACAACTCAGGAAAAATTGGGTAATCAGGTGTTCTGGAGTCAGCTGTGAAAGTCTCATACTGAATATCTATAATGTGGAAGGAAGCGTTAAGCTGGGATAGAGAGACTGTAGTCAGATCCTTAGTGGCTATATAATCTTCAAACAAAGGGCCAAACACCCTGTTCCTTGGAGTTTTCGTTTACAAACGGAATGATGAAGATACTGTATACTAGAGAGGTCACAAGGCCAGTGGTGTCCTGGGTCACGGTAGGTTCTGTATAATGAGACTCTTGAGACTTTTCTGAAGTGGGTTGCATATATACACGCGTTCAACATGTTACTCCTCAAGAGTTGAGTTCAATGTTCAAATTATTTTTGCCCAGCACCACATGACAGTCCCTTCTATGAGATTTTAATGCATTTTGGGATTTTAAAGGCTTTTAAAAGATTTATAAGATTTGAAGATTTATAAGCTTAACTTTGACATAAGCTCTCCCACCATCTCAAAGCATGAAAACCTTTGTGTTTGCCTGTTTGTTGTTTTAAATGGTGTGCTTTTAAAGAATTCTTAAACAAAAGAACTTTCTGAGGTTATATAAACAGAAGTTCTATAAACCTGCATCAAAAATTTTGGAGGCTTACTTGTTATTTACCCTCTAAGAAAGTGAGCTCTGTCACTCCCCAACTATGTCACAGAGTCCTCTCATTCTCCTGAAAGAGCTCTTTGGTTTTCCTTTCATCTGGTGCACACAGCTGCTATGCTAGTCTGACCTCCAGAATTCTAAGCCAGTTCTGACTGGTTTCTCCTTTACTCAAACCTTCATGGGCTGAAGGCATGATGCTGCCTCACTTACCTTCTTCAGCCTTCTCGCCAAGCTTGCTAGGCTTCTAGCAAGTGCTCTTCTCCAAACTGTAGCCTCAACCCCTACATTACTGTCCTGGTTCTTCAGGAGCCTGTCTCATGGCCCATCACGTAACTTTAATGTTTGTTATTTCCCAGGTAAACATGCCTCAGTCACAGAGCTAAACTAATACGGTCTGTAGCATCCTTCCTTGTTGTGTTTTTATCTTACTCCCTCTTTGAGGAATATTCTCTGCCCTAACAACCTAGGGAGCCTCTGTTCATTCTACCAAATCCTGACAGCCTCTCCAGCCTTCACTCACTCCTTCTTCCTTACACCTTTGGTTGCTACCATGTAATTTAGGAGTGATTATATATCCTGGGGTCAGACCTGGGCATGAGTTCAACTATTTCAGCATTACCCTTGAGGGTTCGAGTAGATTATCGACAGTGATATATTTTATGTGGAGAGTAAGAAATCCCTGTACCCCTCTGTGCTTTGGAAGGAAAAACCCTTCTCTCTTATACTTGATGGACTTGGCAAAAATACCATATTTACTTCTGACAAGGTTGCAAGGCTGACTACCAAATTCTTGTTCTTTGTCTTATAGATGATTGGCTGAATTTCATGTATCATCAATAATAAAAAATGATAATAATTATCAATAATAATGATAAAATTATCAATAACAAAAAATGTTAATCAAAATTTGGTTTAGCTTCTTCTCTTCAACCTCTGAGCTCTGGCTTACCCTCATGATGGGCCAGTACATAGCTATCCTAAAGAGCTAGTTGGCCTCAGATCTTCCATCAAATCATAACATTTGCACACACCATATTATTTCTAGCTGTGTTTACTTCTCTCTTTACATGCCTTTCCATGTAACTTGAGCAAATTGAAGACTCCATCAGACTGTTCTCACTATGGAAATTGTTCTTTTCCCTATATGACAACAGTAACCCTACCTACCACTTATACCTTGGCAATAATCCTTTTGAGTAAATTTCTAATGATTAGTGCAAAATTGTTTTTTATTTGATAGAATACACATCAGGGACATAGAAAATATTTAATAAGGAGAAGCCAGCATTGTTTTGTTATTGTGTGTTTGTTTCTCTTCTTCCCTAAGTAGATTATAAGTTCTTTGAGGAAAGATGATTTACTATCTATACTTCCCACAGGGCCTAGCCCAGAACTGGACACAGAGCAGATCTCTAATAGATCTGTACTCACTGATCAGTCTGTCTGTGTCATCAAAAGCTGGCAACTCAGGATGAGCCTACCTTTCTGAAAATCCCACCAACAGTTGAAAGGATAGTTTAGCTCTGTTCAAAGAAAGAAAATGATCCAAGAAGGCTGGAGACCACCACTGGGGTAATCATACCAGATGATGGAGAGAACATGACAATCTCCTCTTTTCCTCCATCTCCTCTAGTACATGAAATTGATTTTAAACAAGAGAACATAAAGAAGCCACACAAGAGGGAATTGTGGCTCCAAATAGAGAGCAAAATAAAGAGAGAAGTTAGAGACTTAGACAATCCCATCTCTGAGCACATCCATCACCTACAGTGGTGATACAACCTTCCACATATGGCCCACCATAGGAGATGGAAGACTTTGAACACTACTGGAAGACTACTTTTTCCTCTTCAAATATGAGGGCAATATTCAGGAAATAAAAGTTATTGAGTGTTTTATCCATTCCTGGCATGACTTGTTAAGGAGAGAAAATGATGAACACAGGATTCCAAAATGCCTCTAATAGGTGAGAATCACCACAGCAAACTTCACCTTCTTAGTTAAGAAAACTCTTGCATTTCAAAATGATTCTGGAAAAACAAACAAACTAAAAAAAAAAAACATTCATTGTACCATCTCCATGTGTTTCGGACCATTATAATGAGGCAATGTGGCCCAGTGGTCTAGGCAAGGCCACTAGACCACTTTGAAACCCACATGTCCCAAGGTCTATAAGCTTTATCTGGAAGTCTAGAAAATGGAAATGATACCTACCTCATAGAGCAAGTCTAAGAATTCAAGAAGGTTAGGTAAAATAAAGCCTTTCTTTGTAGTAAAACATCAACAGAGAAGAGGTGGCTTGTAGATGGATCCATAGGCAGTTCCCTCCTGCTGCTTGTTTTTAAATGGCCCACAAGCTCAGAATAGTATCAGCATTTTTTTTGAAAGCTGTAAAATCAAAACCAAAAAGGTAACAAACAAAAAGGCAACATCTGCAAACTGTAAAACTATGTACAAGCTATGAGGCATTAGGATCCGTAAGTAAGGGTTTACTGGAACAGAAGCGTTCCTTCACATAATGTCTGTCGTTGGTTTTGTAGTACATAGGTACTGTGGAGTTGTTCCCTCAAAGACCAATGGGCCCACAAAGCCTGAAGCATTTTCAGTCTTGTCCCTTATAGAAAGACCCTGTCACCTCCTGCCACAGATGACAAGTCTCTCCAAGAGGATCATCATGTCCCTCGAGGCCTGTCCCAGTGGTTACTCCTCAAGGTTCCTCTCTCACTCTAAGCAGCCTGATGGAATTTGCCCCTTACATGATCCTCTTTTTAAAAACGGCATTCATATTTTGTGTGTCTGTCTTCACTCTTCCGGGAGATAATAGATCCTTTGAATGTGGGATTACATATAATTCATTCTGGGATATTCAGAAAAGCCACACAACACCTTGTAAATAGACATTCAATAACTTTGTATTTGCTCTATTGAATTGAGCTGAGTTCCAGTTTGAGTCTTAGGACTTTTGCCCGATGTCAAGAAACTTTTTGATAGAAAGACAGTCCTAAGAGGCTGACAGAAGAAGTGCAGGAAGGACCTAAAATGAGGTGTGCATGGGGAAAATGGCTGTGGTTTTGAGCTGGAGATTTAAATGGAAAGCCCCAGCAATATGTAAGACATTAAGACATTCCTGTTCGGTGTGTCTCTAGAACTTGGAAATATTATAAACTTTCTTATCAGGCCTTTAAAGAGGGCCTGGCTCTTCCGGCTCTCTTAACATCATTTAATTTGCTGGCACTGGGGTATTTTGCTGGGGGACGTGAGTGTACACACAGACCCAGGCATTGAATTGTCTGGGCTTATTTGTTGGACACTGCAGTATAGTAAAGACAGTATCTGAACTGTCTGGCAGTAGACTTGTTACTGTAAGCATGAAAATTAAATACAGGATCCTGTGGCTGAATGCTTTGGAAATACACAGAATTAGTGACAATATATCAGAGTATGTTTCTCTGTAGGTTTCTGATTCCAGTTGTAGACAGGGTAAAGATACCCCCTTGGGTTTGACTGATATCTAGAAAGGCAGGCATTTTTTTTTTATTTTTTCTGTGAAAACAAAAGATAATCTAGAAATCTGAACACTTGTTTAGTGCTGAAGCTAAATATTATGAATAGTCATTTAGGATATGGAATGGAAGTTTTTAGGGGCTCCCATTTATGCACCATCTGCCCTATGTAAGCAACATCCGACTATAGCTACAATTCAAGGAGAAGCCTTTGTAATGGAGGAGAATGGTTTGAGGGTCGGGGTTTAATCTCACTCCACTAGTATAGCATTTTATTTGAGATAAAGCTCAGCGTGGCCCAGAGCCTCTTTTCTCCCTACTTTTCCACTTTAATATTGATTAATAGACAATTTCTGGAGACACTGGTTTTCAGTTTTTGCAGGTTTCCTGTGGAACAAAAGCCACCTGTCAGTCTGAACAAACATGCCCGCAATGTTTATAATAGATGCACATTGACTGTTGTAATAAGAATGCCAAGAAGTAACACAAAATCTTGTAGGACCTAATGCTGAAGTTTTCCTCAGACATTTGAATGAGAAGAGTTAATACGGGACGCGATTAGTGTGTGCACACACTGGAACCGTGTTAGGAAGAGACCATGACTCTTCATCTACCTCCCTTCTGTTGTCTGTGTTCGTCCTGTTGGATGGCTGTGTATACGGGTGCTGCCTTCTCTCATTTTTCCATCAGAGCCTTTCTTTTTTATTTCTCTATCTCTATTTCCCTCTCCCCCACTCTCTCAGACAAAATGTCACTGTGTGGCCCAGTCACCAAACTCTATATGTTACCTGGGCTGGCTTTGAACCTGCAATCCTCCCTCTGCCTCCACCTCTGAGTGCTTGGGTTGCAGGCATAAACTCTATACCTGGCCCCAGAGTACATTCTTCATGAGAAGATGAACTTATGTAACTGAATAGATTTATTCTTTGGTCGAGAATCTAGAATGCTTCTGACTTAATTTGTCACTAATTAGGATAGAGGACACAGCATTTTTGTCTTATAAAATCCAGGAAGCAAATAAACTATGGTATGTGATACAGTCTTGTGCTTGTGACAGGCACCTATGCAGATCCAGCACAGCCTCCTGGTTGGGGAGAATCTTTGCTCACTTCTGGAACAATTCAGGCCAAGCTCATCAGAGCTGAAATCAGTGCTCTGAAACTTGCCCTGTTGTACATTCTGGAGCTCCGCATAAATGCTTAAAGAACATCTCCCTAAGCAATAGAATTGTTTACTTCCATCAAACAATAACCTGCAGAAAGCCTAAAAAGTTTATCCCACTATTTAACTTCTTTTGACTTATTAGAAATGTTTATATGGATTTTAAAAGGCATTCTGGAAATATTTAATAAAATATTGCCTTTTATTAGAGTTGTAGATCTCAACATGTTACCCGAAGTCTGCCTCTGTCAGGACCCAAAGAGTGCCTGATAAAATGCAGATACCCACCTCCATTAATTTGCAACTAGTGAGCTTAAATTTAGCTTTTAAAGGGGCATGGGACTCATTTTTAAGTGCCCACATTACCTTGATAGCCCTGAGAAGTGGTTCTCCTACGTCTACATGAATATTACTTCTGGTTAGGAGCTTGCCACCTCCAAGGCTGTCTACCCTTCTTTGTACAAGCTGAAAATGCTATTACAAAAGTCATTCTTAAAGGAGTTTGGTGTCTTCCTCTAGCCCACCTTCCCCAATGGAATAGGTTTCATTCTTCCCTGTGTACACCGAGGTGACTCCCACTATTCTAATGGGAGCCTTCACACCACTGCCATGCTCCTGTCTACTCTGTGTACCTAAGAACACTGTAAAATAAGCTTGATTTCCTTAACCATCTGGCATTTTTCCTCACGGACACTGAGAACCATGTCTAGCAGCACCCATACAGTTAGTGAGATCCAAAGCTCAATAAATTCATATCACTCTAATACCCTCCTTTGTTCTCAATTCTGACCTCTGGAAATACACAGAAAACACGTGGTCCCATTCTTAGGAGACAGTCCACCCGGTATCTAAACATCCAGGGGCTAGTCCACGAGAGGACTCCTAAGCCTCACTGCATCCACACTAATCCCATCTCCTTCAGCTGCTGTTCATGTGACCATATTTTCAAAAGTCTTGCCATTCTAACTCCCTCTTCCAGGGTGAATGTGACTGCACTTGGTCCAACGAAAGCAGAGCTAGTTCCTGAGGTAGATTTGCCATGGCAGTGTGGCTCTCCATCATCTTCATCAGCACCTTCTCTTAATATGCTCTCATACCCATCTGCTGGCTTAGCAGCCATGCAACCCTCATCATTAGCCTCCTTGTCTCATAGCATTTGGCTGCTTCCACCGTTTACCTGTGGTACTGAAGACCAGTCTGAGGCCCCCGAGTCTCTCTGCTAGCTTGGCTTACATCTCTGAGTAAAGCCACATCTCATAAAGAGAACTTCATTAAGGCTGAGAGCAGCAGCCATGGAGACCAGAGAACCCGAGAATAGAGGGGGAGGGTCACCTAGAGGTGAAAAGAGCATGGCCCACTCAGCACTTTTTAGAACTCAAGAGATGAGGACCAAGAGGTGAGGGGACTGTGCAGAATCCCAAATCACCACCAAGAGTCACTATGCATTTGAGCTAGCGGTTCCAGCAGGCAGAGAAGCAGCATAAATTTCAGCGAAGCAGAGCTAAGTGGTAACGGACTTTAAGTTCTGTCATATATAGTTAATTTGCAGAATAAATTGGTCAGGGCAGCAAGAGGATTTAACATTCAAATTCATTTGAAAAACAGAAGCTAGATGAGTATCCGGAGGAAAATGGAGGCCGTTACAACATTCCCTTGCCGGTTGGAGTAGTATTATTATTGAATAATATTTTTATTAAAAATTTCTAGACCATTTGGTAGTTAAGGATATTTATAACCAGCCTCCGCAGCATCTTGGTGAAGCCTTGAATATCACACCATGGAGCTGAGTTCACTCCAGAGACTCCCACCTGCACGTAAGTCATGTCAGGTGTCCTCACCCAGCCACGCTTCACACCCTGCCGTGTTCTTAGAATGCAGAGCCCGAGCAGAGCCCGAGCAACCCATGCTACCATATCAGGGTTGCCCTATTTTGGAACTCTCCAAAGGTTCCCTGTCCTGTGTTCCTGCCCAAGTGTCACGGAAGACAGAGAGGCAGATGCACACAGGGGAGAGGTCAGGGATATGTCACGGGGCAGGCATCCTCCAAAGTGCGGAGCGCGTCATGAAGAAGCCAGTGCCGAACTGCTGAGCTGGAGAGGCAAAGGTCCCCTGCAGAAGAACTCCGTATGTGGCTAGAGAAAAGCACCGGTAATTTCATTCTAGAGATGGGTGGATTCTCAATATTAGCTGAGGTAGAAGCAAAGCTGGAAAGCCTCCTTTCATCTGCAGGATTCTGATGCTTTCTGCTTCTCAGGGTCAAGTGTCTTTCTTTCATTCCCTGCTTTGGCCTATTCCTCTGAGCGTTTCCTTGGCTCTTTCTTGAGGAGGACCCAGAGAAAGGAAATCTGCTTGCCCTGGAATATTACAGGGCTGTGTCATTGTTTTCTCAGCTAATCCTCCTATACGAGAGAAATAGGGATAGACTACTTCTGTCTCTCCAGACAGGAGGCTCTCTCCTAGTACTCTGCTGAACATGCCTACCCACTCACATTGCCTTCCTGTTGATGGAGAGTGGAAAGTAGCAAACCCCCACAGGTGTACCTCATTTCCACCTCTCTCCTAGCCCTGTCCCTCCCTATTCCCTCTCATCCATGCCACTCTCTGTGGGGAAACAGCAAAGATAATCCAGACCAGCTCTGCACCATCCTGAAGGATGTGACTCTGAATTTCTATAACAGGTTTATTTTGACACTGACAAAAAGCTGCAAGCAGCTGCTGGGCAGCAGGAAGCAGAAGTCAGAAATGTGTTTCCTTTTTCCAATGCTTGTGCACCCCGGGAGGAGGCTAAGAGGTGGCCAGTGCCCAGATAGCCAGTGCTCAGATGGCAAATGAAACCTCACTAGTTCTGCATCACAGGACTCACCTTATAGTGTTGAAAGGGGGGACACTGTCATCGGTTGACTAGAATACGTGCCTACCTGCGACCTCATCATGCTACATGATTTGGAAATAGTCTTTGCAAAAGGAATTATGTTAAGATGAGGTGGTAACAAAGACATTTGCTCAACCATGTTTGTAGCAGTTCTATTTGTAATAAATACCAGAAGCTAGAAACGACCTGGATGTCCTCAGTGGAGGAATGGATACAGAAATAGGGGTACAATTACACAATGGAATACTACTCAGCTATTAAAAACAAGGAAATCATGAAATTTGCAGGCAAATGGTGGGAACTAGAAAAGATCATATTGAATGAGGTAACCCAGAAATAGAAAGACACACATGGTATATACTCACTCATAAGTGGTTATTAGATATATAATATAGGATAAACATACTATACTCCAAGAAGCTAAAAAACAAGGAAGACCCTAGGGAAGATGCTTGATCCTCATTCAGAAAGGCAAACACAATAGACATCAGAAGCAGGAGAAGACAGGGAACAGGACAGGAGCCTACCACAGAGGGCCTCTGAAAGTCTCTACTGATGGAGGTATCAAAGCAGAGGTTGAGAATCATAGCCAAACTTTGGGCAGAATTCATGGAATTTTATGAAAGAAGGGAGAGACAGAAAGACATGGAGGGGACAGGAGCTCCAACAGAGCAAAGACAAAACAAAACAAAAACAAAAACAAACAAAAAAAACCCAAAAACTGATGAGAGCCCAGGGGGCCCTGAAGAGAATGATACTCTAACCAAGGACAATGCATGGAGAAGACCTAAAACCCCAGCTCAGATGTAGCCCATAGACTCAGTCTCCAAGTGGGGTCCCTAGTAATGGGAACAGGGGCTGTCTCTGACATGAACTCAGTGGCTGACTGTTTGATCACCTCCCTCTGGGGGGAACAGCCTTGCAAGGCCACAGAGGAAGCCAATGCAGCCAGTCCTGATGAGACCTGATAGGCTAGGGTCAGATGGAAGGGAAGAAAGTCCTCTCCTATCAGTGGACTTGGGAGGGACATAAAGGGAGAAGAAGGGAGGGTGGGATTGAAAGACGAGCGAGGGGGCCACATCCGGGATACAAATTGAATAAACTGTAATAAATGATAATAAAAAAGATGAGGCGATCATGGATTCAACAAGTGCTGGGGCTCCCAGAAGTTTGGAAGAAACAGTAATGGCCATTTCCCTGGCCTTCAGAGGGGGCGTGGCCCTGACCATACCTTCAGTTTGCACTTCTATCCTTCAGAACTGGAGTGGATACTTTTTCATCCCTTAAACCCCTTGATGATGACTTGTAAGTGCCACCTTAGCAAACTTAGCACCTTAACAAAAAGTCAAAACCTGGTGACAGCAAACGTTGGTGGTCAGCTCTGACTTGCATTGAAAGGCACTCAGAAGTGGAAGAAATGAGACTGTGGGAGGCAAGTGAAAAGGAGCATCATATAACCTTTAAGTTTCCATTCCTAGAATCTCATAGCGCATACAAGAACATCTTGTAACCCAACCAAGACCAAGATTGTTCTCTTTGAGTACCGCTATTGGACTCTGTGGACACACACTGGGTATGCCTCCTTCTATGGAAGTGAGATCCACAAAACCAAGTGCAATTGACCATGTCTCCTGTGTATGTCTGTTCAAGCTTCCATGAGAAACGCGTTTATGAAGGATTAGCGGAGTAGAATGGGAAGGGGGATGAAAGAATAGAGAGAAAGAAAGCGTCACTGCTTGAGGGGACTCTGGGTCAGAGTGACTATGGTTTCAGCCCAATCTCCCACAGTCTCATCCCCATGAAGGCATTTAGCAAACCCTTTCAGATAATATTGATAAGGTTTAAAATTCTCTGATGTTGCCCTTGTAGGGAATCTTTTTTTTTCAGTGAGGGATTATTAATTTTATTATTATTTACAATTTATTTACCTTGTCTCTGTTTGGATCCCTCTCCCTCATCTCCTCTTATTTCCAATGTCCCTCCATCTTTGTCCCCTATCCTTCTGCCCCAGTCCACTGAGAGGGTCAGTCCTCCTCCCCTACTGTCTGCCGTAGCCTATCAAGTCCCATCAGGACTGCCTGGATCCTCTTCCTCTGTAAGCTGGCTAGGTCGCCCCACCACAGAGAACTGATCAAAGAGCAAGCAACCAAGTTCTTGTCAGAGACTGTTTCTTCTCCCACATGGAGACTGAGCCATCTAAGGGTTACATCTGAGTAGGGGGTCCAAGTCCTCTCTATGCTTGGTCCTTGGTTGATGCATCAGTCTCTGCAGTCCCTTCTGGGTCCAGCTTTTTTGGCATTGTTGGTCTCCTTATTGGGCTCCTGTCCCCTCTGGGTTCTTCTATATCCCTCTTCTTCCAAAAGACTCCCTGCACTCTGTCCAAAGTTTGGCTATGAGTCACTGCATCTGCTTCGATCCTCTGCTGGTTGACTCTTTTTTATTATTTTAATTTTTATTAATTATGTTTTATTCACTTTGTATCCCCCATAAACCTCTCCCTCCTCCCCTCCCAATCCCACCTTTCCTCCCCCTTCTCCACACATGCCCCTCCCGAAGTCCTTTTAGAGGACATCTGTGGTAGGCTCCGGTCCTGTTCCCTCTCTTCTACCACTTCCGGTGTCTATCCTGTTTCCCCTTCTGAATGAGAGTTAAGCATCTTCCTTAAGGTCTTCCTTGTTGTTTAGCTTCTTTAGGTTTGCAGATTTTAGTGTGTTTATCTTACATTATACGGCTGAATCTTAATGGCAGTTTAGACTGTCCTTTGAGGGTTTCAGACAGAAAATGGACATAATTCCTGTTGCTTCTTTCTATTCCTGTGTATTCATTGACTTGAACACATGCAAGTATGGCGCACTAGTCATGAGCTATGACAATGCAATATAGCATAAGACAGCCTCTTTTATATAGCGGACTAAGGTTGCAGCTAAGTTGAGGAGTTAGTTTTTGCAGCAAAAACTTTAGGGCTTCCCAGCAATTTCTTGGCTTTGATACTTACTCCTCCTGAGATGTATGGGCTGCAAAGAGATGATCTCCAAGAATTCTCAAAGAGTTGCTTACATAGCTGAGTTAGCTTCACTTTCGTTTCTTTGCACACAAATTGTGATTTTTTTTAAAAAGGAGAGCGCAGATGGGATCACAGATTAATTTTAAAGGCTGTTTTGGTGTTTGGTTTATAGTTCTTTGGTAGATTCTGATACCATAAAGTTTTATTGACTGAACTTTGAACCCAAACTCATTGTCATTGACCAAATGAGGCATTATGGAATGCTTGGTGAATTTAGATCATTTATTATTGAATTCACTGTTCCCATGCCAAAGCTGACTAACAGCTTTTGGCAAAGACTAAGTACTGTACCTACACCAAATCTAAATTTAACATGAACCTAATTAGCTAGGGACCTCAAGCAGACATTTATTTGTTAGAAAACAAGCCTATAGAGAGGAGATTATCTTAAGAAATTATAACATTGTGTTATCTATCAATTTTTAAAAGCCATCAGGGCATTGATGCCATTTTATTTCTGTCTCTTCTAACTTCCAAATCTGCATAGTCATAATTGATGAACAAAACCATCACCTTGGAGGCACCTCAGGGAAAGGTTTAATTCTGTTTGGTAAGCAATGCTTTATGAAGCAGGCAGGAAATTGGAACACTACATTTTTAGAAAAGAAAAATGTCAACAAGGAGTGTAGAAAAGTAAGCATTTTTTCTGGGTAAATGTCAATTAAACAAAAAAACACTTTTCCAATATCCATCTTTCCTGGATACCCAAGCTTTTCCTACTTTTGAGGAGGTTTGTGGGTATCTGATGACAGATACTCCATCACGCCCTTGAATACTGCCCTCCAGGTACTGGCTGCAGGGTCTGATTATAGCAAACACCCATTTTTTTCTAGAAATTTCCTAATGAAATACCAAAGAATTGAGTCTGAAATGCACCATGACATTCATGTTAGAACAACAACAACAAAAAGAATATACCCTGAAGAAATAATCTTTTTAGGATTCATTTGTAGGAAAGAACAACACTATAAACTCTTTATTGTTGGGATTTTTTTCTGAATACATTGGTCAGATGAGAACCAATGATTTCTATTATATAATTGCACAAGAAGATTACTCACTTGGAGCTACTTGGTATTGATGGATGGGAAGCTGAAAACCTGGAGTGCTCCCTGTGTCCAGGCTGAGACTGGGAGATTGGGAAAATCATAGAAGGTACGATTTTCTATATATCTCCCTATCTGATGACCACCCTTGGAGTCCAGCTCTCTCTCTCTGATGGTGAAGAAGCACACGTGAGACCAAACTCCTATTCTGGCAAGAATGACTCTGTTCCCCAGATCTACCCAGAACTCCTTTCCCTTTCCCTCCCCCATTGGTGTTTTTCTTTATTTATTTTTCCATCTAGTCCATGGGTATATTCTGCTGGCCCCAGGCTATCAATCCTGACCCTTTTGCTACTTGAAACAACTGCCCCAGATTTTCCACCCACAGAGAACCCCTGTCCTTTTGCCCTAGAACTGTTTTGAATATTCCTGTTATTTAGCCTAAATCCTCTCATCTCCAGTAAATAATTGTTCAACAGCCACACAGATGTGCAGGTATGCAGTTTAAAATTTTACAGAATGGTATTTCTATACTATTTACTTGAGTCATTGTAAACAAGTTCTCTCTAAACAATCCTTTATACCTAAACATACCGAAAATCATTCGGGTACCCCCTCAATTTCAGACAAAGCTAGAACATTGCAAAAGAACCTAGAATATCCATGCTCCAAGTTAATTAAAGCTCTGATGTCTAGTTAGCCCTTGAAGAAGACCTGACATTATCACTTTCTATATAACTCAGCAGAAAAGCTTTATTATTCAATAAACATTCCTGTCATTCAAGAAATACTCTTTCTAATGAACTGAGTTGTTACATATTGGGAACTATGTGGTATTGTACTGGTGAGCAGGCAAGACTGTGTTTGCACAGTACTCAGCATCTGATGGTGCTGGTGGCAGGCAGAGCAGGGGAAATGGACAAAGCAGTATCGGAGGAAGTAAACTGAGAGAACACTCACTGTGTCCGGAGGGCTGCTCAAGACTACCATTGTGGTTTGCAGATGTGCTTGTTCTTGCTTTAGCGTTTTGAACCACATTCTTGAACTCATCATGTGGCCAAGAATGACTCTGAACTTCTGATCCTCCTGCCTCTGCCTCCCAAATTCTGGGATTATAGGTGTGTGTCACCATGCTCAATTGTGCTCTAGGTCTTTTTGGTGAAGAAACAATTGGTCTAGACATGTCTTCTTTGTATACAAGGAATTGGAGATGCTAGAAGTCTATGGAACCTGCCCCAAATCATTCATCTGATAAGATATAAAGAAACAAACAAACAAAAACACAGCTTAGTCGATCCAAGGAATAGACTTTAAACTGTTAATTCCCTTGCATGGAGAAAAAGATATGGGTTGGAGGCGAATGTAATTTAATATTAAAGGAAGTATAGGAAATTTGAGTTGAGCTGTTTCAGCAATTGGGAAATCAGCTGTCACCCTGCTGAGCTGAGATGTACAAGAAGAGGAAGAGGCTGCCAAGAGAGAAGATTGTGGCCACAATTAGGGGAACCTTGGGTAATGAGGTCATGTAACCAGTATAAGTAGCTGTCCTAGCAGTCACCTAAGACTTTGCTTAAAGTGAAAGAGACCTTGGCTAGAGGTCACAGAGTCAGCTGCTACAATAATAATTCTTTGCATGTTCTACTTAGTTCTTAGGGCACTTAGTAAGGGACAGGAGAACTATTTGGCATATGCTTTGCTTCTACTCTTTAAGATTGACATTTGACTTGAATCTCAGAGAATATGTGATCATGATGTGACTAAGGGTTCAATTCAAGTCCCAACTGACTTCAAACTCTTTCCAAAGATATGAAACACTTGAAGAGACTGACTGGAAACTATTTTAGGGTTGTTAATGACATTCCAGGTTGATTCCTCTACTTAGAAGCCGTGAGATGAGGGAGATGTGCATCAGATGACTTTGGAATTGTGGCTCACACAGTAGAGGTAAAGGTTGAGATGGGTCCTGGCATACTGGCTGTGGGTGGACAGCCTTCTAGTACCTCTTACTGAGCTATGCTTTATTTGACCATGTCAACCTTCTTTCTCTGCATCCGAAGCTATCCCCCAAAGCTGTGATTTGATTAGTTTGCATTTGATTTCTTTGCTGCCTAATGAACTGCCTGTGTAGTTCTAGCTGTGATGTCATTAGCATCCCATTGCCTTGGGCGCCAGCTCAGGAGAGAGATTTTTAAGCAGTCCTCAGAATCCTACAGGAATTGTACCAATTTACTTCATAGCAAGTAATTCACCTTTGTGATCTGTCAGTTCACACAAGCATAGCAGAACCTGCATAAGAATGGGCTTGGTCACTTTCATCATCCTAATGTGCCCCTGGATTTACTTGGGCCAATATGCCCATGCCTAAGGCCATGGGAACATACACAGTGAGATCCTGAGCATTAAAGATGCCAATATTCTCATACCATGATATTCTATTGGGGAAACTCATCTACTGTGTGCTGGAGGATGCAGATTTAGCCTAAAGCAAATGGCACTTATTTATAGCAAACTGTATTTGCAAAATGCTTTGCAGTTTTAGGGTTGTTAACTACATTCCAGGTTGAATATTCCTCTACTTGCAAGCAAGCGAAGCATCACGGCCAGACATGAGGACCTCCCTGAGAAGAGGGTGGATTCTGCAAAACCTGTGATGAGGGACCACACAGGTATTCTATGTCAGAGGGCACACTTGCAAATCATGACAATCCCTAGCTGTAGATTGTTTCTTTTGTTCAAAGACTGTACATCTATGTTCCTAAGTATTATCACATTCTATCAATCAGATTCTAGAACATCTCTACTTAAGTGCCAGAGCACAGAGAGACATGCCAAGGACTGTAGTAGGAGCAGGCAGTAGAAAGAAGAAACCACTGGTCCTAGGAGATAAAGTGCCTTTCTCTCTTCCCACCCTTCCACCAGCAAAGAGCAGATGCTCCGGAAGAGTTTTGGTTCTGAGCTAGTCATTCACTTGCAGTGAATGGTGGCACTCCCTTTGGGGTAAGAGAGATTTATGTGGGCTTTCATCAATGGACTCCATCATTTTAAAGAGTATTTCCCAATTGTATCTTTAACTGCACATAGAAAATGCATTTCCTCTTTGAAAAATCTCTCTCACACACATGTCTATTCTTGGCTGGAGACTGAATAGATGGCTTTGGGGAACTCACTGTTTCATTGCTCTGTATAAATCTAGTCTCTTTTAGACAGCTTCATCTCATGTGAGCATGGGGCCAGCAAGGTACACTGGCCTTGGCTTCCAGCAGGGACCTTGTATGTGGACCTGATTTTAGGAAGGATGGAAAGATGGAGGATAAGGTCCTGAAGAAAGAAGCAAAACAGGAACATTTGTTGGTGCCCTTCATCTTTTCCTACCTGCTTTTCTCAGCCACCCTTCTGTATTCTCTGATCTTGCCAAGTGCGTACGGTGGACGGGTATTGACAGAGATTAACTGCATCTTGATTTTAATTGGCACTGCCAGAAGACAGCAACAAGGGGTGCTCTTCGTGTTTACAGCAATTACAATCTTTAAGGATGGCAAGCTGAAGGGCAGAGAAGTTAAGGCCATACTGGGCAGTCAAGTTACAGTGCCCCCTGGTGGTATATTTCATTACAATTCATCTACCTAGTGACTGGGGCAAGTTTGCTTAAAGGTGAGAGAAAAGAAATGTGTTGGCTTCTTACTTCCCTTTTGTAATAACTTTTACTCAAAATTTAGAATATTGGGGGGAGGGTTATTTTAAAAGATTTTTTTTCTTGTGAGTTTTCTTTCAATTATCCTGTCATTATCGCCTGTTTCTCTTATTTTTCTCGTGAAGATGTGAGGCATAATTTGCAATTGTTTTACCTCTAAGTTTTTTGTATGTTAGGGAAAAAGGATCCATTAAAATGTTGAGATACTCACACCATACTTAAGGTTCAGAAGATTTACTTTCCCTAGTGTGTCCTCCCACAGCGCAGAAGGTAGTCATTTTAGATCCACTATCTCCATCTAGTGGTCATATTGCAGATTTGCATGGCGTCTCGACAAAGATGGGCTGTGGCTTCCTACAGAAATGGCTCTGATGATAATGTGATTTGGAGCCAAAGAGGAAAAGAATTTCAACCTCATCAAGACTCTGTGAAGATACCAGCTACTTCCCTAAGACCGTCCTCCACATCTGTTACTTTTTCTTAGTCATTCAGCAGTCTGAAGAAGACAGGAGGTTGGATCAAAAATGGGGTGCAGAAAGTTTTGGCTGTGGTCCTTTCAATCAGCCTGAGATACAGTGCATGAAAACCATGCCCGGGCTGCAGAAGAGGTGAACCTATGAGGGCTGCAGAAGAGGTGAACCTATGAGCAAAAGGATTAGTCCGGGCTCTATTTGACATCATCATCCTTGATTTTGGGGGTGGGTACATGTGCAGCTGTTCAGTTCTACCATCCAGGGAGGTGACTGGAGATCAACCCTGGATCTGTGAGTAAAGAAAATACAGATGCTAAATACACCGTTTTCCACAGTCACCGACTGTGCCCTTTGCCTTCACATACAGGAGGAGTCCCGGGTCAGGAGTGGCGAGGGAAAAGTGGCTCAGTCACATAGCCATCGGTTTGGGAATCAAGAGCACTAGGAACCTCACCACGTTCCCAAATAATCCCGTGTTACACAGCAAATGAGAGGGGACAAGGGGTGCCCCCAACACCCCAGAGGGAAGAACTTTTGTTTTTCTAAGTCAGTGAGTCATGTTGCCCAGTCGCCTTCTGGAGCTACTTTGCGAAGCGTTTCAACCAGTTCACACTGTGCCCATCAAGAACGACATTCTTAGTGCACCCTCTGCAGGCAAGAACATTCTGTGTAGCCACCAGCAGTAAGGCACAGCAGTCCCTCCAAAACCATTTCCTGCCTGGGACACCAACTGTCAGAAATAGCTTTAAAAATCTGGAGGGTTCTGTCTACAGACTCCTTTATAGATAATGAGTTAAATGGATAAGCATGGAGACCTAGGGAAGAAAGAGCAAGTGCTGCTTTCTTGTGTGGGGGAGCAAACCATTATTATCTGGTAGGCACTTTTCATGTTTGTCACCGAAAATAGATCAAGAGTTTGTGTAGCTAACTTCTAAGTGGCAAACAACAGTGAAAAATCTTTATGGAAAAAAAAAAGTCAAACTTCCCTCTGCATTCACAGCACATGAGTTAATTTTATACACCTCAGAAAGGCTGTTTTCACTCGGCGGCCTAAGTACTTTGGACTCAGATAATACTGGGTTCAAATACCAACTCACCATACACTACCTTTGTGACCTTGATGATATTGTCCTTTCCAGAACTGGGTAGAAGGGTAGACTCTTGCAAAAGTAATATAATGTTTAGGAGTTCGTGAATCAACCCCAATATCATAGGAAGGCTCCATAAGTTCCGGATGTAATCATGACCAAGATTCTGATAATAATTGCTTCTTCATGCATGTTAGAAACCATATGTGTGTCTTCAAATCATTTTGTCGTTCATTCATTCAGTAATGCTAAAGGTGGGCGCTATGAAGAAGCCAAGACATAGAACGATTGCTGTTGTTATCATCTGCATTCTTGGCAATGGCCATTCCGCAGACACATCCCTCTGAGTGGACAAGTGGAGCCAGTGATTCTCAGAAAAGAAACAACCGACCCTCATCCTTGAAATGCCATTTCCAACTCTGCGTGTCACTGGGAAGATGTGTGCCCCAATTAAGTGGAATGGCAGAGTCACAATCTTATTCCCTCGTGGCGCTTTCCAACTTCGCAAGGCTAGACCTCAGAACCCGGGAGCCATCGAGTCACGGCAGCGCTTGCTCTCATGCCTCCCTCACTGTTTCTTTGTCTTTTGTCTGGCAGGCAACTCCCCCTCGGATGAGTCGGAGGAGCGGGAAAGAGACCCCAAGATGCTGACATTCCCAGAATACATCGCTAGCCTGTCAGACTCTGGCACCAAGCGTATGGCAGCTGGAGTCCGAATGGAGTGCCAGAGCAAGGGGCGATGTCCCTCATCTTGTCCTTTATGTCATGCGACATCCAACCCGGAAACCCCTGCTGAGCCAGTTCTGCTGGAAGTGACCAGAGCGTCTCCCATCTATGAACTGGTGACCAATAACCAGACCCAGAGGGTAAGAGGGCTGAGATAGTGCTCTGGGAGGCAACAAAAGCAGAGGACTTGCTCCACACGCCAATCCATGCAGAGGACCTTTTTGTTCAGCAAAGGGTGGCACCTGCTTTGTTTAGCTTCGAATGTTTTCATAGTAAGTCAAACCAAATCAAGCGCATGGTTTGCGATCACCAAGCCATTGCAGTACCTTTTCCATTTGGAAGGACACTTGTCTCTGTCTCCCCCTTGGAGGAGGTGGACAGGCTCCCCTGACTGACTTCTCTCAGTCTAGAACCAGCTGCACCTTGCTAGAAAGGGCATACCAAATACAGGTCCCAGGAAGGACCTAGCAGCCTCAGCCTGGAAGGGTCTGGTCTCCTAATTATCACAGGCTTTCAGGACAAAACACCACATCTTTGCTGCTCTTTCCGTGTTTTATTATGCTAGAAGGTCATGACATTTTCCAACCATTCCTTCTTTCTTTACCTCTCTGTTCCTAAAGATCTTAGGGAGAAATGAGTGAACACCTAAGGAACAGGGGCCGGAATGTGTAGAGCAGAGACTAACTTCCTTCCGGATACAGACTAGAATAGTCCTACACACACACACACACACACACACACACACACACAAAGACACCAGCCATGCCTAAATAAATACAGAGGCTCCAAGTGAAAGGCTTCTAAGACTATCTGCGAGGCAAATGCTGAACTGCTTACCTGACTGTCAGGGATGCCCATCCAGGTGGGGTGATATTTGCTTGCTTTTTTCTCTTGAAGAGACACCTGGTATGTCACACTTGGTTTCAAAGGTGTTGCTCAGGCCCACAGGAGGCATTTTGCATGTGTGTTTTACCCACCCACCTCTTCTATGGATATTTCAACAAGTGTCTGAAAATACAGTCTGTACCCCCACAGGAACAAAAAGATAAATGGTTCCTGCTGACCTCCAGATTCATCCTGAATCTGAAAGAGATGGTTACAGGGCTAGGATTGGGAGAAAGGGCCCTGAACCAAGAAGGAAGGGCTTGTCTCATTGGACACCCAAAGGTGTGGTGTCGTTAACTCAGTGGCTGTCTTACCCTTGCCCACCTAACATCGTGCTCCCTCACGTTCCTGCAGCTGATAACCAAACACTTCCTGTGTCACCTGTCTGGATACAGTAGTGCCTGAGAGCTCAGCAGGGCCACCCTGCGAATTAGAACACACTAAGCTGAAGAACAAGAACAGCTCACTCAGTGTGAGAAAAAGAACTTGGGGGCTGTCAATCAAAACCACGATGCCTAAGGAAGTTCAGCTCCGGAAGCCTCTCTCTGGATTCTGTGCTTGCCAAACAACTTTCCATTTTTCCTGCACCAATTTTTACAGAGGGGTGGGAAGACCCCACCCATCTGGCCCTGTGCTAGACCCTTCAGTTTCTAAATGCGGACAAGCTAATCTAAAATGGAATTTGATCACTATCAGGGGATTCTCCTCTTTTCTTTGCCTGACATATTCCAGCATTGTCACCCCCTCTGTAACTCTGTTTTTCTTTCTAACTTTTCCTTTCTGTCAGAGAATATGGGCAAGGGGTACAGAGGCTGGGGAGGGGTGGCTCGGCATGTCACTGGTAAATCCATGTGGGTTTTAATCTTCCCCTCCAGTGTGTGGGTTCGTTTTCTATCTATCCTTTTTGATCTATTGTCCTGGTGTTGGACTAGATAATCTCTGATGTCACACTTCAATTAATTTTGTGATTAAAATAAACAAATAAGTTACACCACTCAAACAACCCAACAAACTTTAACTCACTACCTTGCATTGCAAATAGATACCACTTGTGTCCCCATCTCATTAAAGGGTACCAGTGTCTTTGCCATCCCCAGTACTTCCATCACTAAGAGCAATGGGCATACCCTGTATCTATTTCCTTGTCTGAGACCCCCACCACAACCTAACTCTTCACTGTAATATCAAACATTTTATTGCATCAATCTTGTTGGTCCTTGCATTAAAACACCTGGACTTATTGCACAATATGGTCTTCTGGCCATATTGGCATTAGGGTAATTTAATGGTTCTTCAGACTGAGTGCAATTTAGAGCCTTTAGCACATCATTACAAAGCTGTTCATGATCCTATCTGTCATCACTTAAATCGTTAGGATGTTAGTACTCTGTGCTCCAGAATTTAGTTCTTTGTGCCTTCTGAAACATAACACATGTTATTTCATGGGCTCAGCCTGTCAGACTTCCAAGCCTCTGTCCCAATAACCTGCTCCATCCCACTTCTGTCGCTGGAAAATTCCTGCTATCCTGCCATGCTTCAGCTCCATCATCACTGGTTCCTAAAGTCCCCTCCTTCATGCTCTCAGTCCAACTCAGACGGCTTCACAGAGCTCACACCGTGCATGTTCACATCCCAAAGTGTGCATTCCCTATGCTCATACTTGTTTGGTTGTTAACTTCACTCTAGACTATGAGAAATGCTTTGTCTTCTACAGAACGCCTGGGTGGAGGCAGAGTTGATGTTCTGCTAAATAAATAAATGAATCGATGAATAAATGAAAAAAAATCTTCTGTTGATAAACCCAAGTTAGAAATTCAGATTTTTCTTGTTTAAGAAAAACACTAGCCAACATTGGTTTGTTTGTTTGTTTGTTTTTGTTTGTTTTTCTCTATGCTCCATTAAATCTGTTAACAAGTATTAATTCCCCAGAAAGTACAATGGAGGGTAAATTGTTGGTCCAAAAGAAAGTGGAATTTTCCTTTCTCTTCCTTATCAAAAGGGCTTCACTTTGATTCTTTTCTATTGTGTATTAGTAAGCTTTTCATACCTGACATAAACAACTTAAAAGGAAGAAATATAACAGTTTCCCCAATTTTAGTGCATGGTTGCCTGGCCCCACCGCTATAGGCCTGTGCTGAGGCAGAAGATCATGATAGTAGGGGTGTGTGACAGAGGAGCCTTTCACCTCATGGTAATCGAAAAGCAAAGAGAATTCAAAAAAGATATTCCAAGACAGATACATAACCTTCAAAAGCAAATTTTGGTGACGTATGTCTTCCTAATGTCTGCCCATTAAGTCATGTATCAACAAGTGTACTAACTAAGACAGGGATGGAACAGTGTCTTCCAATCCCTTCTCAGCAGTATAAGCATCTTGGATCCAGCCTTCAGCACAGGGCCTTTTGAAGAGGATATTTAACATCCGAACTGTCACAGATCCTCATCCAACCTGTTGCAGGTAGATGCAGCCCAGGATTCAGACAATAGAAACTCTCATTGAGCGGTGCATATAATAGAGAGAGAGAGTTGAAACTTTTGAAGAAATGGCATTTAAAAGAATTATATCATGTGTGCCTTGCCATCCTTTTTTTTAAATTAAAAATCGATCATTGTTCCACGTTTTAAATTTCGAAGTGTTCTTGAGATGGGACCTTCCCTTAGGTAACACGTGTAATCCAGCCCTACCTTCTTGTCAACTTCAAAGAACTCCTTTGCCCTGTATCTCTTAGAGACAGATTGATGTTGCTAGTTGATTTTAGAAGTCTAGTTTCATCAAGGGCCCAGTCTTCTTAATGTTAGACTTTCTACCTATATTACTACAATTTTTGTGACCAGATAACTTTAAGAAGTAAAATCATTAATATGTACAAATACAATTCAATGTGTATTTAGATCACATTCAGGTCCCTTCTACCCTTTCTTCCCTTCCTCCCCATTCCCTTTGCTCCTTTCCCTTTACTTAACACTTTCTCTTTTATTTTTCAGGTCATTTCTTTCTATACCTACCATATACTAGAGAAGTATATACTACTTTCATATACTATATTTTCATCTCTTATTTATCTCACTTCACAGGTTTTCCTCCAGTTCTACCCATTTCCCCCCAAGTGGAGGATTCCATTCTTGTTTGTGGCTGAACACCATCCATCCCTCCTTGTGGAGGTTTCCTGCTGCTGTGTGCACCCAGAGTGCCTCGCCTTTTCATTTGTATCCCACAACACAATTGTGGGATTTGAGTATTTACATGATTCCGGTTTGCTTGTTTATTCTCTAGCTGCATCATTTATGCAGACAGGAGCCGTATGTGACTTCTTTTGCATTTTTGCATCCTCCACGCTTAGCCCAAGAAATGGTCTCTTGTAGGTGGTTAGCAAACAGTCATTGGCTGGGGACTGCATCAAACAGCAGGCACAACTCTGCTTTTATTCTGCCTGTCTCAAAGAGTCTGTCTTCCTAGTTTTAAAAAGTTCACCTTTTGATTTGAACTTCGGTGAGAAAAGCATAAGGCAAGTAACTTGCTGGTGGGCTCAGTGTTCATTAAGAGCACATATTGGGAGGAGCCTGAGTCCAGTAAGCCAGGCAGGACCCAGTCCCTGCCACTGCCTCACTCACTAGCCTGTGACCCTGGGCAAGCACCTATCTGTCACTCTCAGAGTTCTTCATTGTAAGATATTATTACTGTCTACCCAAGAGTTAGTATCTAAATGGGCCTTACGAATTAGAAACACACTATATAAATCATAACTATTTGTATTTGTAGAGGCATATTCCTTTTCCTCTCCCCCTGCTTCTCTTCTGCTCTCCCTCTATTTCCTTCCTGCACTTCCTTCTTTTCCTTGTGATTTAGAGACTGAACTTCTACAGGACAGCTGTCTCCCCTTTCCCTAACTTACCAGTGTGGACAAGCTGACTCGAGAACAGAGGGGAGAAAATCATTAGAAAACCAAGGCTGAAGCTGTCAAGGGCCCCAGAGACACAGCTCTGAACTTAGCCGGCCTGGAACCCTCACCTTAGGCTATCTGAGTTGAGGGAGCAAGAGCCCTCTGAGAGGTCATCACTCACAGGATCTGCTCATTCGCCAGAGAATTGCCCCTGCCATAAATGCTCTTGCCTCTTTGGTCTGAATTTATCTTTGGTTCTTTTATTCCACAGCAAACATCTCCATGAAATCACTTCATGTGAAGAACTATGCAAGACTGTAATTTTTATAAGGTTCTATGTCAGGTTCAACCCTGTCATTCAAAAACAATAATGTGTATCAGGTGCATACATTATGTCACTTGCATAGATTGTTTCACTTAATTGTCATAACATCCCTATTAGGAAAGCAATATTTTTGTCAGAATAAAGAGAGTTTATGTAGCTTGTCTAAGGTCACAGGCACTGATTGACAGAGCCAAGGTTCCCATCGACTGATGTAGATGCACAATTCAGGCTTTATATCCCACAGCTTCTCCTACCACAGTCTAAGAAAGATGCCTGACACCTAATCGCACCCCAACACAGAACCACGTACCTATTGAAAGTGGATCACAAAACAGGCCGAGGGGCCATGAAGGACTAGGGCAGGATGAACAGGGCAGGTGTGGATTCAGAGAGATATTTGAGGAAGGACAACATGCCTCTGGCTGGAAGGAAGTATAGCAAAGACAGGCCAGGCAGAGATGTGTGGTGAAGAAGTCATTGTTCCTAGAGCTCACAGTATGAGCTGTTTTATAGTGCAATGGGGGGGGGGGGGGAACTGACTTTCATGCAAAGTGAAAATTGTTATTTATTTATTTATTTACTTATTTATTTATTTATTTATTTACTTACTTATTTACTGAGACAGCATTTCTAGCCAGGAGAGGTCTCAAACTTATATCTAACTGACTTCTAACTTCTGATCTTCCTACCTTCAAATGCTGGGATTACAGGCATGTGTCACCACACTCAGTTTATAAGGTGAGAACTCTTAACTATAGAGATGGAGAAAGATACCACAGATGTCCTCTAAGGCTGAGGTTATGCCCATATTCCATTTTCTGGGACACAGTTACAAACTGGAGAATGGTACCCTTTCTCAGAAGGTGATTTAGGACCATATAGAACCCTGATGCTAGGTGTCCTAATAATGAACATCCAGCCATGGTTTCTTAACACTTACTCTTTGCTTTTCTGTTGTTGTTGTTCAGCTCTTACAGGAGGCCACCATGAGCTCTCTCTGGTGTTCAGGGACTGGCGATGTCATCGAGGACTGGTGTCGATGTGACTCAACTGCTTTTGGAGCGGATGGACTTCCTACCTGTGCACCCCTCCCACAGCCCGTGTATGCCCCTTCCCATGCCCCTCCCCTGCATGCATGCCTTCAGCACCACTATGCAAAAGAAGGAACAAGCAGATGCTAGTCTCAAAGTAACCAGCTGAGTGCTGGGAATCAGAGAGGAAAATGTGGCACATTTCCTGCCATCGGGAACTTTCAGTATGTTAGAAGGAGCAGGCACACAAGCTGTTTACAGGAAGTAGTGTGACAAATCTTCACATTTTTCAAGTGTGAAGAGCTGTTCTTTGAGCCTGCATTTGGGCAATGATAAAGACTTTAGGGAGCAAATAGCAATTAAACTTCTCCCATGCAGAGGGCAAGGTAAGACAGCATGGGTAGAAGATCATGTAAGTGGCAGTACTATTGGTATGAGGAAGTTAGATAGCTACCGTGAGAGCAGAACAAGAGCAGCGACACTACCGCTTCTCAGTGCCTTTCTGGGTGCCAGACCTTCAGCTAATAGACAAGGAAGTGACTTCAATAGGATTGAATTTTTCCCAAGTTATAGAGCAGGAAGCAGTTCACGGCTGAGAGCAACCGTGATACCAGAGAGAATAAAACAGAAATGATTTTGAGTTAAAACCATCAGGGCATGATGGTTTTAACTCAAAATGGTTTTAACTATAGGGGTGAGCCATGGTTGGAAAGGACCCATTGGGAGGTATGCAGAGTTGAGGAGAAAGAGGAGGCCTGTATCATTTGGACTTGCCTGTGAGCTGTTAAGGGATAATTGTGTAGATGTTTAGTAGGCAAGGGGGCATGTAGAACTCTGTGAAAAAAAATAAAAATATTAAACCTAGAGATAGCAATATTTCAGTCAATCTCAGATGGAGTCATAGCTTGGAGGAAGGGTGCTCTGTAAGCAACACACACTGAAGAGCAGAGGCCTGGGGCAGACATGAGGGAATGTCGGCACTGAAGGGATACATGGGATTCTGCAGAGTTGGCTGAGAATGAACATGTCTAAATTCCTAACCCCTCATAGGATGTTTAATCACAACTGGCCAAGATGAGGGAAGAGGGCACAAGTAGGAATTCAGGTTGTCTTGAATTCAGGTCTTCCACAGGGCTGAGGAACACAATGTTATTTCTGTGACATAGGACAGGGTGGTAGAAGATGTTCCCATGGATTCATAAGGCTAGGAAGGCCCAAAGTGAGAATTAAGGCTTGCAGCAGCTAGAGGACTAATTACATAGAACAGTGGAATAGCAGGAATCTACAGGTAGAGGCTGCTCTCTGACCCATCTGCAGGTAAGGGTAGATGTCAAAGAAATAGAATTGAAGGAGAAGAAAACTGAAAAAGAGGGTAACATTTACCAACAAACCATCACTGCAAGTCAATTTCTTCCTTATGTATGTGCCTTTGAATATTTCAGCCATTACTTTCTTGCTCTTTGTAGCTGTAACTTGAATGTCTGAATCAAAATAAAACAAGTTCCTAATCAGAAAAAGAAAGAAAGGAAGGAAGGAAGGAAATAAAGAAAGGAAGGAAGGAAGAAAGGAGGGAGGAAGGAAGGGAAGAAGAAAGGGAGGAAGGAAGCAAGGAAAAAAAGAAAGAAAGAAGAAAATCAGTCACTAACTGTTAGATGGATTCACCAGGTAAGAAAGCTACTGTAAAAAGGTAATCTGGAAACTGTCAAACCAAGGGACACAAGATATCTTAAGGTTGATTTCATTTCTAAGCATGTATCAACCAAATGTGATACCTAAAAGGTCAAGGTATCATACACAAGAAATGTACATTAAAACTATGCTTTTCTTGTCAGCTCTGATCACTTCTCTCAGTAACAGATTTTATTTTATTTTATGCAGGTCTTATATATTTTTTTGACTGGTAGTTAGAAATAGACGTTTATTCTACTTTTACATAAGTCCATGTAAATCATACACACTTCTCTTTCTCAATAGGAGCTGGCCTTAGTTCGTATTTTCACAGAAACTGAGTTCTCAGAAAGTTTAGTTACTAACTTAAGCTTCCTAATGTTCTTTTCTTCTTCAAAATAGCATCCTGCATATGACTCTAATTAATGAATTTGTCAATATCCGCACTGTTTTGGGTCTATTCCATCTTAATGTCATATGCAAAGTATGTACTCCTTCATAGTAGCCACTAGCAGATGGCCATGTGTTTCTTATTATCTTCCTACTAGTTGGACTCTGCTTTCTTATTCCCCAAACAGCATCCCTTGATTTCATGTTAAAGTTTCAGCACATGCATGATTGTATGTTTCAGATACTTATGAAATTGCACAAAAGAAGGGTTGGGATGGGTTTGTGTACCACTCACACACAGCCTTCCAACCAATAAACCTATGAACCTAGGTGTTGAGTTGAAACTGGATGTTGCAGATCAGTTGGTGTGCTCCAGCTCTGCTGTTCTTGAGAGCACGAGAGGCACCTGTGAGATGAGTAAAAGGTGGAAGGCTAGGGTTGCAGACTCTTTTGACATAGAGGAACCAAGGACAAGGATGTGGGTGAATGCTAGAGATACTGTGAGAGAGGGGGGCAAGAGTGAGCAGAAACTGGGAAAACCCTCCCAGTCTAGATGTCTGGAGAGAAACGAGGAATTGGAAGCAAGAAGGAAACCTGAGCCACATACAAGAAGTCAGAACAAGGAAGCAAACTGAAACCACTTGGACAGGCAGGAGAGCCACACCAGTAAACATTAGCATTGATTGCTGAATCTCTATACAGCTCAGAGAGGTTTAAGACAGCAAGGCAAAGCAGTGTTCAAAAGACAACTTGAAGAGAATGAAGTGACTGTGACTGAAAATAAAGACAAATTGGGAACTGAAGTAGGAGCCAGGGTTCAGAAGCACCCAAAAGAACAGACAGAAACTGACATTGGGTCCTGAGCAGCAGATTTGGGGTATCAACCCAAAGAGAATGAGGTACATGGCCATCTTTCTCCTTTGAGCATCACTTCTAAACTGAGCCTGTTCTGAAGTTCAGTCGGCAGGTGGACTGGAGAGGGGAGCATATCAGAACAAGTGTCAGGGGAAGCAGGGCCTTCCAGAGCCTGATGGTTATAGAACTTAAACTAATTGTGCTACTATTGATGCAATATTCTCTTGGTGACACCTTCAGTGGGCTTTGATGTGCACATTGAATAATATTTGCTCAGTGTTCCTTGAGAGAAAACCCAGAATTTATGTTTTAAACTATATAAAAGAAACCTATCAGTAGATCCCAATTCCCAAACAAATATACCATGTGGACCTTCATTGATCTTTGCACATTTACTTATGTATTCATTCACAAGATCCAAACATAGACCTAGGGCTTTGGGAGCCTTAGCATTTAGTGAAAGAGAGACAAGTGCTCAGAGACTAGAGTAGCCATTTTAGGAAGAGTTTGTAATGAGGTAGTTGAGATCATGACTAACGAGTGACAGAGGTCCCAGCTGGGTCCCCATTTCATGTTTCTTCTTTTCTGAACTCAGGCTTAGACTCTCCACGGTACATGAACCCAGCAGCACCCTTGTAGTCCTGGAGTGGGAACATTCGGAGCCACCAATTGGAGTGCAGATTGTAGATTACCTGATCAGGCAAGAGAAAGTCACTGACCGGATGGACCACTCCAAAGTAGAGACAGGTGAGCACAGTCTTCACCCCCTGGGGCAGGTCTTATTCCAAGGTAGTAAAAGTAAAAGAAGAAAAGTATGCCCTGCCTTGTGCCATTGCTTCAAGTCCCCAGTATTGCAGGGAAGCACAGAGAAGCATGGAAAAGTAACAACTATTGTCTCTTCCAGGCAGTAGCCATCTTGTCTACTTAAGTTTTTGCATGGTGAGCATCTGACAAAGCCTTGTTTTGATTTTGCTTTTCTTGTATTTATAAAAAGAGGTGTCCATTTCATTGCCTCGAGGCACACTCTCAAGCAACAACAACATAGTCCACTAGTTATCCTAGCCCACAATTAAGAAACAATTCTCTGCTAACCGCTGCCATGATTACAGAAAAAAAATTCCTTTGCTAATAACCCCCTCTAGGCAAAGGCATGTGCAAACAGACGTTCTTGATCCTTGTCTTGTCCTAAAGCAAACTGACTTTTGTCAAGTCCTGAGAGAAAAGGGAAGCCTTCCACAAGTAGAATTAACCCACAGAAATAAAAGTCCCATGCCTTAAGATTCTACTACCAACACATAGAGAAAAGCCAGAATAAGTAATCCTAAAACTTTCACATAAAATATGGTCCTTGTTGGGAATGAGGAGGCGCATAATCTAAGAACTTCTAGTGAAGGTCCATGGTATGAGGTTTGGAGAACCATCTTTGCGGCATGGAAAGCTCTCCACCGCTGTTTCTGAGGCTATTCCTTGGTGTGTAGGTATGTTAGGATCCCAGGACTAGCACAACTGTTCTCTGTAAATGTCAAGTTGTTTCATGAAAACTTTGTAAATGTGGCCTATTCATTTTGCCTTAGTAGTCCTTGAGCTAATGCTGGACAAGCGTGCTCAGCTGATCGGCTAACAGAGAAATGATTAGCAAAGATGGTTTCCTCCCAGGGCTCTGTTCTCCACTAGGAATTAAGAAGTTTCAGCAAGTTCTCAATCGCGTGGCTTATTGTACGGGCGTCATGGTTTCTCATACTTCTCCCGTTCTTTTTCCGTTGTGCAGAAACAGTGCTGAGCTTCGTAGATGATATCATCTCGGGAGCAAAGGCCCCATGTGCCATGCCATCTCAGGTGCCAGACAAACAGCTCACCACTATTTCTCTCATCATCCGATGCCTGGAACCTGATACCATCTACATGTAAGTAGTACACACCTTAATGATTCCTTACCCAGAAAGTTCCAGGATCTTTGCTGGCGTCCCTTTGCTTCACAAGTTCCTTCAGAGACTTTCAGAGATGTGTGTGTGTGTGTGTGTGTGTGTGTGTGTGTGTGTCTGCAGTTGTCTCAATAGGCGTTGTGGAGAAACTTCTGGAAGAAATCTTGTCATAAAAGAGTTTACAATATACAGAGGAATAGACAGATAAATGATAGATAGATAGATAGATAGATAGATAGATAGATAGATAGATAGATAGATAGATAGATAGAATGGAATACATGTTAATTAGAAAGGCCAGGGACATGCTGGGAAGAAAAAGGGAAAGTGATTAATTCTAAATAGATTCTATAACAGATTATATAGAATTCAGTAGCTACTGTGATATTGGGAAAGGCAAGATAAGAACCCCCCAGAGCAAAGGTAGAGAGGCATGAAAGGGAGCAGTGGGTGGTCCAAGAGATCTGAAGTGGATGGTAAATAAAAAGCAGTGGAGGAAAATGAACCTGGGAGACTAGACTGAATGCTGTTTGTCAGAGGGGGAAAAAGGTGTTCTTATTTTATTTTATTTAGAAGGGAGGACAATGCCAAGAACTGTGCTTTAGAAAGCCATCTCTAGTGGCTCTGAAATAATTTATAGCATTTAGAACTGGTCAGCATTTTTCTTCAAAGAAAATATAGTGAATTATATCATCATGCTTGGAACATCCCTATGTTCTCTGTGAACTCTTCCCATCCCTTCCTGTTCTCTGGGAACAACTGTAAAATATTTGTGAGCAGAGACATAAAAGATGCCAAAAGAGGAGATATGGTGATAGAATCTAAGTCATGATGGAAAAATTCAGGGTCTAACGCAGAATTCATAATGATTCAGTTTGGAAGCTTTTTGACCCCATCAGTATGAAAAACATCTAACAGTTTACAGATGAGGTCACAGGCATAGAGTCAAGGTTTCCAGAATAAATCATCTCCACTTCCTCTCTTAAGGAGTTCAAAGACAGAAAGCACTAGAAATCTAAGTGTCATTGATTATGACGAACTTAGAGATTCAGCTGTGTATCTTCCTTATAGAAATAGGAGATGTTACTTAGAGCTGTTCAGGATGCAAGTGAAACAGATAAAGGTAAGTGATGACTGAGATTCTGGAATGGATATACACACAAGAATGACAATGCCAACAGCAAAGACCCATCTGTCTGCTTATGGGGCAAGGATGCCATGATCCATAATAGTTCTCTTGATATTGGATAGTGTGGCCCTTCAAAGGAAAGGCTCTATGTGAAGCAACACAGATCTGGGACTGAAGATTATCAATCTGCTTTTTAAAAAAGTCTCTAAATCAACATGACTCATATGATCATTTATAAAGAGGGCACACTAACTCCTATCACTACATCCTACTTGTCAATTAAGAGGTTAGAAGTTCTTGAGGAGCAAAAGGTGGGCCCAGCTCCTTCAGAAAGGCTATTACCAAGTCTAGAACCTTCCCCGTGCTGGCCTGATTAGGCTTTGTTTCCTGGTCAAGGACATGAGGAGAAGATCCTCTCCCACATTTGGCATCCTTGGTGATCTTCTGGTGTTCACTTCCTATGTTTTGTAAATCCCCTACTTCCTGTCAATGTTGAGTGCCTAAGTGGAAGCAGCATACCAGGCTAAAGGAAGCCAGTCTCCACTAGGTGGCGATGCAGACTGCTGGAAAAGCCAGCTGACACTGGGCTGTCACTTCCTAACCCTCTGTGACAGGCTCTTGCCTTACTTAGCATGGAGAGAAGATGTTCCTAGGTCCTGGCAGATAACCAGGACATGTGACCTGGGCTAGAAGCATCCCTCTCTGTTGAGGCTTAAGGGTTATTTGTGTTTTTATCCCTGGTGCAAAGAGAGCAGCCCGCTAGCCTGGTTTTGTGCCTAACCATAAAGTGACTTTAAATCGGGACCCTTAGCTTTTCTGCACCTGAGTTTTCTTCCTTATAAATTAGGAGGAAGGTAGCCACCGTTTATGGAGAGCTGGCCCTGTGTGACTGACTATACTTGTCCCTATTTCATAGCTGAAGAAACTGAGCTTCCTTAGAATCGAATAACTTCCCCAGAATCATACAGCTAGGGCTGTAAAAAATGACTAGGAGCTGAAGCAGCATTGGTTCTTTTCCACACACTGGACCTTACTTCCAGGTCACCCCAGGTTATTCTGGCAGGATCTGGGCACATCCTCCAGCATTTTAAAGCAAAGGCTGGTCTTCAATGGGGATTAAAGTGTTACGTCTGTGTTTCAGCTAGCTTTCTCTGTTGTATGTCTCGCCTAATGGCACTAGAGAAGGATTCTGAGGGTGGACCACATGGCACAAACACAGTAAAGAACTCTGTAACGTGTTCCGGATCCAACATCTTCATTTTAGAGTACCCTCTCACCACAACACCTGTGGGAGAGCCCCTGAGTTTCTGAGCACATCTCTGAGGTGATAGAACTTTTTCTATCTATCCTGTGTTTGAGTCACAGGATCAGCAAAAGCCACCACACTGACAGGGGGGATACAAGAAAGCATCAGGTGACACAAGCCAGCCCTGCAGCCAGCCTCTGGCAGGCTTAAGATCTTCCTTAGCATTAGGCTCCAGACCTTTAGAGCGCAGTCCTGGGGCCCAAGCCAGCCTGTGTCAGTTCCCACGCACACATGCCTCCACTGTGTCATCACCACGTTGCTAACTACGCACTGAGAGGTCCCAGCCTGTGGCTGGGGAAGAAGCCCAGAAGCTTTGGAAGAAGCAATAAACGGACTTAGACATGAGCCCTCTGGATCTGGAGAAAGGCTTATCTCCTCTGTCAGTAATTCCAGCCAACCCTCTTGCTGTCTGAGGAGAGTGCTGTGGCAGGAGGGAAATGCTAACAACAAGCAGAGAAGGCCTTCCCGAAATGACAGCACGTGGCATTTCCACATGAAAATAAGGAAAGTGCCTCCCCTCCCCCTCCCCCAGCATTTACTAGTCAAATACTCTGGCTGCTCTCTTGGTGTCTGGGCTTGGGGAGGGTGAGGCTAGCGGGGAGGGCTGGGACTTCTGGGGAACAGTTCTTAAGGTCAAGCTCTGTCTGTACTTGGAAGGCTGTGTGAGGCATTTCCTTTCCTAATATCTGCCTTATATTAAAAATGAAATGTGCTGTTAACTAGTCAGATTATTTCAGCTTGCATTTTACACTAGCTGCCCTTCAGAGTATGTGAGACTTAATGCAGACAGAGGCATCCTTGTCGTGGCGCAAGATCTGACACAAGGTAGCTGGAACTTACACCAAGACAAGGGAGGAAGCAGAGCTGCGTGCAGTGTGGACTAGCTGGAGGCTGGTGGCTGGTGGCTGACTCCATCCCAGACCCTGAAAGACAGCTCTACCTGGCAGCCAGTTTGGTACCCAAAGACTACTGTGTCCTAGTCCAAGGAAACTTAAGAATTAATGGTGCAGGGTTGGATTATGATGGGATACAAAGAGTGGCTCCAGACATAAGAGTTGAGGTTGGCGCCTTCAGCTTACTGGAAGGCGACAGTACAGCCACACTGTCGCCTTACCTGGCGTTGTAGGGCTGATGGAAGAAAATCTGCTACCCACGAACACAGCAGGCAACAAGGATAGGCTTGCAACTCAAGACCATGCCTATGCCTGGGGTATCCGCCTGCAAAGATCAGAGCTTTGTTATCTCCTGGCTTTCCTGGGAGTAGCTTCTAGAGCTGATGGAATCTACAGCAATCACCAAACCTTGGAGCCCAAGCAGAAGAAAAACACATGCCACTTCTGGTGAAAGTGACTTACAGTCCCAAAGTATAGATTTGTTCCATACTGAACCCCAGGGATTTCCTGCTTCGTGCACTGTTATGGTGATCACAGAGAACATGGTTTGGCATGGAAGTCACGCAGGTGGAAGTCTGCATGGGACTATCCCATGGCGTCATGGAACCTTAGCTGAACGCGCTCTAAGCCTGGCTTTACAAATTGGACTCAGACATGGAGCTGGTTCCCAAAGGTCAGGTGTGCCAGCTACAGGTTTGAGGGTCTGAGGAGCAATTCTAGAAACAGGGCCAAGAAGCTGAGGAAGCACACGGGGTCAAATGAGAGAATATGCCATGCTGCCAGGGCTGGAGTGAGGACAAGGGGCGTCAGTGCAGCCGCAGTGTCTCTCCGGGAAGGTGGGGCCGGGAAGAGTGGCAAGATGCACTGTTTGGAATCTGGGTACATGTGGTAGGTAGGGAAGGTGCTGCTGGTGGTGGTGCTGCCAGGGAAGGCCATTGGGTAGGGCTTAGGAACAGGGCATAAAGCAAACATGAACCCTCTCCACTGAGAGAAAGAAAGCTGAATGTTTGGCCCTGATCCAACAGCCAAGAGAGCCCCTTAGGCACTCAACAGCCATGACTTGGCCCATGCCTTTTGGATCTAAGCAGGTCATCACATTTTAGGTCTTACTAGACCTGGGGTCCTGATAGGGCGGAGCCTTCCCATGTGAGACTTCCATGGTGTTGAGGTTCCATGAGGTTGAGGGGAGAAGAAAAGGGCACAGGGCATCTCTCAGCATTCAAGTCTTTGCTCCGACTGTCCTCCATGCTTCTTTGTGAGGAAGGAACAGTAGGCATGAGGTCCTCTGTCCGTTGAGCACATTTATTGGAAGAATCATTAGGTAGTTAGTGTTCATTCTTTCTATTTCACAGGTTCAGGCGTCTAAGGTCCAGCTGGCATTTACCTGGGCCACCTTTCCTTCTCTGACCCCTTGCTCTTTTCCCCTCCTGTAACTTTGCCAAGAGGAACAGCAACAACCAACAAAAAGAAAACATAATCATGTTTTCCAGGAAAGAGCCTTCTGCGGTGACGCAGAACAAAGAAAGTGGGCAGGAAGGCAGTGGTGATGTCCTTCAGGGTGGCTTGGATAGTTGTCAGATGCTCTGGGGCTGATGCCAGGGCTTATCTTCACGGCTAGGTCCCTGGGGTCTCTCCTTTCTCTATCAGTTTCATTAGCCAGTGTTATTTCCCCAGGCCTCATGTTTTCTCCATTGGACTGTAGCACTTTCCTGCAGATTCCCAGGACTCCATGGAAATAGAGGAACAGACTGGAACAGAGGAAGCTGTGTAAGGGAGATGGAATATCCAACCCTGTACAAGCCAGGGGGCCCTTTGCTCTGGCTACAATGGATTTCTGCTCAGTGTTTGCATAAAGGTGTAAGCAGAGGACAGGGCGGTATGGAGCAGCGCAGAACTAAGGCAGTGTGGTGTGATACTCCAGGGCTGTGTGTACACCCCCAACTTTTATCCTCATGGTGGCTTGTTACCATAGGAAACGGAGAAGCGAGCTCACGGGGATTACTGTAACTCGACATGGCCTTAGATCCAAGTTCTAGCCATCCATTTCCAAAGACATCTGCTCTTTCTCCCATCAAGTGGTTGCCAACATAAAAATGGCATCCACATCGCCAACTGCAGGGCAGCTAGGTGCTGTGTCATGGCTGAGATATGATCATTTGGGGCCATGAATTCCTTCTTTAAGACTGGGAAACACAGTGAGCCTTTTGTCATACACACATACATACATACATACATACATACATACATGCATACATACATATATGTAACAGAAACTAAAGAAAAAGGAAAATGAGCCACCTAGATGTCTCAAGGCATGGTAAAGCAGGGCTTTCTAGTAGGTCTGAACTAGGCCTGAGATTTTTCAGCAGTGGTGCCTGGGAGTTCCGTGTGGAGATGAGGTGTCCTTTGCTGCGATGCTTCCAATCAGACAGCACTCAAGCCCACATTGCATGTCCCAACCACAGCCCACAGGAAGCAGTGAGAGGCTTCATGCCACTCATTTCTTTTTTTTTATTAATTGCACTTTATTCACTTTGTATCCCCCTGTAGCTCCCTCCTCCCTCCCCTCCCAAGTCCTCCCTTCCTCCCCCTTCTCCACACTGCCCCTCCCCAAGTCCACTGATAGGGGAGGTCTTCTTTTCCTTCCTTCTGATTCTTGTCTATTAGGTCTCATCAGGAGTGGCTGCATTGTCTTCCTCTGTGGCCTGGTAAGGATGATTCCCCCCTCAGGAAGAGGTGATTAAAGAGCAGGCCAATCAGTTCATGTCAGAGACAGGCGCCCTGTTCCCATTACTATGGAGCCCACTCAGAGGCTGAACTGCCATGCGCTACATCTGTGCTGGGGTTCTAGGTTATCTCCATGCATGGTCCTTGGTTGGAGTATCAGTCTCAGGAAAGACCCCTGAGCTCAGATTTGTTGGTTCTGTTGCTCTCTTTGTGGAGCTCCCATCCTCGCCAGATCTTGCTGTTTCCCACTTATTTCATAAGATTCCCTGCACTCTGCCCAAAGGTTGGCCATAAGTCTCAGCATCTGCTTTGATAGTCTGCAGGGCAGAGCCTTTCAGAGGCCCTCTGTGGCAGGCTCCTAAATTATTCCCTGTTTTCTCCTTCTTCTGATGTCCATCCTCTTTGCCTTTCTGGCTGAGGATTGAGCATCTTAGCCAGAGTCCTTCCTCTTGATTAGTTTCTTTAGGTGTACAGATTTTAGTAATAAACCCACACATTTATGGACACCTGATTTTTGACAAAGATGCCAAAACCATACAATGGAAAGAAGATAGCATCTTCAACAAATGAGGCTGGTGTAACTGGATGTCTACATGTAGAAAAATGCAAATAGATCCATACTTATCACCCTGCACAAAACTAAAGTCCAAGTACATCAAAGATCTCAACATAAAACCAGATACATTAAATTGGTTAGAAGAAAAAGTGGGAAAGAGCACTCATTGGCACGGGAGACAACTTCCTGAACAGAACACCAACAGCACAGATATAAGAGCAACAATTAATAAATGGGACCTCATGAAACTGAAAAGTTTCTGTAAAGCAAAGGACTCTGTCATCAAAACAAAATGACTGCCTACAGATTGGGAAAGAATCTTGACCAACCTTTTATCTGACAGAGGGCTAATATCCAGTATATAGAAAGAACTAAAGAAGTTAAAAAGCAACAAATC